>JALIZH010006935.1:0-331804 GCA_030522465.1 Rhipicephalus appendiculatus
CATGCATCGCCGCGGCGCTGGCTGGAGGCTGCCTTCGTAAACTCGGGAAAATCCTGCAGAATGCGAGTAAAACGTTCTGCACCGGACGGCCCGAGCAGAGTGGGGCTCAGCGGAGGGTGTTGCGAGGGATTGCCTTGCACAGTTTCCTGCGACACGGGATCGTGAAGGCGGCGGTTGCGCACGTCGACGAGAAGGCCGAAATGCCGAAGAAAGTCCGCACCCAAGATGGCTTACTTCACTGCTGCCACGATGAAAATCCACCGGAACGTTCTGTTCAAGCCTAAATCGAGTGGCAGCGAGCGATGTCCGTAGGTGGCGATGGTTGTGTTGTAGACCGCCTGAAGGGGGGGGACGCACTGGGGACACGGCGATCGGTGGACCCAACCGGCAACACGCTCACCTCAGCGCCGGTGTCCACGAGGAATCGAAGGCCACTGTCGCGGTCGGTGAGGAAAAACACTGATGGACAACGTTCGGGGGGCATCTGGGACACTGGTCGTCCTCAGTGCCGGCCGTTCCCGTTTCCCGCATAGTCGCAAGGAGGAATGCATTTGCGAGCAGCGGTTGCCATGCTTCCTGTGATACCAGCAGATTCTCTGTTGCGCTGCTGGGCGCTGGCGCTCCTCGGGAGTGCTGCGGGCCTGCATCGCTGCGACGGTATCGGCGAGGCGGGATATCTGCTCCCGGATGCCATGCAGTGCGGTCGTAGGCGCGCGGCCGGCGATTGTCTGGCTGTAGCACCGCGACGGACGGCGGAGCGACCGCCAGCACCGAGTCCGCGAGCTCAGCGAGTTGAGACAGGCGTTTGTCGGCAGCCGAGGCGAGGACCATGCGCACGTTGACCGGAAGTCGCTGTAGGAACAGCTCGCGAAGCAGTCTCCTGTCGGCATAGGTGGTGGTTGCGCCGGCCGTGCGCAACAGCTGCCTCATGTGGCGCAACAATTGGCTGGGCGTCCGGTCCCCGAGCTCGGTGTCGTGCAGTAGCTGCTGCAGTCGCTGAGGCTCCGACGGCGTGAGGCGGCTGATGAGCAGTTGTTTGAGCGTTGTGTACGCGTTCTCTGCAGGTGGAGCGACCAGCAGATCGCGTATTTCGCTCGCTATTGCCGGTGGGAGGCTAGCGACCACGTGGTGGTACTTTGTTAGCTCAGCGGCAATACGACGAGCGGTGAATTGGGACTCCACCTGCAGGAACCATAGCTGCGGGTCCGCTGTCCAAAACGGCGGGAGCCTGATGTCGACGGCGGAGATGGCCGGTGCGTTAGGGGGAGTCTCCGTGGCGTCGATCGCTTGGAAAAGGCGGTAAGCCTCGTCCGGGTCACCACTGTTGGGACGCGTGTACGCGCGGGAGAAGCAGACACAACCGCGCGGTGTTGGTCCCAAACATCAACTCCTGTTATTCGGGTTCTCTGGAGGTTCCGAAGAGCAGCGGAGGGTGGCGCTGCCTGGCGGCTTGGCTTGGCTTGGCTGCCGTCCACAAGCTTTTTACGTACACGGGGGGTCCAGATTTTTAACAGTGTAACGTCAAACACGTAAAAAGTCCAGGTGATAATACTAAATCTGAGGAAAAAAGAAAAAAGTGCAGTGTTTCCTTACGTACATAGACTAGCGCACGGGCTCAAGAACGTAGGTTTTAGGTACGGCGTCGATGTTCGTTTTTCGGCGAAAGATAAGATAGGCCGCATCTGCCCGATGATTAACAATGCCCTGAAGGACAAGCAGGGTAAAGGCAAGTGCACTGTTAATCATAGGAACAAGTACATCGCCTCTGTTAAAGAAGTTGTGTATGCCATTCCATAATCATGTGGTGGGGAGTACGTAGGGCAAACGAAACGGTGTGTCAATGTTTGGCTGAGAGAGCAAGAGCTCTCACTTCAAGAGGCTGCGCGACTTCATCTGCCGGATCATTGCAGGTCATGTGGGTGTCGTCCTATCTTTAAAGGAGTACTGACACGAATTTTAAAAATTTTCGAATTGTTTTAAATAAAACTACTGGCGTCGAGAAACGTATAAAGAGTGTCATCGTGCTTGGGATTGCATTGGATATATTTTTAATACCGCTACCATAAAAAAGCAATTTCGGTTTCGGTATCGAGGGAGGCGCTTCTCAGTGACGTTTCACAGCAGTGTGACGTCACGGGAAGACAGCAACTGGCGACGTACTAACGGCAAATCTGTCATCTGCTCGTGGTGCACGTAAACAACGATGATTGAATTATCGTCCAGTGACCCTGAGAGCGATTTCTGCGATTTAGGCTGCACGCAGGACGCAGAGCTCGCAAATTCAGGAACTGACTTGACTCGTCGGGATAATGTCCATTGCAGTGGGGCTCGCGTGCAGATGCTCAGCGACGAAAACTTTAAAATCAAAATAAAATATTTTATACGTGTTGCCTGGCTCCGCTGTGTGGAGAGCGTTGACACTGCATACCAAGGAAACGAAATTTGTCTGTTTTGCGATGTTCCAAAAGCGTGTCAGTACTCCTTTAACAAAACCACCGTCATTTTTAAACACGCGAACCAATTGACAAGAGAAATTGCTGAGGCCTATACCATATCGATTAGAGACAAGAGCTGTATCAGTGAAGCGTCCGTTTTTCTGCATGAGAAGGAATTTGATTATTTGTGCCGATCTTGAATATCTGTATTTATGACGACGCTGCCGGAATGTTTCCTTGTGTCTTGCGCATGTCACGGGTTTTTGCACTTGCTATATATATGTTTCACAATTCAATTTTCAATGAAAAATCAGTTGATAGTCAGCGCCGTGTTGTTCATTTGATCCTTCCTTGTGTCCGTGTGTCTACTGTTGGGCTGTTAACCAAGTAAAGTTGGAAGGCGGGGCTTGTCGGTACGGCATAGTTGAATTAAACTGGTAGCGCAAAGAAACGGGACACAAGAAGTAACACGGAGACACACACACAGACACACACGTAGCGTTGTGTGTGTGTCTCCGTGTTACTTCTTGTGTCCCGTTTCTTTGCGCTACCAGTTTTATTCTGTTAACCAAGTTCACGATGAATCCCAACCAACTGGCCCAACTTGGCCGTCTTACTGCAGTGGTAGAGTGCTGGGCTGCCACGTAGAGGACCCGGGTTCGATTCCCATTAGGTGAAAGGTGTTTTACAGCGAAAGCTGTATATGGCTAGGAGAAACGAAAAACCGCTCGGCATCTGTGTCACGAGCGGTCTCCATTGGCTGTGCTATCAGTTACGTCGTTCTGAGGCGTAGCTTGCTGCGCGCCATTGGCGCGAGCTTGGGTACGACGCTTGCAAGGTCAAACGCTTGCAGAGCGGCCGGCACGCCCTCTGGCGCGCCGAAGAAACTGCGTTGCGGGCTGTGATTCCTGGGAGCGCGTTCGCCGGGGCGAACGCCCGCTTTGGGCGAGAGTTTCTCCAGCGACACTTTGGCTTCGGCTGCGACGTCTGTGATCGCCTGTGGTTCGACCACAACCTGACAACGGTAATTGTGGAAGGCTTCAGTGTAGCGTCGGGTTGAACCCACTGTTAAACACTGGGGCCGCACATTTCAGCTTCGCTGGTTAACCATTTGTACGGAGTGCTTGGGCGGTGATTTTTTTTATTTAGTTTGTTTTTCTTATTTCGTGCGATATTGGTTATGGACACCGGTGGTGGCGGCGGCGGCGGACAACTACGGCGCAGAAACGACCCTTGTTGTGATCTCATAACAGTTTTCGCTGTAAAAAGGCCTCCTTTCCTTCCATTCCGCCCATTCGAAACTTGTGAAGTGAGCCATCGGACTCGCCGCCCTCAGCAATGCCCTTTCGCGGTCTTGCGTACATGAAATCGACCTCAGTTTCATGACTCAGGTAAGAAGACTGACCGATGCCGGGTTCCCGCTTTCGCTCTTGGAGGACCTCGCTGCGACCTTTCTTAAATCCCTACGGGGCGATGCGCAGCCCCCAAAGAAATCAAGAGACTGGAAGAAGGCCAGCGTTATTGCCTATATTCACGGGGTTTCACACGGCATCAAAAAAACCGCCAGGCCTGCGCGGAACTCGCAGCACAGCCACAGCGAAAGCTGGGAGAGCGGCCTTTCTAGGGCCTTTTTTAAACATTCTTGGGGCAACTACAACAACCGCACTTGCATGGTACCCGCTACGCCATAAATCACCATAATTTTTGTGTAGTGGGGAGGCGTCTACTATGCCATTATTCTTCATTCTTCAGAAAAGCGCGGTACCCGCTACACTCTTGTAACGCATTATGTGCACTTTGTTGATGCTGTGGCTGACGACGATGAAGAATTTTGCCTCAGGCTTTTGTAATGGGTTGGAAGCATTGAACGACCCACTCTTTACGCAATTCGATTTGTGTGACGCCTGGTTCTTACTTTACTGTTCTAAAACGCTTAACAACACACGTTAACGCGATTCCTTACCCGACATGAAGCCTGCCTAGGGTCAGTTTGCACCGCAGTTTCAAGCAGTGGCGTAGCTCAGTGGTAGAGTCCTGGGCTGCCACGCAGAAGACCCGGGTTCGAATCCCATTCGGTCATGGGTGTTTTTTATTTATTTAGTTTTTTTCTTTCTTATTTCGTGCGATATTGGTTACGGACACCGGCGGCGGCGGCGGCGGCGGACAACTACGGCGCAGAAACGGCCCTTGTTGTGATCTCATAACAGCTTTCGCTGTAAAAGTAGCAGGACGGATGAGAGTCTCTGTCGTGTTCTCAGCCCCCCAACAAGTTGGGGAGGATTTGCAAGCGCGTCAACTGTGAGGGACCAAAGAAGGTTCCGTGCAGCACAGAGCACGCGAGACCGTATGTGAAGTGCGCCGTGGGTGTAGTGTACGAGGTTCCCCTGTCCTGCGGTCGAACGTACATCGGCCAAACGGGGAGATGAATCAACACTCGACTGAGGGAACACGCGAACAATTTGAGCCACAAGCAGGGAAGCAACATGGCCCTTCATTGCGCTGAGTGCGGGTGTTCTCCGGACCTTTCATCTTGCAAAATTCTCGCTTGTTATCGCCAAGAGTTCGCGCATCTCATTTTTGAAGCCCATGCAATCATCAGTAAAGGCGACACATGTGTTAGCACAGCTTCGTTGGCACTAAGGCAAGAAAGAGATTAGTTTTTTAGATGAAGCATCATAAAGTTCACGTGTATTTTACAGCTAGTGCTTTATTTCATTCATGACGAGTTCACCTTGTGATTATTATCACTCCTTTTTTCTTCTTTCTTATGATGATGGTGACCGCGCATGCGCTGGAGGCCTTGATTTTCTACTTATTGCCTTGCTGCAATAAAAATTTGTTAATAGCGCATCGTGTGTCGTCCCTTCTTTGCCCCGTTTTTTAAGCGCTGTTTTACCTTTCGCTTTTGTTGTTTATTAGAAGATATCGTTCAAACTGTGTATCCTGGCTCACAAAAATTTGTGTGGACCTATATTGATGCAACAGGAATTCCAGTATCTTCCTTGTTGTACATTTCTAAAATATCCTTGAACAATCCATTTCCATCTTGAAGAGGTACATCATTCGGTCATTTTGCTGTGTTGCTTCTGAAATGGCAGTAAAAGTTACAATGTGGAAAGCTCGCTTTTGTTGTTTATTAGAAGATATCATTCAAACTGTGTATCCTGGATCACAAAAATTTCTGTACATGGTGTCCGACAAGAAATAAGAACCCGCAAGATTGGCATCATTTCAGTCTGTAATCAGAACAGCATTCCAAAGCATTCCCCAGAGATGTAAAATAAAACCATGTTCTGAATCACCTTTGGTAACAGCAGCGTGCTGGAACACACAGTAAAGTGTCCCTGACACACTTTTTCAAGTAATCATCGCATGGCCCATCAGTGCTTATTGCCTCATAAATTTATTGCCGCAATTTTTTTTTTCAAATCCGTCAACAATGACAATGAGCCGAGTTATAGGTGACACGCTGCTAAAAAGAAGTTAGGCACTTAGAGGTACAATAAAACCAATAATGTCTGTGCAGGTTAGATGCGTCTTTCAATGATGTACCAGTATAGTGCACAGGCTGTGACACAACCTTAGTGTCACTGCTGCAGGTAGTGGCACCACTCTGATTTGCTTGTTCCAGGATAAGTTGCATACCGCTCTAAAAGTGGCCAGCTTGTGCTTTCATGTGAGCAAGCCTGGAAACATCACTTGAGATCATTGTGTACACTTACAAAGTACCAAGTAAGCAGCAAAGATTGCATAGGGTTGCCAGAGACTCCACTCCGATTAACTGGAGAAAATTATTTCTTCTGGCAACAATCACCAATAGGTACACTAAGTTTGAAGACCGTTGTCATATGAGTACATTTCGTACTAACAGAGTGGTCTCGCCAAAAAAAAAGCCATTGTGAGGTGCATAAATACTGCAAAGTTTCGATGTTGATAAAAGTGACAAGGAAGAAAATCTTAGTCGAAGATCTATAGGATATAAAGCATGATCGCTCAAGTCTGCCCTGTGTTCACTCTCTTCGAAGCTGTTGGCGCCTGCTGCTTTGACGTTGGACAACACACAGCAGGCCAGTATAGAACATAAATAAAGAGCGGCGTTTGGATCAGATGCCCTTGTTGCCGCCAAGTGCTGCCACACGCTGGCCCTGCACTCCATAGCAGCCACCCTCGCGCAGAGGAATCACCACAGGAGAGAGAGAGCGACCGCATTTCGTGCTCAAGCTCATGTTGTGCGCTGACGTGACTTCTTTCCACTATGCCTGGGGTGGGCAACCTGCGGTCTGCTTGGCAGTATTATGCGGCCCTAGGCACGACGTCGAAACCCTCCCTTATCACTTCCTATCTGAAAAACGACAGGGCACTTTTGATCTAAGCTTGTTATGTTCCCAACACGTGTGCTGAAAATAAGCATGATTTCTAAGCCATTTTTTTTCTCTGCCTGCGAAGTCCTCCTTGACTCCCCGATTTGCCGTCCGGCCCTCCGCTGTGTCGGCTTCATGCAAATTGGCCCTCCGCCCGAGAAGGTTGCCGACCCCTATTCTATGCCATCCCTCCCTGTGTACCTTGGAGCAAGCTCATCGGGATGAGAGAAGGAAAGCGCTGAAAGCATGTGACAAATTCCTGTAACTCCGCTCTTTCTTGATCAGGGATTCAAGATTTTTGCAGCAATCGATTTACGAGGCCCACTACTGAGGTCATTCAATGATTACTTGAAAAAGTGGTTCAGGACCAGGGGCGGCGCCAGAATTTTTTCACTGGGGGGGCCCCCACGACAAGTGAGTTCCTCCAGGGCGACAAGAAGGCGGGTAACTCATGTGTTCTCTTTTGACTATGTTTGCTCTGAGGAGGGGGGCATAGGGGGGCAGGCGAAAACTTTTAGGGGGGGGGGGGGGGCTCCAGCCCCCCCGTGCCCCCCCCGCTATCGCCGCCCCTGTTCAGAACCCCCCTTAAAGAATGAAGTATATAGTGGAACACTGCAAATTACAATGGTAACTGCCCGCTTTCTTGCTAATGTGCAAGCTCCTATACACCATAATATGTGCTTTGAACAAGTTTCTAGAGGAGGTTATATCAACAGTTGTGTTCTTTTAAACATCTAAACGTAAAGCTTTGCGATTAAAATGGGTATATGTGCATGCTATTACCAGTTAGCCCAGTTTTAATCACACTTGTACATGGGCTGTTTAAACCAAGTATAGTTTCTACTAGGCTAAAACCATGGGAAATGACAGCTTGTAATAGTAGTGCAGCTGGTCTAACAGAAATACAGCAACTGGGTGCTAGCGCCAGTCAAAATTTTGCAGGTAGTGAGATTCTAACGCAACAATATCTGGCAATGCAGAATTTACAGTACCACTCCAGAGAGCTCGTAATGCGGAGAAGTGGCCAGTTCCAGCTTAATGCTCTGCTTTGCCTTGGCTGATGCAGCAAATGAACTTCGCATTCTACACGAACCAGACAAATGTGATATTTATCAGCAGTGCTCAAGGTCACAGGGAATACCTAAACCTTGCACACAGTTCCAATTCGCACTGCCCTATGTGTTTTCTTGCCTGTATCTATATAAATTGATGGTAGGACTGCATCGCACCAAACGTGCTGTAATTGTTATGCCTGTGCCCTGTTTCTGTGAAGCACTCGAGCAGATAAGAGAGGTATTTAATAAAAACGGTACAATTAGCGCTAGACATTGAAGCCTCCCTCCAGAAAATACCTGCACCGATCAGAAACAGCAGAAACAGTAACATAACTGCAGCAAATCAAGTTTTCTTGACTGCGGGCCGCAGCGTCACGTAAATAATGTTCAACGCAGTTTCACCTCGACAGCAACCGAGCTAAGCACTGGTACAGTGTGTCATCATATTGTCACGTGGTCGTGACGTCGACGAAGGCAGCAGGCGACGTGTCCAAGATTAAACTGTTTATTAGGCCGAACTTGTGGCCGGTAAACGGAAAGTAAGATTGCAGCAATACACGCTGGCACTGATAGCGGCGAACAGAGCGTCGGCCGTCAATCAACTGATCATCGTTAGAGCGCGCCGGCTTTTATACATCACGCGTCGAACATTCTAGCCGTATCACTCGTCGTCGCGCAAGCTCTGGAATAATCATGAGTGTCAGCGTCTTGCGTGCAATCTTAACAAAACGATCTACTACAACCGAGAAGCTTCTGGAATACTAAGGCGCGGTCTGCGCCCAGTACTGCTGATGGTCTTTGTGGGAGGAAACCGAATACAGTAAAAGAAACGCGTGTGGCAATGCCCCCCCTCTGAAAAGGCATCGTCCCGATGCTTAGAACAGAACACACGGAAAAAAATACATGCAACAATAAATAACGACAATAAATCAAGAAAGTTCAATAAACAATACGCACAAGCAAGAAAGTCCAATGAAAGAAAAGAAAAAAATACAGTCCTCAGGTTCACTACTGTTGTCTTCGGGCTTCGTTGAAACACAAGACGTAGTAAGAATGATATAGACTAATTTACTTAAACATAATCACTCGTATGCCACACAGGCTACACTACGCCACGCAGGCGAACAGCGCGTGTCTCTCTACTTCGTCGTCGTCTTCTTCCACTGGCCACACCTAAAACCCGCGCATTTCACTGAGGCGCTAGCGCTTTTCTAACATTCGGCCATCCTGAATAGCTTAACGTCGTCGTTAAGGCTGTCACGACAAAGTTGCTTAACTGCGTTTGAATACAAATGCTCGGCCATCCTCCTAAACTTCTTTACTAAATATGGCCAAAGATAAAAAAAAACAAAAACAACAAAACAAGATTACTAAACCTGAAGTAAGTTCTAACACACAAAAACACACAAGCACTATATACACGAACAAATGCTAAACAACACGGCACACAGCCTAACACTTCCGGCCATCCTGACTGGCTTGACCTTGCGGAAAGCCACAAAAATGAAATACCAAAATGAAAGTTCAAACAACAAAAGAACACGGCTGAATGCAGTTCTTTGGACGCACAGGCAAAAACAAAACAAAATCACAACACATAGTCTCGAAGTCTGGTCGATGATGTGCGTTCGTGTTGCGGAATCTGCCGTACTACATTTTCTTCCTCCTGGGACTCTTCGGATGCTTCATTGCCATGATGTGATTCTCTAGACGCAGGACACCCCTTCTTTAGTAGTGAGGCGTACGAAGATGTTGCAAATCGGCATCCCCCTTTAGGACGTAAGTCTGCGACGTAAGTCTGCGATGCTGTAAGTGTGCGACGTAAGTCTGCTATGCTGTAAGCTTGTGTCACAACGAGTGGTCCGTGACATTTCGGCTGAGTTTTAGTCATATTCCCGGTCTGTTCAGGGGTCTTGCTCGTGAATCCTATTTCTCCATCTTCATGAAGTCTTGCACGGTAGTGTGGTCGGTTACAGGCCTGTTTGGCAGAGTCCTGTTCGTTGAGTAATCGTTGACGAACCTGCGTTTTTAATTTCTGGGGAGGTTGCAACGGGTTTTTCATGTCGGCAGGCTGTTGAAGTTCCAATCCAAAAACATTTGGCTTGTTAAGATGAAGCATGTCCATTGATCTCTTGCTGGTACTCTTGCTAGGGGCGTTGTTCTTTTTGCACTCATCTGATTTCAATTTGTCATCCCAACCAAGCTGCTTAGGATCGTCAACGGTCGCTGTGATTTCTTCTCTTTCCCTCTCAGGAAGCACATCACGTCCACAGTGTCCGAGAAACGTGGTCACAGAGCGATCGCTGGAAGTGGTGACGTAGTTCACAGAATTCTTTTGAAGTGTAAATTCTTCTGGGGCCTTCACGTGTAGCTCAGTCTTCTGCGCCGGTGACACTAGATGGACAAAGGGACAATCATTTAGGTGGTAGAATCGGAACGTGCTTCCCACCTTGGCATACGTGACGTTGGGGAGTTCGGTGAACGTTCGGCCCACCAGTATGTCGACTCTTTGTGCATCATCCGGGACAACCAGGACAGGGATATTCTCTGCGACAACGCCGTCTATGCTGACCTTTGCCTTGCAGTGACCGAGGCTTCTTGTCACAGGATGATGCTCGCTGCCGAAACCGTATAGATCGGTAGGTTCCTGAACCATCTCAATGCCGCATCGTGCCGCCGCTGACGCACGCAACAAGCAACCGGAACTGCCCGTGTCGATGAGGCCCACTAAAGCGAAGTCATCGTTGAAGATCACTTCCTTGATCAACACATGACCGGCCCCGGTGCAAGGAAGTGCTTCTGTGACGACGTTTGACTCGTTGCTTGAGAAGGCTTGGCAGTTGCGTTGTGTGTGGTCCGTTGCTTGGCAACGCGGACACTTAAGCGGTCGCTTAGGCTCCGGACAGTCACGAGCTATGTGGCCGTAGAGGTTGCAGTTGTAGCACTTGCGCTCTCCGTGTTGGTTAATGGACGGCAATGGCTGGCGTCGATCCGTTCCATGGTTCGAGTCAACGGTCTCCTCTCTTGTCATGGTAGCGGGCAGGCTGCGCTCCGAAAATGATGGTGTCATGAATCTTCGGTTGCGCGATCCGAAAAGCTCCCGCCGTTCTCGTTCGGATGCGCTCGAACTCCAAGATGTCGTGCAGTAGGTCGTCGTCGTCGTCATGCGTCCTTCCCAAGAGCATGGAGCAGAGTTCGCGAGAGCGTAAACCCGTGAGAACTTGTTCTCGTGTATCGTTGAAGTCCAGGTTTACTTCATGGCAAAGACGCACCTTAGAGTGGAAATAGGTCGTCGTGCTCTCGTTACGCTGCTGCACGCGCTCTTGCATCCTTCGCCATCGTTCCGCGACGCGAGTCTGGCTGACGAAGGTCCGTCGGAAACGTACCTCGAAATCTTCCCACGATGTGATTTGGGAGCTCCTCGAACGGTACCAATCCTTGGCAGCTCCAACCAACCGGGCCTTGGCAGTTTCGAGCGTGTAGGCAGCTGGCCACCCGTGAAGATTCGACGTCCGGCGAATGTTATCAATCCACTCGCGCGCTGAAGGAGCGTCCTCGGAGCCGTTGAAGGGACTGATGTTGTGGCTTAAATCTGGAATCACCTGGAACGTTGGCGCTGGTTGAGGCTGCGCCGCGCCGGCCACAGTCAGTCGTTCCAGCAGGATCGATAGCAGTCGGTCCTTTTCTTGGAGGACTTGCAGGAGGTCGCGGGCCGTGATGGTGTCTCCATGGCCAGAGTCTGTGTCTCCACCGCCAGTCGGGTAGGATGTTCCCTCGGTCGGTTCCATTTAGGGTTAACACGCTCCGTGGATCGATCAAACTCACATTCAGTCCCGGGGGCGACTGGATGGCTATCCCACTTCTGATTATGTTGTCTGCGGGCTTCGTTGAAACACAAGACGTAGTAAGAATGATATAGACTAATTTACTTAAACATAATCAATCGTATGCCACACAGGCTACACCACGCCACGCAGGCGAACAGCGCGTGTCTCTCTACTTCGTCGTCGTCTTCTTCCACTGGTCCACACCTAAAACCCGCGCATTTCACTGAGGCGCTAGCGCTTTTCTAACACTACCGCGCGTAAAACGGCTTGAGGCGCACGACATGGACGACTTCGGGTCGCGCATGGCGCCGTTGAGAGTTCGAAATGCCGTCGGGAACAACCTCGTAGTCGAGTGTGCCGAGAGGTTGAAGCACCCTATACGGTCCGAAGTATCGTCGCAGAAGTTTTTGACTAAGTCCACGTCGTCGTATCGGCGTCCACACCCAAACGCGGTCGCCGGGCTGGTATTCCACGAAGAGTCGTCGAAGATTGTAGCGGCGGCTGTCAGTCGTCTGCTGATTCTTGATCCGCAGGCGGGCGAACTGTCGCGCTTCTTCGGCGCGCTGTAGGTAGGCAGTCACGTCGATGTTTTCCTCGTCCGTCACGTTTGGTAACATGGCGTCGAGTGTCGTTGCCGGGCTCCGTCCGTAGACCAACTTGTATGGCGTCATCTACGTCGTTTCTTGCATGGCCGTGTTGTATGCGAAGGTCACGTACGGAAGGATGGCGTCCCACGTCTTGTGTTCGACGTCGGCGTACATGGCCAGCATGTCGGCGATGGTCTTATTTAGACGCTCGGTCAAGCCGTTGGTCTGTGGGTGGTACGCGGTGGTCCGGCGGTGGCTTGTGTGGCTGTATGCCAAGATCGCCTGGGTTAGGTCAGCCGTAAACGCCGTACCTCTGTCAGTGACGAGGACCTCTGGGGCGCCGTGTCGAAGGACGATGTTCTCAACGAAGAACTTGGCTACCTCGGCGGCACTGCCTTTGGGCAAGGCTTTTGTTTCGGCGTAGCGGGTGAGGTAGTCGGTGGCTACGACGATCTATTTATTTCCGCAAGTCGACGTTGGGAACGGCCCTAGGAGGCTCCATCCCGATCTGCTGGAACGGTCACCGAGGAGGCTCGATCGGCTCAAGGAAGCCTGCTGGTCTTGTTGGCGGTGTCTTCCGTCGCTGACAGTCTCTGCACGTCCTTACGTAGCGAGCGACGTCGGCGGCAAGGCGCGGCCAGTAGTACTTTTCCTGTACTCTGGCGAGCGTGCGGGAAAGTCCGAGGTGTCCAGCCGTCGGGTCGTCGTGTAGAGCCTGCAGGATTTCTGGTCGTAATGCTGAAGGCACGACGAGGAGGTAGTTTGCTCGAAGTGGCGAGAAATTCTTCTTTATGAGAACGCCGTTTCGCAAGAAAAACGACGCAAGTCCTAGCTTGAAGGCCTTTGGAACAATGGCGGTCTTGCCTTCGAGATACTCCACAAGGCCTCTGAGTTCCAGGTCGGCTCGCTGTCGTTCGGCGAAATCATCGGCACTTATGGTTCCCAAGAAGAAGTCATCCTCCTGGTCATCCTGCGGCGGCGGGTCGACGGGGGGCGCGAGACAAGCAGTCGGCGTCAGAGTGTTTTCGTCCGGACTTGTAAACGACGGTAACGTCGAATTCTTGAAGTCTCAGACTCCATCTTGCGAGACGACCTGAAGGGTCCTTCAGGTTAGCTAGCCAACACAACGCGTGGTGGTCGCTCACAACTTTGAAGGGCCTGCCGTAGAGGTAGGGGCGAAACTTTGACGTTGCCCAGATGATGGCAAGGCACTCCTTTTCTGTTGTGGAATAGTTGGCTTCTGCCTTGGATAGCGAACCGGCTAGTATAACTGATAACCCTTTCCACGCCGGCAGTTCTCTGGACAAGAACGGCGCCGAGTCCTACGCTGCTTGCGTCGGTGTGGATTTCCGTGTCGGCGTGTTCGTCGAAATGCGCAAGTATTGGAGGCGTCGTTTCAATTCTTGAAATGCTTCAACTTGCGCCGCTCCCCACTTGAATTCCACGTCGTTTTTCGTGAGCTGAGTTAGTGGCTCGGCGATGCGCGAAAATTCCTTGACGAAGCGTCTATAATAGGCGCACAAGCCGATAAATCGGCGTACGGCCTTCTTGTCGGTGGGCGGCGGGAAGGCAGCGATGGCAGCTGTTTTCCGTGGGTCGGGGCGAACTCCAGACTTGCTGATGACGTGACCCAAGAACAGAAGTTGCTCGTATGCGAAGCGGCACTTTTCTGGCTTCAGGGTGAGTCCGGAGGCCTTGATTGCTTGAAGTACAGCCTGAAGGCGCCAGAGATGTTCGTCCAAGTTTGATGAAAACACAACGACGTCGTCCAAGTACACAAGGCAGGTCTGCCACTTCAAGCCGGCCAGTACAGTGTCCATAACACGTTGGAACGTCGCAGGTGCCGAGCAAAGACCGAAGGGCATGACCTTGAACTCGAAGAGGCCGTCTGGTGTGATGAAGGCAGTCTTCTCTCGGTCTCTCTCGTCGACCTCGATTTGCCAATAGCCGGTCTTGAGGTCCATCGACGAAAAGTACTGCGCTCTGTGAAGTCGATCCAGGGCGTCGTCTATACGTGGGAGAGGATACACGTCCTTCTTCGTGATCTTGTTCAGGCGGCGATAATCGACGCAGAAATGCAGGGTTCCGTCCTTCTTCACTAACACCACGGGTGACGCCCAAAGACTCTTGGAAGGCTGGATGATGTCGTCGCGTAGCATTTCCTCGACTTGTTGCTTTACGGCCTCGCGTTCTCGCGTTGAAACTCGGTACGGGCTCTAGCGGAGTGGTCTCGCATTTTCCTCTGTTATGATGCGGTGTTTCGCGATTGGGGTCTGTCGAATTCTTGACGACGACGAGAAGCAGTCCTTGAATTGCAAGAGCAGACTTTTGAGCTGGTCTTGCTTGTGTTTCGGGAGGCTCGGGTTGACGTTGAAGTCTGTGTGGGGATTCCGATTCGTCGAAGGAGGTTCGGTAGCATCGGATAGGGCGAAAGCATTGCTGGTGTCCACGAACTTCTCGATGTCGGCGACCTTCGTACCAATGTTAAGGTGCCTATATTCGTGGCTGAAGTTTGTCAGTAGTACCTTTGCTTTGCCATCACGCAGCTCGGCGATGCCTCTTGCGACGCAAGTCTGGCGGTTCACGAGCAGGTGCTGATCACCCTCGTTGACGCCTTGGAAGTCTGCGGGTTCTTCGGTGCCGACGGAAATGATGACGCTGGAGAAAGGCGCAACGGTGACCTGCTCTTCTATCAGATTTAAAAGCATGGGTCGCTGGCGTCGTGTGGGGCGGCAGTGCGTTTTCTGAGGTTAGGGTTATTGATTCAGACCTCAGGTCGATCACGGCGCCATGTTGACTTAGGAAGTCCATCCCAAGTATGACATCCCTGGAGCACTGTTGCAGGATTACAAAGCTCGCAGGGTAAGTCCGATTATTGATAGTGACTCTTGCTGTAGAGACTCTGATTGGCGTTATCAGGTGACCTCCAGCTGTCCGGATTTGGGGTCCACTCCAAGCGGTCTTTACTTCAGCTTGGCGGTGAATGGCCCACTGACGACGGAATAGTTGGCACCAGTGTCGACGAGAGCGGCGACGTTGTGACCGTCGATGATAACGTCGAGGTCGCTAGTCCGTCGCCTTGCGTTGCGGTTAGCTCGGGGGGTCGGATCACGGCTGCGTCGATTTGTTGCGCTGCTTCCATTATGTTGCGTCGTCAGGTCTAGCTCGGTCCACGAGGTTTCGTGTGCAGGGCTCTGTCTGCTTCGCGTCGTATTCAGCAGGTTTCGTCGCGTCGTCGTCGTCGGCGGAGGATCTTCGGTATTTCGACGTACAGCAACCGCACCTCAATCGATTGCTGCCCTTAGTTTTCCGGGTAAGGGCTCGGAGATCGGCCCCGAGCCGGACTGGTGTACTGCCTGCGATGAGGTGAGGTGTAGCGGCCTGGCGACGGCGAACGGGAAGGTCGTCGGGGTGTCCACTGCGCTCCTGTGAGGTAGTCGGCAATGTCACGAGGTCGTTCGCCGGGCTGCGGACGCGGCGCGTTTACGGCGAAATCACGCAGTCCCATCTCCCGGTACTGGCAGCGGCGGTACGTGTGCCCGGCTTCACCGCAGTGGTAGCATAGCGGGCGGTGGTCAGGGGTGCGCCAAAGGTTGGTCTTGCTCGGAGGGTAGCGCTGGCTGGCAGGTGGGCGGTATGGCGCCGGTGGTGGTGGGGGCGGTGTCTGGCGGCGGTACTGCAGCGGCGCGGTGTCTTGACGTGGGCGTGGAGCGGGAGCGTAGCGTCGGGCTGCAACAGCGTAGCTCATGGCATGCGGCTGAGGCTGTTGCGGTTCAGGGGCACCTAGCGACTGTTGGATTTCCTCTCGAACAATATCTGCGATCGAGGAAACTTGCGGCTGGGATGACGGGAACATGCGGCGAAGCTCCTCGCGCACTACGGACCCTTATGGTCTCGCGCAGGTCGTCTGAGCAGAGAGGATTGAATGTCGGCGTAGCCTGGCGTCGAGCGGCGATTAAATTGCCGGGTGCGCATCTCCAGTGTCTGCTCGATTGTGGTTGCCTCTGTCAGGAATTCATGGGACGGTCTTGGGTGGGTTCCTCATCAGTCCCGCGAAGAGCTCCTGCTTGACCCCTCGCATGAGGAAACGGAACCTTCTTCTCCTCGGTCATGTCAGGGTCGGTGTGTCGGAAAAGTCGGGTCATCTCCTCGGTGAAGATTATCACGTTTTCGTTCAGGGAGCTGGACCCGTGTTTCTAGTAAAGCGGCGGCCCTTTCTTTGCGTACGACGCTTGCGAACGCTGCCAGGAAGCTGGTCCGGATGACGTCCCCAGGTTGTCAGGGTAGACTCCCTGTTCTCATACCAGGTCCTGGCGCTGTCTTCCAACGCGAAGTACACAAAGCACAACTTGTCGTTGACGTCCCAGTTGTTGACGGCCGCAGTCCTCTCGTACGACTCGAGCCACGTTTCTGGGTCTTCACATGATGATCCCCGAAAGATTGGCGGCTCCCTTGGCGGCTGCATCACGATCGCGGAAGGTGGCGCAGGGGCTGTCATCGTTGCCGCAATCGTGGTCATGGTCTTGCGAGTCTTGACGGGTAGAGGGCCGTACTCCGGTTGTAGACCTTGCTGCCTACGGCTAACTCGCTGGTCGTGGTTGGCGTCGACGTCTCCTTCACGACTGGGGCTGGGTTCACGGCTTGACGGGGGGCGTCCGGTACATGAACGAAGCAGCACCTCTACCAGATGTCACGTGGTCATGACGTCGACGAAGGCAGCAGGCGACGTGTCCAAGATGAAACTGTTTATTAGGCCGAACTTGTGGCCGGTAAACGGAAAGTAAGATTACAGCAATACACGCTGGCACTGATAGCGGCGAACAGAGCGTCGGCCGTCGATCAACTGATCATCGTTGGAGCGCGCCGGTTTTTATACATCACGCGTCGAACATTCTAGCCGTATCACTCGTCGCCGCGCAAGCTCTGGAATAATCTTGAGTGTCAGCGTCTTGCGTGCAATCTTAACAAAACGATCTACTACAACCGAGAATCTTCTCGAATACTAAGGCGCGGTCTGCGCCGAGTACTGCTGATAGTCTTTGTGGGCGGAAACCGAATACAGTAAAAGAAACGCGCGTGGCAATATACTCCGACTGGCTGATGCTCTTTTTACACAGGGTTCAAATCCACAGAGATAGTGTTCGAAGGCGAGCGGCACACAAGCACAGCACGTATGTTCAGCCACCCCTTTTTTTATGTGCGAGCATCGACCACCGAGTAGTGAGGGACAACTTTATTCGTCGAAGGGGTGAGGGGTAAGGGAGACTAGGCCACGTAGGCTGTCAGGCCGTGCTTCTCTATGACGTCTTCCGCTCGTTCCAGGACCCGTGTCTGGATGTCCCTGTCGGTGCTGGAAAGAAGGGCCTCCCATTGTTCCTCGGTCGGGGGGTGGGCGAATGAGGGCGGCGGGCGGGGGATCGTCCGGGCAGCCCCAGAGGATGTGGTTCAGCGATGCAACGTCGCCGCAGAAGTGGCAGCGTGGATCCACGACATCTGGGTGGATGTACGAAAACACGAGGGGGCACGGAAAGGTGCGGGTCTGTAGGCGACGCCAGGAGATCTCGGATCGCTTGGGAAGACTGCCATCAGGGGGTGAATAGGTGTATCGCTCGAGGCGATAGTGCTGGGTAATGTCATGGTAGGTGACCAGGGGCTCCGGCACCGGGGCGTCCGACTTTGAGGGGCCCACCGCTCGGTCGACGAATCCTCGAGCGTGTTAGTGAGCCGCCTCGTTGCCGGGGTGACCCGAGTGGGCGGGGACCCAGATCAGTTCAAAATGGCGCTGCTCATCTTGCAGTAGTAGTGGGGAAGGAGTCGTAGGGTGGTAGGCGAGACAAGACCTCGCGCGAAATTTGAGATGGCTTGTTTGGAGTCGCTGAGTATGACGCCAGCGTCGGCCGAGGTCGCAGCCAAAGCGATGGCCGCCTCCTCCGCTTCGACGGCGTAGGGTGTTCGAATGGTGCCGGCCGTGATTGCCGGCCCTGAAGGCGCTGAGGAGGGCGACACGGAAACGACTACGAAGGCGTCCCTGGGTGAGTTGTATCGGGCCGCATCCACGTAGACAACGGCCGGGTGGTCGGCGTACTTGGCGTGAAGCATGGCCGCCCGGGCTTGGCGGTGAGCGTCGTGGTGGCCCGCGAGCATATTTTTAGGCAGCGGCTTGATGGAGAAGGCCACTCGAACAGCACGGGGCAGTGAGACCGGGTCCGGAGGCTGGGAGGAGATGTCATGGCCGATGGAGGAAAGGATGTGACGACCGGTCGGCGAACGGCAGAGGCGTTGCACCTGAGCGGAGCGATGAGCCTCAATCAACTCGTCGAGGGTGTTGTGTACACCAAGGCGTAGAAGACGATCCGTGGACGCGTTGGGGGGGAAGGCCGAGGGCAGTCTTGTATGCCCGACGGATGAGGACGTCAATTTTGTCGCGTTCCGATTTGAGGAGACGAGTATAAGGAAGGCCGTACGTGAGGCGGGAAACGACGAAGGCGTCGACGAGGCGGAGCAGATCGTGTTCTCGCATGCCCGCACGCCGCGCGCGGACACGGGCGAGCATTCGGGCGGTCTGTTGCACCGAGAGCGAGAGCTTGTCGATGGTGTATGTGTTATGGCGCTTGGACTGTAGTATCGGCCCAAGCACGCTGAGATGTTGAACGACGGGCACGGGAGTGGAGTTGGCGTACACAGTGATGGTGGGGTGAGGCGTTTTGTATCGACCGCCGGTCGGGAGGCCGCATGAGGAGGAGAGCCGGTTTGGCCGCCAGCCAGTGAGACCGGCCGCGTGCGCGTGAGACGTGACGACGTCGGCTGCGCGTTGCAACGTCTGCTCGATGTGGCCATCAGAGCCCGATGTGACCCAGATAGCGACGTCGTCAGCGTACAGGGTGTGTTTGAGACCGGGCATACGGTCCAACTTTCCAGGGAGAGAGCGGAGGGTAAGATTAAATAGAAAAGGCGACAATACGGCACCCTGAGGGGGTGCCGCGAGGGCCAAGCTCGTACGTGGGAGACGAGAGGTCCCCTATGATGATTTCGGCCGTGCGGGTGGTGAGGAACGCGCGAATGCAGTTGTAGGTGCGGGCGCCGGGATTGAGGGCTGCGAGTTCGGCAAGAATAGCCGAATGGGAGACGTTGTCGAAGGCTTTGTGAAGGTCGAGGCTAAGAAGAGCCTTAGTGTCTGAAAATGTGGGGGGTTCGAGGAGGTCGTGGTGGAGTTGCAAGAGGATATCTTGCGTCGAGAGGTGGGGGGCGGAATCCAAGCATATTATGGGGAAGGAGGTGAGCTTCCGTGTACGTCTGTAGGCGAGCGAGAACGACGTGTTCCAGAAGCTTGCTGACGCATGAAGTGAGTGAAATGGGCCGGAGATTCTCTATTGTGAGTTTCTTTCTCGGCTTGGGGATGAAAGCCACGCGAGCGTGTTTCCATGACTGGGGTAGGTTGCCGGAGCGCCAGCACTCGTTGAGGAAAGAAGTGAGAGTAGTGATCGAAGGAGCGTCGAGGTTTCGGAGGAGCTTGTTGGGGATGCGATCTGGACCGGGCGCGCAGGTGGTGCGTAGCCTGTGCAATGCTGCGTACACCTCTGCCTCCGTAATGTCGGCGCCGAGTTCTGGGTTGGGGGGCCCCAGTGTAGGACTCGAGAGGGGGAGAATGTACACCAGGAGTCAGAAGCTGAAAGTACTTCGCAGCCAGGTCTGCCATCAGCGACGGAGTGTCGCCGGGGTAGGCCCGGACCACTCGTTGTAGTTGCTGCCGAGCGACCGACTTGGCGGAAGCAGGGTCGAGGAGGTGGCGGAGGAGATGCCAGGATCGTTTGCAGCCCAACTGACCGGAGAGCTCCGAGCAGAGTTGTTCCCACTGTTGGCGTGGAAGCACGGTGGTGTGTTGCTCAATAGTACGATCGAGGTGTGCGATGCGGCGGCGTAAGCGACGGTTGTGACGTTGCTTATGCCAACGGTTGCTGAGTCCCGTGCGAGCGGCCCACAGGTGGGCAAGGCGGGAGTCGACTGCCGGATGGTCCTCCGTGGTGGGGATTGAGGCGGTGACCGCGTCGAGGTCCGCCAGCAGCTGGTCAGTCCATGTCGAAAGGTCCTCGATGTTGGAGGCGGCGGAGTGCAGCCGGCGTTCTCGGAACGCGTCCCAATCTGTGTGGCGGGCTGTGTGTTGGCGTGGCTTTGCAGAGCGAGGTGATCACTTGAATAGTGAGGACATAGTGGTCACTGCCGAGGGATTGATGCGTGTTGGACCAGCGCACGTCGCGCACCCTGCGGCAGAAGCTGAGGTCCGGGGTGGTGTTCGCGGCACACACTGTTGCCGATGCGGGTTCGCTGCGTGGGATCGGTGAGCAGGGAAAAGTTCAGGTCGTGAGCGAGCTGCCACAGCCTCCTTCCGGGGCCATCGGCCTTGGGGTAACCCCAGTCCGGATGCCTGACGTTGAAGTCGCCGAGAATAAGAAGGGGGGGATTTGGCTGCTCTCGCTGCAGCGGCACGGAACAGGGCCGAGCAGGGACGCATCCTCAGTGACACGAGGGGGGGTTATAGGCATTCAAAATAAAGAGAGAGGGCTCCTCACGTCGCTGAGGTAGTACCTCAAGAAATACGTGGTAGACTGCAGGGAAGGTCAGATCGGCTCGATTGACAACGAGTGTCCGCCGGGTGAGGACGGCCGTGACGGGATGGGGCAGAGGATCATGAGCTACTTGGTTGTGGGCGATGTAAGCCGCGAGCGAAACGTTGGCGTGAGTTTCCTGTGGTACGATGATATCAGGAGAGGCCGAGGGGTCTATTTGTTGAAGGTGGAGAAGGAGGTGGTTACGCTTGAGACGAAAACCACGGCAGTTCCACTGCCAAATGGTGACGACGGATCGGTCAGCCATTTTTAACAGCGGAAGGCGTTCCCTCGGCCGATGATGGCGAGGATCGGGCTGCGGAAGTATACGTGGTGCGGGGCATGGAGTGGTGGCTTGGCTCGGATGCTTTCAAGCACAGTAGTTTGTAGGGTGTGGACTGTCGATTGAAGAGATTGTAAGGACGTGGCGGGGGGGGATAGGCGGTGAAGTCTGTGCGCAGGGAATTTAGAGCTTCGTGCTGTGCAGTGAGAAGCTGGTGGACGGAGTTTAGGCGGCTATCCAACCGTTTTTCAAGATCGACCAGGGCCGTCTTGATAGTTATCTGGACCTCTTCGGAGAGGTGGAGAGATGTAAGGGGGGTGTTGGGTCTGCGGCGCTTGCTACTGCATCCTTCGGGGGTTTGCACGTCCATGTCGGAGGAGGAATCGATGGCGGCGGGAAGAGAGGATGGCGCTGTGATGGCTGATTCCAGCTTCTCTTCAAGTGCGTGCAGTTGCGCTTGAAGGGAATCAATTTGCGTCTTCTGAGCCGCAATTTGAGCGTTTTGTGCAGTGAGCTGCTGTCGGAGGGAAGCGTTTTCTTGCTGCAGTGCACCGACCTGCGGCTCCAAAGGTGAGCCGGGGGGCGCCGCGGGACGATGTCGAATGCGTGGGCTGAGAGGCGGGTTTAGGCACCGCTGATATGAGGGGCGGAAAGGCAGTGACCGACTTGGGGGGGAGGAGGTGGTGAGGGACCACATGACGCTTGCTGGGACGAGTGCGCGGCTGCTGGGGGGTGCGACAGGTTGTTGTGGCGAGGGGCGAGCGTTAGGTACTGGGACCTTCGGGTGCTGAGGGCGTTGCACGTAGCGTTGTTTACAGTTGGAACTGTGCGTGGAGTGATTTCCGTTGCAGACGATGCAGCGGGGGGATGCAAGTGGGTGGTGATCCTTCGGGCAATGTGGGGTGAGCCGCGCCGCAGCGATGGCACAGCTTTAACAAAACCTGGAACTCGGCGAGATGGTGCATAATTTGACGGGAAAATTTGAGAGCGTGTGTTGACAATGCATTTGACTGTGTGCGCATGTGTGTTTTTCTGGATATATTTGCGGGCGAAGCCTCAAATAAAGTTAGATGAAAGTAGCGCTTGTCCTGTTGTCTCGCTCTTGTGATTGTTTTCTGTGCGCTCAAATTTTCCCGTCAAAAAGATGGCACAGCTCCTGCCGCGGCTTGGGGCACACGTCGGTCCGGTGGCCGGTCGAGCGGCAATTGAAGCAGGCTTCCACCTTATGGCGGCACGGAAGGAGGCGAAGCTGGACACCGTGGTAGAAAATCCACCGGGGTAATTTCGGGTCCATGAGCGTGACCAAGATGTGAGGCGACTTGCCCATGCGGCGGGCGCCCACGACCGAGAGGGTAGGATTGCTTGCCTGGAGGTCGTCAAGGATGGCTTGGTCTGTGAAGTCGCCGAAGGCGTGGTAGAGTATGCCCCTCAGGGCATCGTCTGGCGGTGGGGCGTAGAGGTGGACGGTGAAAGTGTTGCCGGAAACCGTGAGGGAGGAGATGCGGAGGTAGGCTTGAGCGCGAGCCGAGTCCGCGACGCTAAGCGTAAAAGTGTTGTTGACTGGGTGGATCCGCACCGTGTCGCGAGATGCGGGCAGGGAGGTCTTGCAGGCGCGCTGCTTGCAGCAAGGCGGTGTACAAGTGCCAAGGCTGTAGCTTGGTAAGTTCTACAGGGCTTTTTGGGCGGCCAACGACGTGAATCGTATCAGCCGGGAGACGAGGAAGCGGAGCGCGGTGGTGGGTCTGTGGAGGCGAAGGTACTTGCCCGCTTCGACGGCGGCGATGATGAAGGCTGGGAAGTCAGCGTGTTGGTTTTAGCTGTGGCGGCGGCGGCACGGCGCAAGGCTGCTCGGCGTTGCTCTTGGGCGCGGAGGCCTGGCGACTGCCAGGATTCGTCCGAGAGTTCTTCGGGGGTGACGTCCTGTCCTTCGACAGTGTACTCCATAGCGGTGGACAGCTAGGAGATGGGCGACGAGGCAGCGGCGGGCGGCCGGGTGGTCACCCGTCGTCGATGAGCCGGCGTGCAAGCAGGCCGCACTTGAGCTAAGCCTGACAGGCCTAGCTCAGCGTACGGCGTGGTCGAACGCTTTCGAGTGCTCTCCCGGTCCACGCCGGGCGAGTTTCGCGATAAAGTGGGTGTCGAAATAATCCAGGCAATGTGCTTGGTCGAAAAAACCAAACAGGGTCGAAAAAACCGGCGCGAGCGCCGAAAATTGGCGGAGCCGAAGTGAGGTGCGACTGCTCTCGACGGTGATCCGCCCCCTTTCCTCACCACCGAGTAAATTAGCGCCGATACGGTGTTTTTATCGACTGGACGGTGGAGGCTTGCGCGTTCGGATTTTAAAAAATGGGCGTCTGTAAACGTGGTTAGTCGGGGAATACAGCGCAAACAGTACGAGGACACAGGAACACAGTACACAGGACGGGCGCTGAACTTACAACTGACGTCTTACAACTGACGTCTGCACTACGAAGCACAGAACGATACACAAGTTGCGCTTTGCAATGTGGTCTACCAGATACCCGTTACTTGCGGACGCCAGTATATAGGACAGACCGGAAGGTGTTTCAATGAGCGAGCAAAGGAACACAATTTGAATGTGCGTAACAAAACGGGAAGCTTCTTGGCAGAACATTGCAAAGAGTGGATGTACGCCCATTTTTGAGAACACGCAATTTCTAAGGAAGGCAAAAGGCAAAACAGAACGTGAAACAGTGGAAGCATTCCTTGTCATCAAGGAAGCCGGAGACAGTTGCATCAGCAAGCCATCTATTTTACTCACTGACGCTGAGATTCAATATCTCAAAGGTTTCATATAGATCATTTCTTTTACCGTGTTTTTTGTTGGTCATCTTCTAATTTTCCATCGATTCACTCACATTGTTATCGTGGTAAGAGAGACTGTGCCTCGAAAATGAATAGTTGATTGTTTGTTTTCTCCTTTTCTTGGTAATCCTTGTTAGGGCGTGGATTTATCTGTTTTGCACTAGGTCATTTTTATCTGAGTGTGAGATGCGTGCGTACGGTGTATTTCGGGTGCACGTGCTAGCTGTCCGTGACGATGTAGATCGCTTACCTGATGGCTGTGATGGGGCGATTTTGATTGGAATGGTGTGCGTGGTTTTGTACACTGTAAAAACGAGCGGTTGGGGCAATAAAGACGTCAGTTGTAAGTTCAGCGCCCGTCCTGTGTACTGTTCCTGTGTCCTCGTACTGTTTGCGCTGTATTCCCCGACTAAGCATGTACCAACTCGCCCTCCCAAATCAAAGTCTTGCTCTGTAAACGTGGCCCTTTCAGCTTAAATCACGGACATGCAGTATTCTTCCATTTACTGTGACACGGACTAATTCATCGTTTGCGAGTCCCCGCTTGATTCATACGCTCCGTCGCGCGGTAGAGTGCGCGGAGAAATTTCATCGTCGCACGGTAGGCGCAAGACAAGAAGAACTTGCCTTGGCGTGAGTAAACACCAGCAATCGACCAACATGAAGCGCGTTCCCTGCCCATCCGGCTAGGGACGAGCGGAGATAGGGGCGTTCTCCTTCTCAGCCCCTAGGTCTTCAGGGAGAAAAAGTAGCGCGTTTCAGGCTCTACCAAGCGGTGGCGCTGCGGTCACTCCCTCTAGCGGCCATGAAAACAAATGTCGCCTCCGCGTGGCGGTAGAGTATTCTACTACAGAGCCACGCTGGTACCTAAAACTCATTTGCATAAAAACCCTATACAAGCGTCATGTCGGGAAAGGAATCGCGTTAACCTATTGCGTGGCAGAACAGTAAAATAGCAACCGGTCATCACACAATGCTAATTCGCAACGAGGGTGTGGTTTAGTGCTTCCCACCCAGCGCAAAGTGCTCAGCCATAATTCTTCACCCTCATGAGCAACATACAGTATCAACAAAGTGCACATGATACCTTACAGATGTGTAGCGGGTACGTCGCTTATCCGCAGAAACGCGAACAATGACGTAGTGGATGCTGTCGTACTTCAGAAAAATTATTATTTATTTATGGCGAGGTCGATACTTTGCGGAAAGCCAAAACTTCAAACACAGTGGGCCTTGCCCCAACACAACGGTGTGCTCAGAATTCGCATTAGGCAGTATCGTAACCACTGGTGAATTCTTTTAAACACTCTTGGGGCTACTACTACAAGTACCCTTGCATGGCGCCGCAGCCACTACGCCATAAATCATCATAATTTTTGTGATGTAGGGAAGCACCCACTACGCCATTATTCGTTATGCTGCGGAGAAGCGAAGTACCCACTACACATCTGTAAGGCATTATGTGCACTTTATTGATGCTGCCGTTGATGACGATGAAGAATTAAGCTGAGCCATTTGTAATGGGTTGAAAGCTTTAAACGATCCACTAGTTATATAATTCGTATTGTTTGAGACCCGGCTGCTATACTTCCCTACTACGCGATATTACATATCTTAACGTGATCCCTTGGCAACTAATACAAGTACACTTCAGAGGTACCCACTACGCCATAAATCATGATAATTTTTTAGTAGTAGGGAAACGTCCACTATGCCATTATTTGCCATTCTTCGGAGAAGTGTGGTACGTACCCGCTACACACCTGTAAGGCATTATGTGCACTTTGTTGATGCTGTGCCTGATGAAGAATTATGGTTGAGCCTTTTGTAACGGGTTGGAAACATTCAACGACCCGCTCGATACGCAATTCGCATTGTTAGACGCCCGATTGTTATTCTGCTCTTCTAAAACGCCACATTACGCCTGTTAACGCGATTCCTTCCCCGTATTAGCATTACGATGTAGTAGGTTGCTGGCGGATCTAGCCTTGCGAAATTTGCAGGCAATTGCCCCGCCCGGTTTCCTCTTTTTGGTCATGTGGAACTAACGTCCTTTTTAAAGCAAAGTGTGGGCATGCTAGCACAAAGTCGAGCGCAGCGCGACGCATTCATACTGGCATGAAGCCTGCGTAGGGTCTCCTTGCAAAGGAATTTAAGGCACCGGCGTGGCTCTGTGGTATAATACTGGGCTGCCACACAGAGGGCCCGGGTTCGAATCTCATTCTGTCCTGGATATTTTTCATTTATTTATTTCTTACCGCGAAAGTTGTTATAAGATCACAACAAGAGCCGTTTCTGGAGCCGTAGTTGTCTGCCGCCACCACCGGTGTCCGTAACCGCTATCGCGCGAAATAAGAAAAAAAATGATATAAGGGAAAATTTTTGGAATGGAACGGAGTTCTAACCAGGGCCCTTCTCCATGGCAGCCCAGTATTCTGCCACAGAGCCACGCCGGAGCTCGAAACTCCTTCGCAAAAAGACCCTAGACAGGCTTCATGTCGGGAAGGAAGCACGTTAACATGTGTAATACAGCGTGGTAGAAGAGTAATATAACAACCAGGCGTCACACAATACGAATTGCGTAACGAGCAGGTCGTTCAAATGATTCCAACCCATTACAAAGGGCTCAGCCATATTTCTTCATCGTCATCAGCCACCGCATCAACAAAGTGCACATAAAGCCTTGCAAATGAAATCAAGAGTTTGACGAAAGCTCTTCTGGTCGGGAATAATCATGGTTAAAAATTCGAAAACACCGACGAAAAACACTTTAAAAAGTGTTTTTGGTCGACCAAAAACACTTCTTGAAGTGTTTTCGGTCGGCTTCTTGCCATGCCTTGCAAATGCGTAGCGGGTACCTCACTTCTCCGAAGAATGACGAATAATGGCACAGTGGACGCTTCCCTACTGCTCAAAAATATATTTATTGCGTAGTGGGCACTTTGCAAACGTACTTTATTCAGAGCCCCAAGAAAGTTTACAACGGTTTCTAGAAATGCCGCTTTTCCAGCTTTCGGTGTGCTAAAGAGAGATTCTGATTTGGAGAAAAGGGGAAGGATGGGGGGGGGAGTGACGCAGTAACTGTCTTTCAGGCGAGGACACCACAACCGCGACACTCGAGGGGGGAATGGGGAAAAGGATAGAGTAAGAGTGAAGTAGGGGGGCTTGGAGAATGCAGACAGGGGACCGGTAGGACAGAAAGCAGAAGTTCCTTGCCGTGAGCTCCAGGCTTGGTCAGCGTGGTTTAAAGGCGGTTGGCTAGCTGTGCGTCGTCGATGTAGTTGAGGACTGCGCGCAGAGCAGAGCGCACGCGTTGAGCCGATCCTACCGGGTGTAGAATGTCGTCCACAGTAGCAGACGATAGTCCCAGCTGCGATAGTTCACGGGCGAGCACTTCGCGGTGGATGGAGAGGGCGGGTTAGGAGAGGAAGAGATGCTCCACGGTTTCATTCTCTCCGCAGTCACTGCAGAAGGGCGAGGGTGCACCGCGGAGGCGATGGCGGCGCTCGGCAGGCCAGACGGAATCGGTCCGCAGTGCGAGGAGGAAGGTATCTGAAAACATTTTGCGCTAGCAAACAAGGACGTAGGGAGACGACAACACAATGCGCTAACTTCAACAAGTTTATTTCCAGGAAACACCACCTATTTAACCATGCACATCAGTGCTACCACTCCACTCAGCAGCCAACCAGAAAGGCCCGTTCCCGATCTAAGAGCTCAATTGAAGGTGCACTCACGCACGTGTCACTATTGCGAGAGATAGCTTGGGCTTCAATAATCTCTCTCACGTTTTTATCTCTATGCTTCTCCACTATCGTGCAAGACCCATACATTGGTGCGCATCCGCACTCCAAACAATGCACAGATAAATGACCGTAATTATTTTTGTTTCTAACGTTTAACTTGTTTTCGCGAAGATGATTGTTAATGCATCTTCCCGTCTGACCTATATACTTATTTCCACAGGTCAGCGGGAGCTCGTAAACCACCTCTTGTACACATTCCACAAGAGGGTCGCGATGGTTCTTAGTGCATCAGACAGCAGGCGTGCGGTGCGGGTCCGTTAATCTACATAACCTGCCAAGTTTTTCAGGTGCTGTGAACACTACTATAACGTCCACACGACTAGCCATTTTCTTGAGAATATGAGAGGTGGTGTGCAGATAAGGCACTACTGCCACTCTGCTCCTACTTCTCGCCTGCTGGATGGCCGGGTCCTGAGGACTTCTGTCTAAGCGGCACCTTTTGAGCAGATTCTCGACAACAGACACCTGTACCGACTCTGGATAGCCTGCTGCTGATAACCTTTGTGACTCATTCATAAGACTTTTATGGATCTTGTGGTGGCAGGATTTCTTCAAGGCGTTTCCAAAACACAGATTGGTAATGCTTCTTTTAACGAGTTTGAGTGAGCGGATTGGTATGGCAACAGGGGCTTATTAGCTCTGGGTTTATATTCCCAGCACGTGTGCTGTTCCGTGAATTGAAGCTCAATATCGAAAAACCGCAGCACGTTATCGGACGGCTCTTCAACCGTTAAAATGAGTGGGCTAAGGCCAGCAGAAAAATCATTTTTGAGCTCATCTATCGATACATGTGATTCTGGCTCGAACAGGACGAGGTAATCGTCCACCTATCTGACAACTTTGACAACTCTGTGCTCCGACAAGACACGTGCCAGACAAGACACGTGCCAGACACGTGCCAGATGTTATGGTGGGCCAAAAAAATGTCACTTTGTATGGGCGCCAAACGGGAGCCGATACAGACGCCCTGTTTCTGAAGGAAAGCTTTCCCATTCCATGTGGCAAATGTCGAGCGGAGATAACAGCGAAGCAATTCTAGAAAGCACTGAACCGATAAGCCGGCTGAGTTCTGAAAAGGAACCGCGCCATAGTCATCATGCACTCTTCTACTCATGCGATTAGTTCGTTTTGAGGAATACAAATCCTTTATGTCAAAGGAGCAAGCTAACAAGCCTTTGTCTGTCTTCAGGAAATCTGCGATTTCCACGGAATGCTTAACCAAAAGAGGGTCGTCAATTTTAAGAGTCCCGAGTCTTTCTTGCAAGAAACCAGCTAACTTCTTCTGTCATGATCATATTTCTGATACTATTACCCTTAAAGGGCACTCGGGTTTGTGCGTCTTCGCACTAAACATGATTTGAAGGCTATCTTCCTTGGCATCGTCAATATCACGGAACAACCTACTAAGGCCCACCTTTTTGCAAAGACGTTTAGATTCTAGTTTTGCCTTCCTAAGTGATACATCGTCACATTCATTAAAAACATTGCCAATTGCAGAGCAGGCTTTCTCGTTAAAGTCATCTTGCTTGAGGACCACAAAGCCACCTTCCTTATCTGCTGGCAGAACACACAGACGCTTCTGCTTTAAGAACGACGCTACACGGTTTACAGGCACACGTGAAGCATTGGAATTTTTACGCGAGAGCACATCAACCCCTTCTGAAATACATCGATTCGCCTCACCCTCCGGGGCACTCTTAGAAATCCGTTGCACAAGGCTCAAAAGTTCCGGCGCACTCAACCTTGGCTCTAAGGCGAACTTAGGTCCAAGTTCAAGAACACTTTGAACGTAGTCCGGTAGACTAACCTGGCCGGCGGTTCTGACGCCGCATGTCGCTGTACGGGGGGAGGAGGAAGAAGTGCTTTCCTGGTGAGCGTGCTATCCAGTGATGCCAACCCTAGGGATTTATCACTAGATCTAGGGATTTTCTACCTCTTTCAGGGATTTGGCGTCTTTTTGTTGAATCTAGGGATTTTTCAGAGGTTCTGGAAATGCTATATCGCGCAGCCTAATGACAGGTGCTACTGAGTAATCACAGTCTTTCAACTAGAAAGGCCATAAAGAACGATAATTTTCGCTATTGGCTAGTATTCCCTCAAAAGAGATTTGGTGTTCTGCTGGGAGGAGTGAAAGTGAGATTAATATGCATAAGGGCTAGTTCACACCGGCGACTGGTCACGCGACCAAGTTAGTCGCTTTGCGACTGGCCGCACAGTAGCTGGGGCTAGACGCCAACATGGCAGCACCCATGCAGACGCGACCGCCCGCTTCGATCCGAAATCGCGGTTGCTACTCGCCCACTCTCTTCACAGCAATGAATCAATGGTGAAATCAGCTATCGCTTCTTGTCATTTCACGCTGGGGACAAAGCATCCGGTATGTTCTGTCTTTTTTATTGAGATTAGCTGTGTTCTTTAGCCATGCCTGCTAAGCCTTGTCTCCAAGAATTTGAGAATGAATCTTGGAAACACTGCAAAGTACCGAAGAATACATTGCTCTCGAAACTTCAGGACGTAAATATAAAGTAAATAAATGCGTAGGTTGCGAACTTACGGGCCACGCAGCGCAGGACGACGACGTGATACGTTCGATGCGGAAGGAAACTGCATCCACAGGTGTCGTTATGTTGACCTTTCCGGCGCTGCCATCTGCTTGCTTTCGATCGCGTGCGCGCAGACGGACGCCGAGGGGAGGACGCGACGCGACGCGGTGACAGTGGGCGAGCGCAATAAAAAAAAAAGCAATGAGCCCGGTCTAAAGAAAAGCTGACGTCACTTCTGGGCTTCGCTGATTGATTCGAGCCGTCCTGCGACTGCAGTCGCGCGACCGAAAAATCGCGCAGCGAGCGACTAAATCAAAGCAGTCGCTTTGCGACCAAAGCGACTGTTTGCGACCGCTTGCGACCAGTCGCAAAGCTACTAACTTGGTCGCGCGACCGGTCGCCGGTGTGAACCAGCCCTAATACTGGGATAGAACGAAACCTTGTCGTGGTAAGTGTTTGGCACTCACGCGCGCATGATCATAAGCGCCCTGTGTGATTGCTTTTCTGTGAAGCAAAGTTACATTTTGTCTTGTAGTGCACATAAAAACTCGCCGAATCCACACTCGCCGCATGCCTTCCACATGCAACGTCTCCACGTCTAATACCTTCTGGTCTAGCAGATTTTGAAAGAAAGAGACTAAAAAGGACTGAGAGTAGGGTGAGTTAATTGGTACGGACCCGCTATTATGAGATCGTCGTGATGGAAAAGCCGAAAAGACTGCAGGCTCGTGTTATGTCAGTCTTTCTTTCGCACTATTTTCATAAGAGCGAATACAGTCACAAAAATATTAGGCCAAATGCGAAGCTGATCCAAAGCACACAGGATGGCTATCAGCCAGTAAAAAAGGACCCCCGTACATGAACTGAGAATCATGCAGCGCTGATACCGCTGTGCACCTCCAAGGTTGCAAGCACAAGAAAGGCGCTATGCTACAAGACTTGCACTTGAGTCGAACGATTGCATCTATGCCTTCAATGAGCGGGTGTAGTGAACTTGACAAATCTGTCTGTCTCTGAAGAAAATCGCGCCATCTGCAAGTGCCTTAGTGCAATTACTCCGCAGAAAATGCTGCAAAAAACTTTCAGTGGCTGTTAATGTTTCTTTTTACCTCAATACGATTAGGAAAAATTGCGGCAGACAGCGAACTATCTTTATACTCAGTTAAATGTGGATTAGCCTGAAAAAGGACATTTTAAGTTAAATCTAGGGATTTTTGTTGCAATCTAGGGTATTTTCGGGGGTCAATCTAGGGATAAAAGGTTGACTTTGGTTGGCATCACTGGCAGTGATGCCAACCCTAGGGATTTATCCCTAGATCTAGGGATTTTCTATGGCTTTCAGGGATTTGGCGTCTTTTTGTTGAATCTAGGGATTTTTGTAAGGCCCTGGAAATGTTGCATTACGCGGCTCGATTACACGCGCTACTGACTAAACATGCTTTTTCAACTAGAAAGGCTATAAGAAACGATAATCTTGGTTATTTCCAGTTTTCTCTTCAATGAAAAGGGCTTTGTTCTTCTGCTGTGCCGAGTGAAGGTGATAGCAGTTCTGTAACGCGAGATTATTATATGCTGAACGCTGGGATAGTTGAAACTTTGTCGTCGTAAGTGTTTAACATGCAGGCACATATCATGAGCTCCCTGAGTGAAGGCTGCTCTGGGAAACGAGAATTTTAGGGGCGAAGATCCTTAGGGCATAGGCTAGTCCGGCGTCGTCCTGCGTCGCCGTAGCCGCCGCTGTGCGATGACGATGACGCTGCCATCACGGCACAGCACATGGAATGTACCCACTATGCGTCATAACGATGACGCTGATGACGATGACGATCGCAATGCCATACAACTCATGACATCAGGATATGGTCTCACATGCATATCGTTTGAGCGCATGCAACCAACCACCATCCGAGGAACCTGCATCGATCTTGTCTTTGCAAACTTTCGACTACGACCCATCCAGGAACCGCTATCCCTCCATTTCACCGACCATAAAGCCGTTATAATGAAAGGGGAACGGAAGCCACGGCTTAAGTAAACGGTAACCACGACCAACGAAGAAACGAAAACAAAACGGAAAATCACGGCTCACGAATAAAATATACATTTCTTGTATATATACACACAGTGTTTGTCACGTCTGTGATGATGTACTGGGCGAATTTCACGGAAGATTCACGGTTTACCGATGAACCTCCGGAGCTTTGCCCACTCATCACATTCACTCCATGGATATGCTGTGTTTTTTTTCTCGTATTTCACATAAACAAGTGCCAAGTTCGCGCTCACTGCGTGCCTTCGCTCTGCAAATTCTCCATGTTCATTAACTACTAAACCAGGACGCTTAGAGAGAAATAGAGCGAGAGTAGGACTTACAAGTGGCTGAGCTCGAACGGATTCATTATTACCAATACTGCGTGATGATAAGAGACGAGAAGACTGTTTGGGTGTTTTCAGTCTTTCCGTCGGGTCGTTTTCATAAGAGCGAAAAAAGTGACGAAAATGTTTGGCCAACCGAAAAGCTGCTCGAAAATACAGAGCGAAGGCGTAGCTATCAGCCAGTAAAAATGGGCCCATTTATATCTACTGTGAATCATGGAACACTGATTGCAAATGTGGAAATTAGCGATTGCCCACCATCGCACAAGCTGCAAGTACAAGAAAGGCGCTACAGATTTGCAGTTGACCCGATCACATCTATGCTATGGTGGCTATGAGGGACCACCATATACAGGGTGTCCCAGCTATCTTTAGCCAAGGGTTAAAAAATACAATATTAGGGGCAGACGAGGGAAACCAGTTGCATATGGCTCACAGCCACCTTGCGCACTACAGACAATTTATTGTTTGGTAATTAACAAATTTTTTAATTAGGATTAATTTTCTAAAATTGTTAAATATTGACTTTAGGCAAGAAATGGGACTTGCAAAAGCGCGAGAGCGTTTTCAAAAACCCCCATTGCATTATTTGCGATAAAGAAAGTCTTACGCGTACCATTTTTTCCATGCTGCAAAGAAAGCTCGCGAAATTTTCAAAAAAGACCACGTGACTAGCGCATTCGCGCGCCTCGACCGTGCTGCTCTCAGCCGTGGTTTGAGCGAACAAAATCAGCTGCGGCCGCGATCCGCCGGCTCCGTTGCAGCAGTAGGCCAATAAGTTGACGGCGGTTTCTTCACCCGCGCTCGCTAGAACTTGCACAGTGACGAGCGCCAAATGGCTGGCAATGGGCCAAGAAACCGCCGTAAACTTATCGGCCTGCCGCTGCAACGGAGCCGACGGTTCGCGGCCGCAGCTGATTTTGTTCGCTCAAACCACGGCTGAGAGCAGCACGGTTGAGGCGCGCACATGCGCTAGTCACGTGGTCTTTTTTTGTTTTTCGCGGGCTTTCTTGGCAGCATGGAAAAAATTGTACGCGTAAGACTTTCTTTGTCGCAAATAATGCAATGGGGGTTTCTGAAGACGCTCTCGCGCTTTGGAAGTCCCATTTCTTGCCTAAAGTCAATATTTAACAATTTTAGAAAATAATCCTAATTAACAAATTAGTTAATTACCAAACAAAAAATTGTCCGTAGTGCGCAAGGTGGCTGTGAGCCATATGCAGCTGCTTTCCCTCGTCTGCCCCTAATATTGTATTTTTTAACCCTTGGCTAAAGATAGCTGGGACACCCTGTATATGGTGGCCCCTCTAGCCACCATATCTATGCTTTCACTGAATGCGCAAAGTGAACTAGATAGACAAATCTGTCTCTGTAGCAACTGGCGCCACCATGAAGCACCTTATATGCAACCTCACAGAAAATGTAGCAAAAAAGACGTCAAGTGGTTGTTAATACATGATACTGTTTTAGTTTAACAAGATGACAAATTAGGCCACAGAGTGCGCAATGGTTATACTGTTTAATGTTAAAAGTGAATTAGCCTGAATAATGACATTAAAATAACAATCTAGGGATTTTTCTGGTAGTCTAGGGAATTTTCGACAGTCAATCTAGGGATAAAACGCTGTTTTAGGTTGGTATCACTGGTTTAGCGTGGAGCTATGCCTTCCATGCGTGGTGTGGTGACAGTCTATAGCCAGGTGAGCAGCGGCCGTATAACGTACTTCTATTCCGTATTCCGTATTCCGTTTTCCCTGTTACGTCACGTTTCAGGCGCCGCCCATGCCGGAAGCCGCGACGTTTTTTGAATTTGGCCAATGAAAAGCGCTCGTAGCCGCCCATAGCTTGTGGAGCAATACAAGTGCGGCAGTTGGCGTTTTTTACGTAGGAATTCTGGGGAAATCCCTCGTATTTTCAAGGTATTTTCAGGGGGGAAAATTTAGAGACTTTAGCGACTTTCTGGCCGAGGGCCGCAAAGGGGCCGTATATTCAATTTATTTTGTCCGGGAGCGTGTGACAAAGAAACAATGCTACGCAAATGAGAATAAATTTGTTTTATAGGCTTCTAGTGCTACCGTGAATGAAGCGTATTACAATGTAAACGCAAAACACACGTATTTTGAGAGTCGTAGCCACATATGAGTCGCTCTTGCATCCAATCCAAGTCACTTAAGATGGCCGCTGTGGGGGAAAAAAAGAACAGCTGATCGTCTCTGCGAGCCGCGTTCTATCGCTAATAATGCTGCGAAGAATGTGAATGGCATTTTGCGCAAAAGGACACACGAACACGAAAGGAAGAAACCACGAGACTAGCGCAGCTCGTGGTTTCGTGTTCGTGTGTCCTTTTGCAAAATGCCATTCTAATACAATACCAACTCACCCAACGCTCCATTCTTCTGAGAAGAATGTGATCGCGACTACCGGAGAGTATTTTCGTCGCAGAGGAATATCGGAAGCTGCGAAGAACGAGGAAAACATGAAATTCTAACCGCAAGGTGAGTAAACAATGCCAACCATGCCGTTATCGCGTTATGTTTACTTTGCTCTTGTTCTTACAGTTAACGCAAAAAAAGAAAACGAAAACAAGAATGTGTGAACAGGAGAAGTCAGTACTTCTGTCGTCTAATAACGGGTAAGCAACAACTTTTAATTTCGAGAACGATCGTGCCTGAGCGAGCGTCGTTACAGCGCACTATACACGCATGGAAGTGCGCATTCATTTATCCACTGTATTTTACGCACATTTCTGCTTTATCGAACTTGCGCAGAAGAAACTTGTTGCATAAAAAAAATTTTTTAACATGCACGCCACGGTGCATTATTTAACGAATAGATTTGATACGCATAATTCTTGTAGCCGATATATGCTGCATTGGTTTACCGCATCGCAGCGAGAACTCGAAAGAAAAAGGGTAAAAAATTTACGAAGCCACCTGTTAGGGTGACCCAGCAGGGGCGGGCCTGTTTTTGGTGCGTATCGAGTAGAACTGAGAGTTCTTCGCCAAGTTACGAGTGCTGTGGACAGAGCAGCACTGTGTACAATTGCCATTTGGCCCGATGCACTGTATCCGGCCGTAAAAACGGTCAAGCGCTGGCTTGCCTACCACAGCCGCAAGGTCGCTACGCGCGTCGGTGGCGAACCCATCGCTTGCAGCAGACCGCGGGGTTAACAAGTGCTTGTGTCAAGGTTTGGAAGAAGCCGTGTCACAAGTTCGTGCCGCAAAAACAAGTGTAACCAACACTTCAAATCTGTTTGACTTCTTGTGGTTTGGCTGTGTTATAAATGTACAAACAAAAAAAGGTTGCCTATTTTCTTCTTAATAATCAACTTTTTGGTCCAAATTGATTATAAGTTATTGCTGCCTGCCTGACTCAAACAGGTGGATCATCAGTTGTGTTTCCTGTACATGCTCTTGCATTACAGGGTCAATACATTACGTGATTTTGTCTAGCAGCACCGTCGGGAGCTTGTCGATGAAGTCGAGGGCTTGTGTTCGGCTACCGAATGCATTGGAGGCACGCTTGAGCATCTCCTGGCTGCCGTTGTGCCTGGAGCTTCCCAGCCTTCACTGCCGCTGTAGCCACCTCGACGGCCACGAGCACCACCACTTTTTCTTTCTTTTTTAACTTGTCTTCCTTTTTCTCTTTTTTTTTGTTTCTTTACTTGCAGGTCATCTTTCCAGCGCGACAAGTGTAATGCATAATTCTTTTTAAATCAATACTCCGCTTTTTAGCAGTCGTGTGAGGATGTCTTCACAGTTTCCTTTTACGTGTGCTCGTCAGCCTGATGTCACCTGTATTTGCATTCTAGTATTCATTAATTACCCATGCCATATGATGTCGCACTGTGTTTCCTTCAGCATGATGTTGCTTGTGCAATGTAATAAATGTCAGTAATGCTTTTAAAACATGACAGTTTCACAATCTACATTTAGTTACAGAAAGTATATTCCATGTTTGCAGTGGCATGAACATTAATAAATTTTTTTTACAAAGATCAGACTTGAAGAGACTGCATACTTATTCTTTCACATTACTTTAGCATACACAAATGAGCACACTTCCGAATGAGCAAAATGTACTTGAAATGCCAGACGATCTGTTTCAGCATCGGTTGGCCCTTTCAAAAGGAACAGTATGGTGGATGTGCAACAAAAGAGCACAATGCCCACAAGGTGTGCATGGAGCAAAAGGCAAGCTGTGTGTTGTAATACTGGAGGTGTAGAAAAAGAAGTGCTTTAGTAAAGCGGGGGGGGCTCGTAGAGAAAAGGAGGAGATGATGAAGTTTGAATGGGCCCGCTGTGTCTGCGTCAGTCTCTCGCGTTTTTAATAGGAGGCAAGAAGACAAAGACTTGGTGTGCACTCCCAGTAATAGAGCAGATAACGGTCAGTGTGTTTGTGATTAGAGAATGATTAGCAGAAACAAAAGCAATACCAAACCCTTGCTTTCCTGTGAACAGGCTACAACACTCTGCTGCTGAGTACAGTGCGTTATATTGACAGTTGCTAAATGAAAGGTTCCTATGTATAGCCATATAAATATGGCCCGTCCACATGAAATCAAGTTGTGGTGAAGACCTGGTCATACAGCATGTGAGCATGATAAACACAGCAGCAAATTGTTACTACCAAAAAATTTCCCCATCTCCCGCTAAAGGGAACCATGTGTGGATGCGAAGCAGCGGGGAGAGATAATCAGCTTGAGCGGGAGGAACGCCGCCGCTCTCGTTTCGCGGCAGCGGCCCGGGCGCTCATCGCGGCGCTGCACAGGAGAGAGAATGAGGCATGCGCGCTCCGTCGTTTTCATACCGCGGAGTTACCGTGGCGCCCCCCAGCGGAGTATGGAGCTGTCGCACCACCTGGCGTGCGCACCGCTCCGTAGAGCATTCCTAGAGGGGAGAACAGGGGGGACCGTAGGAGAGGAGAGAGAGGGGACGTGCATGCGCTGTGGGACGCGGAAGCCGCACCCTAGAGTAGAGGATTCCTAGAGGAGAGAGGGGGGAAAGGACGCGCATGGGCTGTGGGGATGTGGGACGCGGGCGCCGCTCCGTAGGGTAGAGGATTTCTAGAGAAAGGGGGGTGAGCGTAGGAGAGGATAGGGGAGGGGCCGCGCACGGGCTGTGGGGGGTGTGTGGGACGCTCCGTAGAGTAGATGATTCCTAGAGTAGAGAAAGGGGGTGAGCGTAGGAGAGAGAGGGGGAGGGGACGCGCATGCGCTGTGGTGGTGTGGGACTAAGCCCCCTCCAAACACATGCAAGCAAGATCAAGGAATGGGGTCAACCTGGGCGACAGACACCACCTGCCTAGCCATTGCAAAACAGCCTCTCTGTGCTCTCAGCCACGACTCAAGGAATGGGGTCAACTTGGGCGACAGACACCACCTGCCTAGACATTACTAAGCAGCCTCTCTGTGCTCTCGGCCATGACTCTGATGATTGTAGTAGGGTTGACGGCCTTCATATTACTACAGTGTTCTGGTTCGCATAATGGGTGCTTCCCTACTTCATGAAAGTGGCCGGACGCGGGACGCGGGAGGGACGGACAGAGCCCCGAGCATAAGATGCTTCGCATCTAAAAAAAATGAACTTCACAACATTTTCTTCTAGTCGTTAGGCAAGTCGCCGTGATAGCTTAGCAGGTAAGAGGTTGCACTGCCAAGCTTCATTCAGCACATGGGTCCAATTCCTGATGACAGCAAACACATTGCCATGAGGGTCAAAATCAGAATCACTGCTATATTCACATTGAAATGAATGTTAAAGAACCGCAGGTGGTCAAGATAAATGAAGAGTCCTCCACTGTGCGTGGCTTACATTCGCATCATGGTTTTTGCACGAAGAACGCCATACATTGTAGTTACTTAGTCACATGTTTCTCATTGAAGTGGCACGTGTCTAGAGCTGCTGTCGGTGGTGCAGTTAGCCAAATAGTGGACTACCATTGCAGAGAGCTTGTCCGTGGATACATGTGGAGTGCGACGACCATCCTTGCCTAAGCAGTGGTTGGGTGTCATCATTGACAACACTGCCGTGCTCACTGTCATCATCATCACTAAAATGATAAAAACTTCTGTCGCCTTCTGCAATAGAAACGAAGTGCAACACTGCACACACAGCAATGCGAGATGTACATTCTGTTTGAAAATGGAGCGTATGGCACTGCTGAAGGCAGAGATAGCCCCTCTTCAATAGCAGAATACAACGCTTCATTACAGACTGCATTAGAGCATGCGTGGCGTAGCACTTGCTTTTATTGCGATAGCAATTATATGGACACTCGCGGCTGGTTTTCGCCGTCGGCGTCGGCGTCCGCCTCGGCGTCATTTGCCGTATATGTATATGTATATATATAACCGGCCCCGCCCGTCGTTCGTGAGCGTGAAAAGACGCGAGGGGGGGGAGGTCCCTCGAGCGACCTTCGATTTTACGAGCGGGGGGCGCGCGCGTTATCTCCCCTTCTCTGCGGCCGACAGCGGGCGGGGTGGGGGGGGGGGGGGGGGGGGCGACGTTCGATTTTACGAGCGCGGGCGCGGGCGCGCGCGTTATCTCCCCTTCTCTGCGGCTGACAGCGGGGGGCCGGTGTACCCTTCTACGTGCTGCGCTCTCAACGCGAAGAGAATTCTCTTAAACAAGCGTTTTCTAGAGTTGCGTGAGATCGGATCCAAAAAGAGTTAGCTGCCAGCCTCACTTCGTATAACATTACAATTTTTTGCTATCGCATTCATTGCTTCACCCTTGCGGTGAAACTGTGACTTTTTTACATTGTCTTAGAGAGAACGCCCTTGGAGAGGAGTCAGGAGCCATGGCCCTGGTACGTAGCCTCTGTCACCTGCAAAAATATGAGCGGTATGCTGTAAGTACTACTTCAATGTCAGGGATCCGCAAGGCCGAGCCACACAAAGATAGCAATGATAGAATATGCTGTACTTGAACATCACATCACTCCGCCAGCCTGACCTAACCATATTACGCGAGGCATGACTACTACGAAGAGGCTGCCATGACAATGCGCGTCACTTGACGATATTGTGGAGCAAATAACCGATAGCTGCAATATAATACACATGCAGCGTTCGACATCCTGTCAGTTGCCAAGTTCCCGTAGCTAATGAAACAGAGCTTCAACAATAGCGCGAACACATATTCCGATGGCTCAAACCATGAATATCGCAGCTTTTTTTTCATTCTGCTCACCTAAAAGGTATGGTCGCTGCAATCCGTGCCCCCTTCGAATCGCTCCCGCAGCCGCGTTGTCCGCCAGACGCAGGCGTCGTCTGCTGACCCCAGACGCAGTGGTTCACGACAAGATTCCCATGTCTACGTCGTAGACCTGACGAAAGCGTGAACAACTATGAGACACATTTCGCTACGCTGACATGTGCACGAGAGGATAGGAAGATCGATCGATACTTACGAGCACCATGATGTCGGCGTAATGCTTCTTGAAGGAATAAGACGCCGCCTTGTGATGGTCGCCCTTCGGTGCTATGATTACGGCAACGCTGCCGTCCACGCATCCGATGACGCCGGCAGCTGAGGAGACGTTCTTGAAGGCGCCCTTCTCGTCCGGCGTCCACGGGAAGTGAAACCACTTGCGGATCCCGGCACGCACGATTACCTCCGCCACAACATCACGCACAGCCTGCTCACCGCGAGTTGCATGGCGACAACAGTCTCCCCGCTTCCCGAAGAGGCTTGAAAGCTGCCAGTCGCGAAAAACGGAAGGCCGCACCGGCCGCACAACACCCACAAGCTCCACAGACAGCGGCGTCGGTCGCGCGTCTTCTCGGCAACTTCGTCGCACAACCGCCGCACCTTTCTTTTTCCGGGCGATACAGTCGAGGTGACGCCGAACCCTTTCACTAGCTGGCAAACCGAACGCGTCGTCGAGCTCTTTTCTCCCACGGTGCTGCCGAGCTATCGCCGCCAAGAACACGAAAGCCTCTGGAAAATACGACGGCGCCGCCATTTTTCCTATTCCGTCTGCCGACGGGGCCACTCGCTGGCTGTTCCGCGCTTCGGCGGAACCGATTCCGTTTATTAGGTGCGAAGCAGCTCTTTTACTAAGCTGTGTGACGCTGTCCCTCCCTCCGTGCGTACGAACGCGCCGCAACGCACTCCCCTCGCCGCAGGTGTTGGAGCGGTGCCAAGTAGGTCACGCTGCAGCTGCGCGTTGACGTCACGCTCCCCTCGCAGTGCGCGCTGACGTCACTCTCTCCCTCGCCTGCCGCGCGCTCGCCGGAGCGCCCGCAGCTGCCGCCTGACGCGCAACGACAAGACCTACGCCAGCCATCGCTTCAAACGAATCTTCCAGCGCTCACCGCAGCACCCGCGTTAGCGCCGTTCAACCCGTGACGCCACCCTGTGCGCAGCGCTGCTGCTTCGCATCCCACCAGGGTTCCCTTCGGGAAGATGTACCTAATTTTTTTTGCATAATAAGGGCGGACTCGTCATTTTGACGTCACCACACTTTGGGCTTCCGACACGTCACTTGATTGACGGGCTGAACGACCAATCAGGGAGCGCTAATGACGGCCAAAGCGGAATACGGAATACGGAATAGCGGTTCGTTATAGGGGGGTATGCACTGAGCCTTGATCCGCAAGTGGGCAACACCATCGCCGCCCCATTTTGAAGGTCCGTTCGTACGCGGCGTCTTGCTGACGTGCTTTGGCGTGCACGGGGTGTTCCGGAGGTTTCTAGACATCCAAGTTGCCGTACAGATCCCGGACACAGCGCGTGTAACGAGTTTTATGCGCATGCGGCGAGCGCTCGGACCTCCAAAATGGCGACCCCAACGCTAGCGATCCTCGCGGATGACGACAAGTGCATACCCCCTATACGGCCGCAGGAGTCGCCTTCCCTTGACAACGTCAGTCGAGACCTGCACATTAAGTTTCGGTGTATTTGACGCAGTGTGCACGGCTGAGGCAGTCGCTGCTACGTGCTTCCAGCGCGTAGATTTTGCAGTCGTGCTGGTGGAAATGACCTTTGCAATGCCAACGCGGATCCTCGCGAGATATGCGACACAGGGTACGTATTCTGAAATTATCAGATGCTTGGCGTCAGTCTCTGAAGGTAGTGTTTCTTTACATTTTAGGAGTAACTGCAGCACGATGTGGACCCCGTGCTGTATGTCTTCAAGGTGTCCCCACGTTGCTACAGCTCCGGTCACGCCGATGTGGAGCGCAAGATACAGAAAGCACGCTTGCTGAACCGTAAGCTGACGGCTACGCTGAAGCGCTTGCCGTGTGTCCGAATCTTGAACGCCGAGGTAAGTTTACGCCGGCATGCTGGTGCGCGCCGCTGAGGCGCTAACAATTAGCGGTTTTGGTTTACCCTACTGTAAAGACGGAAATGCTGTACCGTCGTGGTCGGCACGCAGCTTTTTTTTTAAAAAACCGTTTAGCCGTGCTAGTTGTTCACTGCTTGCGGTAAAGTGGTGAGATAAAGGTTGCTTGGAATAAAATACCGGCATGCTGACAACAACGGTACGGCATATCGGTACTTGCTTGCACTGACAACAGACCCGATTATTTATTTCTTGTACCCTCAGCGCCCGCGGGCATTACAGAGGGGAGTGGAGATAAAGAAAACAATATAAACAGCAAGGCATAACGAAAAAAGAAAAAAAAACGTAGAAGTTCAAAGTGACTGGCGAAAACTCGCAACAAGACAAAGAATTAAAATAGCAGCGGGGATACACGAGAACAATTTTAACAGTAAGGGAAAAATTATACAAACAATAGCAAGCACACCTATATATATTCCGAGAAGAGCAATGGTTTTACAAAACATATTCGAACTGGTTATATAAGACATATGCGACTGTTCAACATATGTCTGTGCATACAACATTTGTACATATCTTTAAAGTCATTTTGTAACGTTTCGCTCTATAAAAAAAATTACAACACAGTCACCTTCCCTACACATGCTTTGCATAACATCGATTCCCAAGGTATGTGGGATGTGCCGAATTTTTTATTACCTTAAAGACCCTCTTTGGGGTATTACATAAGGGGTGGTTAGCATATTCATACAATAAAAGCACGTGTTATGGCGTGATAAGGTTTTCAATGTGTACAGAAATTCGGAATAACTCGATACGGCAGCAGCATGGTGAGGCAGGTCATTCCATTCTCTGGCAGCCCGAGGAAAAAATGAGGCTTGAAATGTTGCGGTTCGTGTTCGAGGACGGGTTACTTGCAGTTGATGGCCAGTGCGCTGAGACGTGTGTGAGGATGGCGGCGAAATGTAAGGTGGGCGGTTTAGTGAGCTGTAAAAGAATTTGGAAAGAAGAGAGAGCATGGCAACACGACCACGAAAAGCTAGGGATGATACGCTTGATTCTGCTTTTAAAGGAGTACTGTCACGATTTTGGAAGACCGCGAAAGGGACATATTTCATTTCCTTGGTATGCAGTGTCAACGCTCTCCACACAGCGGAGCCAGGCAACACGTATAAAATATTTTATTTTGATTTTAAAGTTTTCGTCGCTGAGCATCTGCACGCCAGCCCCACTGCAATGGACATTATCCCGACGAGTCAAGACAGTTCCTGAATTTGCGAGCTCTGCGTCCTGCGTGCAGCCTAAATCGCAGAAATCGCTCTCAGGGTCACTGGACGACAATTCAATCATCGTTGTTTACGTGCACCACGAGCAAAAGGCAGATTTGCCGTTAGTACGTCGCCAGTTGCTGTCTTCCCGTGACGTCACACTGCTCTGAAACGTCACTGAGAAGCAGCCCCCCTCGATACCGAAACCGAAATTGCTGTTTTATGCTAGCGGTATAAAAAATGTATCCAATGCATTCCCAAGCACTACGACACTCTTTATAGGTTTCTCGACACCAGTAGTTTTATTTAAAACAACAATCCGAGAATTTTTAAAATTCATGTCAGTACTCCTTTAAGAGAGAAATGCTGACGTCATATGAATAGGAAGAATGGATCAATCTTGTGGCATGATTCTGAACTGATTCAAGGGCATTGATGATATATGCTTGGTGAGGGTTCCAGGTGGCAGCGGCATATTCTAGTTGTGGTCTGATAAATTATTTGTACGCGAGAATGAATGAAAGAAGTGGAAATATTAAGGGCTCGTTTTTCTTTGTCAGACTCAATATTAATGAGAACAACAGACAATAATGCCAAGGAAAGTATAGGGGATGTTACTAGTAGTAAATGTAATGTCAATGTGAAGAGAGAAAAATGGACGAAAACATAACTTGCCATGGGCAGGCAGTCTTGGGCAGTAACTAGTTACTAGTAACGCGTTACCGGTAACTAGTTACTTTTTTCAGAAACTTGTAACTGTAACTAGTTACTTTTGAGTTAGAGGAACTTGTAACTGTAACACTGTTACTTTTTTACACAGTAACTGTAACGGAAAAATACCGTTACAGTTACTTCTGTTTTTGTAAAAAAAATTATACTCGTTAAACTCGCTGAAAGCCGATGTTAAACGCTTTTCACTTTTTTGCACCTTGTTTTTTGCCTTTTCGTCTCCACCTTTCAACTTTCCACAATAGGGCTCCCCTCGCAGTTTAGGAGAAGAGGTCGCTAAGAGAAATATCTTCCCTGCAGAAGACCATGTTTGGAGTTTACTTGTAAACTACATGTCCTAAATCAATCATGTCGCAAATCAACCGCTTGCCAACTTCCCGCCCCCCCACCCCTTGTTTTTTTAGGGGGGGTGGGGTGTTATGTACCCATTTTGTCACTTCAGCGTCTAGCTCTGTTTTTAATGTGCCGGTGGAGTATTGCTTCGTCCGAGGCGCCGAGCTAATTGTGTGTGACAGGCAGTTACAAAACTGCAGGACGAAATGACTGAAACCCAGAAGTGCCGTGAACTAGTGAATCAACTTAAAACTTCTGTGTAACTGATTGTCCGAGGCCTACTCAAAATTAACACAAAATTTATCAACAAAATGACTGACGGTTTGCCCCCTATGCAGGTGGCATCCTCAGCATACACTGGCAACAAAAAAAAAAGAGGAAAAATTGGCTGTGGCTTAACTCAGTTATGCTTGGGTGTGCGCAGCGAGAGGTACGGTTAATCTTATTGTTTAGCTTGATTCTCTGTACGGTTACGCTTCTCGAAGCGTGCGGCTCGTTGTTCCTACGTCTCCTTGGCTCGCTGCCTCGTCTTGGTTTCTTTCTGACGATGAAACCTGGATTCTTTCAGTCTCTCCGACTCACTTTCCATATCTGCCGACGAATCCCACCGGGCCGCCCCTTTACATATCCGATGCAACGCCATCTCCATAGAGTTAACATAACAGACTCTAGAGGAAAAGCTGGGCCGCTAAAGGTATAACCACGCGAGCAGCGACATCTTGGAACGTTGTCACTGTTGCCGTTACAGTAATTTACAGAAGCGCTATATATGGCTTTTGAAAACACTCAAATTCTCGCAATAAAAATAGTAAACAAGTGTGTTTACGTATTATATACGAACGGAAATTACAACTACTTTTAGGAAAGATACAACAGCCAGATACAACGACTTTTAGGAAAGATACAACAGCCATTTAATCAATTTACTGCACGCGGAAAGGAACGTTTGGTGGTTTGTTTACTAGATGGCGCCACCATCCTTGTATCGTGTCAACATTTCTGAGCGTTGCCGGGCAGCGTGCGGCCGATTGTGCCGGCTTGCTTGCGCATCGCGTGAGAGGTGTACAGTGTCTCCTCGTACGTGTTTTTTGTTGCCACGAGCTAAAAACTCGACTTTATGTGACAGTCTCTTACTGCGATGCAATAGAGAGCCATGAAACAAGAAACAATGCCAGGGGTTATTGCAGCATGCAGTGGCTAGTGCGAGTGAACGTCACCCGAAAGCCGAGTATCGTTCCATCATGGCGGCTCCCGAGCGGTTATAGGTTTTAATGCATGGGCCCTATGGGGAGCTTTTCCTCTAGAGTCAGTATATTAACTCTATGGCCGTCTCCTCTGTTGTTGCAATGCGGTTTCACCTGCTCCTCCTCTAACGTCATGCCAGATGGCGCAGCGAGCGGCGCTGCCAGCTGCGGTGGTTGCTAGGCAACGGCTTAGCTCGTGGTGTCGCCACCGGCCACAGCGAAACGGTGAGAATACGGCCTATGTAGCTCCCGCTAGAAAAATGAGCCGACGTCGATCAGTCCATTAGTCACACACGTCCTTACAAACGTTCAGTAGGGAGTCGGTTGCTGTTGCAAGCCGATGCGTAGTGGCGAATGAACCACGTATCCAGAAGTGCCCCCCCCCCCTCGCTTTCTTTCATGAGCCGGCATCGTCGCATGTTTAGGCCAGGGGTCGGCCACCTTTTGAGGCGGACAGCCAAGTTGCATAAAGCCGACACAGCGGGGGGGGGGGCAGAAGGCTAAGCGGGGTGGACGTATCTGCAGACAAAATGTAAGAATTTGCCAAATCGACAATAATTAGCAAAACGGCATTAGAAATCACGTTTATTTTCATTATGCATGTCATAAAGTAGCAATCAAACATAGGTTACTAGGTTAAAACGGCCATGTCGACGTTCAGATAGGAAGGACAATAGAAGGGGGAGGCGGGTGGACGTCATGCCGGGGGCCGCCTAATAGTGCGCCGGGGGGCCGCAGGTTGCCAACCCCTGGTTTAGGCCAAAGCTATGCCCTGTCCAGCACTGTTTAACAAGCTCCGTCTAAGAATGCGTTGCACGGTTGTCTTTAACAACTTTTCCTGATCTTTTCCTGCCCCTTTCGCCGATGTAATTATGTCGCTTCGCAATCCGCGTATCGTACTTGTAGATGATCCCGCACTGATCGTTATCAGGTGTGCGGTCCTTGGGTTTCGCGAACACGTGTCCTAAGGTATCGGAGGGCTTAAAACCGGTTTGCTTGTTTGCCCAGCGGACGCAAAGCTTTCCGAACAGGGTCGGATACACCTTGAAGAACATAAGGAATAGACTCAATCGACGTCGTCTTCACTCGCTACGCACTCCCCGTTCCTCTTCGTACGTTTTTATTAAATAAATTCTATCATTTGGTATGTAATCTATTACTTATTTTATAGGGTAACGTCAAAGTAACGACGTTACTTTTTCGCGGTAACTGTAACTGTAACAAGCTACTTTTGGAAACTCGGTAACTGTAACTGTAACAGAGTTACTTTTTTGGCTTAGGTAAGTGTAACTGTAACACTGTTACTTTTTACTGGTAACGTGCCCATGACTGACTGTTACTAAGGGAACTGGAAATCTGTGTCAAGCCATGGCGCATGTGCGCAGTGTGTATGCATGCGAAGTGCACAAACACGAACCGCAGCAACAGATGCTTTATAAGCACAATGTTGCTTTTTTATGGTTAGGGCCTTGCGCGTTTGATGGCGTAAATCGCTATCGTGCTATACTACCACTGTTTGCAACATGCGTGTATGACTGAATTGGTGTACAAAATTGCGATAAAAATTTCGAGCCAGTCCATTTTTTGAAGGTAGGAAGCTGTCTAGCACACAACATATTCTTAGCCAGAGTCTCGTCTATGCATACTGGTGGTGAGAGGCTCGGTTTGTGCAATTTGTGTTGCACAGGAAACCAAAACATTCTAACACAAATAGCATAACTAGCGCTGTTCATTTTTGGGTTTCATATTTCTTTCAAAATAGGGGGGGTAAAAATTGGGTGCTATTTTTTGTGCTGATAATTTAGGAGAAATCGTGTTTTTCACGGAACCATGTCCGAAATGCATGTTTTTTTTGTTTTTGTTTTTTTTTTGGGCGGGGTAGTTTAGAAATGTTACATGAAATACACTTACACACACTGATAAGTCAAAAGGACAGTAAAGAGTCTTGATAACGTCTAGGCAAAGACACATTTCATTCAGAAAAAGCTGATCGCAGAGTTTTTACGCATCCTTGCTAACATACCTTGTCATCTGCATGTGCGACATCTTGGTCTCTGTCTGAGAGCTGTCTGACCTTTGGATGTACCTCAGCCGAGAGAAAGCTCTCAACATCACAGCTTTCATTAGCTAGGCACAGCAATGCCATTGCAACATTTGCTGTAGTGGGATAGCGAGCAGTCATGCCAATATTCAGCGAATTCAGTGGCTGTGTTAGTGGGGTTCTCCTCTAGCAAGTACTGGTTGCACTTGTCGTGAAGCGAATTCGTGTCTTCAGTCTCCAAAATGAAGGTAGGTCAGTAGTCCTCAAATGACTGGCTCAGCAGACAAGAGTCTTGCAATGGATTCAAGACTGCTCGCAACTTCCGAAACGTTACCTGGTTTATCGATGAAGTGGATGCGCTTGAAAGACGAGGACGAAGAAGAGACGGGACACACACTGCGCAGTGTGTCCCGTCTCTTCTTCGTCCTCGTCTTTCAAGCGCATCCACTTCATCGACATGCAGAACCAACTGGCCCAACTAAGTGCATTGACAGAGTTAGCTGAAGAATCTGTTGCTGGGCCTGTTGGTACATACTTGGAAACGGAAAACCCAGCTTTATTTATTTATTTATTTATTTATTTATCCATACTGTTAGCATACATGCCAAAACAGGAGTTGCTCAATCGGGCACAAGTTCATGGTTTTCAAAAATCAATACAAAAGGAAAAAAAAACTCACAAATTCAGACAAAGAAATTTAAAAATAAATGCAAACAAAGTTCTAACATTCAATACACACATTACAGCACCAACTCAGCAGAACACAGATGAGCAAGTGAGGGCCTTTGCACTGCGCAGTTCAACATTGAAAGCGGCATTAACTACAACGGTACATCAGATTTCAACAATGCATCCTCAAAAGCTTCAACATTGTTACACAATACAACGTCCTTCGGTAACTTGTTCCACGTGTCAACAGCGGATACAATAAACGAATTTTTAAATGACTTCGTGTTATACTTGAAAGGTTTTATGTGCTTACTGTGCTTTGTCCGCGACTGTGACGTGTCTAGGCAGAAAACGTTCGCTATCTCGGTTTTGTAAATGCCATGGAATATGTGAAAAAGAATTTCATGCTGTTGACGTTCATTCTGTCGTGCACTGTAAGAATAGCGGCTTTTGTTCTTAGACTTGTTACTGACTGCGTTTTACGGTAAGAATTAAAAATAAATCTCAAAGCTCTATTTTGAACCCGTTCGCATTTAGCGATGTTGTTCTGCGTATATGGCTTCCATATCGGGCATGCATATTCCAGCAACGGAAGTACTGTGCACTTGTACGCTAAAAGTTTTACTTCAGGTGTCGCATCACCAAGCCTCCGACGTAGCATCCAAAGCTTTTTTTTGTGACTTATCACATATATAGTCTACATGGCGGTTCCAATTTAAGTTATCTGTGATGTACAAACCCAGGTATTTATATTCTGATACTCGGCAGAGTGGTTCGTCATGTATTACGTAACGAAATGAAAGATGCTTGGTTTTTCGCGTAATCGGCATAAAGACGGTTTTGCTAGGGTTCAACTCCATTTGCCATTTTTTACACCAACAGCCTATCATGCCTAGGTGTTCATTAAGCTTTTCCTGGTCGTTGTTCGATTCCACCTTAGAGTAGATGACTGTGTCATCCGCATAATGCTTAATAAAAACATCAGGTGAGAAACCGCTGTTCATATCATTAATATAAAGACAGAACAGTAGTGGCCCTATGACAGAGCCCTGTGGAACCCCTGAACCTACCACCCGTCTCGTACTAATTGCGCCTTTAATGCAAACCACCTGCTCTCTATTTGTCAAATAAGCTGCAATCCAGTTTATGAGCTCATCATTCTGCAAAATCGCGCTAAGTTTATGTAGCAATTTCGGATGCGGAATTTTGTCGAACGCTTTCCTGAAGTCAAGAAAAATAATGTCCAACTTGTCCTCTTTCGTCCACAATTTGGTTTATGAAATGAGTTACCTCGGTGAGAATTGTCACAGTCGAGAAACCTCTCCTGAATCCATGTTGTTGTTTTCCCATTAGTTGGTGCTCTTCGAGAAATTTCGTTAAGTGCTTAGTAAGTACATGCTCCAGTGTTTTACAGCATGTACTTGTCAAAGACACGGGCCTGTAGTTGTTTACACTGTGTTTAGCGCCTCCTTTGTGAATCGGTACGACCTTAGCACATTTCCAATCGTTAGGAACCCTTCCATCACGCAAAGACTTGTTAAATATGTCAGTCAGATAATAGGAACACCATTCAGCGTACCTTTTTAAAAATACATTCGGTATTCCATCTAAGCCAGTTGATTTCTTTTGATCGAGACTGAGAAGAAGGTTACATATACCTTCTTGAGTTATCACAATGTTAGTTATTGGCGACGCAGGGCGGCCTAAGGAAAAGTGTGGCAAAATGCCATCATCTTTCGTAAAGACCGATTCGAAATAATCATTAAAAGTACATGCTAATTGAAAACTGTCGGTAACGGTGCCGTTCTCATTAGTTAAATTCACATCAGTGGATTTTTTTTGTAGATAAATAGCGCCAAAATTTCTGCGGTGCAGTTTTAATATACTGCGTTAAAGATTCATTCATGTACCGCTTTTTTGCATCAGCCAGTTCAGCTCTGAACGACAAAGAAAGCGTCGTGACGTCAATAGATTTCCTACTTTGTTTACTATTTTTTCGTTTTGCCCGCATGCGCCTTAAATGACGCTTCATGTGAATAATTTTTCGCGTAATCCACGGATTCCTTTTTTGAACTTTCTTCTGTCTTTCAGGTATGTATCGTTTTATCAGTGCGTGTACCATTTCTTTAAACCATTTCCACGCCTCATCAATCGTTGAACTGTCAGATGCAGCAATGCGTTTAAAACTGTCGTAATCAACGTCAAGGTAGTCTAGAATTGAGACATCATCAGCTCTAGAGTAATTGGGTACCAGTACAGACTTTGTGACTCGTTCTTCATGACGAATGCCTAATAGGTGAAGAATCACCATACTGTGATCTGATATCCCCTCCGTGACTTCACAAGTGTACTTTTGTTGAGCTAGAGATGGACTCAGAAATACAAGATCAAGTAGTGAGCCTCCCTTTTCGTGTATCCGTGTGTACTCCTGAACAATTTGGACCAGATTGAGCGAGAACACCCCATCAAGAAGAGCACGGGATGGCAATACATCCACTTGACCCTCTTTGTATTCCAACCAATCAATATGCGGAAGATTGAAATCACCAGCCAGTACTATTTTTTTTTGAATACTGAAATTCACTATGTAAGAAGTCATTGAAATGTAGCATGTAGTCTTCCGATAAATCGGGAGGGCGATAAACTGCAATGAATGTGAACGTGCTGCCGTATAAAATCAAGTCGCATGCAACACATTCAATTTCTGGTGGCGAAGACCGTTCTATGCATACAGTTGATCTTTTACAAATAACCGCAACACCACCGCCCCTAGATCCTCGATCCCTACGATAAGCTGTGTAATTTGGGGGAAGAAACTCGCTGTTATCGATATATTCGTTCAGCCAAGTCTCAGTAACAATGAGTACATCTGGTTCATGCTCAAGCAAAACACACTCAATATCTGAAATTTTATTCACGAGGCTGCGCGCGTTGAGATTAATAACTGTCACTGGATCAGGAGTAGTGCTCGCGTTGCGGAGTTTTCACGAGGTTTGAGGAATTACCAGCAGCTAAGCACGACTTCCTGGAAGCGCTGTCTTCGTCCCAGAAGTACGTATCTCTGTTCACATAAAGTTTGTCGTGAACAAGGCGTACGCGCGCACCGCTTCGTTTTTCTTCTTTTGCGCTCTCCCAAAGACGCTTGCGACAGTAAAGTACGCGCTTTGAAAAGTCTTCACTTAATGAAAGACCTGTTCCTTTCAGTTTCGAACATTTCATCAAGATCTCGTTCTTTTCTTTGAAGTTGTATAAGCGAAATATAACTGGCCGGTGATGGTCTCGCTTCTTTCCAAGCCGGTGCATGCGTTCTACACTGCCTGGGCTTACACCTATGACAGAAAAAAGTTTTTGGTTTACAGCTTCAAGCAGTTCATCGGCTGATTCATTCATTTTCTCGGGAAGGCCATGAAGTATCAAGTTATTTCTTCGTTGCCGGTTTTCCAGGTCGTCAACCTTTCGAGAAAGCACAGCAACCTGCTCAGTTAAAGCGGAAACCACCACTTGCGTTTCGACCAATTTCGGAAGGGATGACTCAATCGTAGATAATCTTTCCTCAAATCTTTTTATAACGCTACCATTATCTTTGACTTCCTTCTGAAGCGCACGTTGATCACGTTTTATATCAGTAAGTGTCTTCGTCTGTTCTTTCAATGTTTGCAAAATTTGTTCAATTTTTTCTTCGAGTACAGCGGGACCGGGGTTTGTTTCAATATCACCGCTACTAGTCAATTTCAGCAGCATAGACCAGCAATCACAGGATAACGACAATAGCGTGTTGGGGCACGGCACGACTATAAGAAACAGTTCATCACTTCGAAAACTTGAAAAGCTCCGTCTCACCTGTAAGCAAGCAAAGACGAGCACATTTGAAGACATTGACGAGGGTGGCGATGCGGGCTTGTTGGTCTGCCATACTTCTTGGATGTGGGCGCTAGAAGACGAGGACGAAGGGAAGAAGGACACACACACTGGCGCTACTGACAACAAATAAAGTTTATTTCCATTACCAAGCCGACAGTTATACCTGTTTTTGCACACGACAATCACGTGGCTACTTGCGGAAAACATGAAACATTGAACAACATGAAAAAATATGAAAAAGCAACAATGCAATCAACAACATGATGTGGCTGGAACCTTGATACTACAGAAATATTGAACGCTTCTAGATAGCCGGTAACAAGACGGCCTCAGCACATGCGCAAGTAGTCAAATTCCTTTTTACTGAGGGACAGTGACGTTTTGCTAACACAACTTTCGCCGAAATAGTCAATCTGCTGAGCCTTCGATTACCAATCTAGTGATTTCGGACTTACTCTTGCCTACTATAACCGTCTTATCAAAATTGGGTTGGCACGTGCATTTAAGGCAATGTAGCGCCAAAAACCCATCAGGCGGCGATTTGCCCACTTTGTTGCTGTGCTCTCTGAGCCTATCATTAATGCAGCGGCCGGTCTGCCCTATGTAAACTCGGCCACATGTCAAAGGAATCCGGTAAATAACGCACGTTCTCCAGGGAATAAACGGTTTAGTGTGCTTCTTCGGGCATACAACACTAATCTTCTTATCGGGATTAGTTTTCTTGCACAAGTTACCCAATTTTAATGGCGCGGAAAACAGAACACGAGTGTTAGATCTGCCTGCAATTTTCTTAAGGTTATGGGAAACTTGATGAATGGAAGGAACCACCGCTACATTTTCTTTGTTAGAGGCGGATGGACCTACGGTGGTGGACCTATCTTGCGTACCTTTAGCCCGGCGAAGTAAGCCTTCTGCTACGGAAATGATGAGATGGGAGGGGTAGCCGGCTGTTTGTAGCCTTGATACTTGATGTTTGAAACTTGCGTCGACCAAATGAGAACATGATTTGATGAGCGCATTGTTTAGGCACAATTTGGCAATGCCTCTTTTAATGAGTTTAGAGTGGCTCGAGTTGAAACTAAGTAACGCCTTGTTAGCCCTGGGCTGATATGACCAGCAGGTGTGATTATCTTTAAAAACAAACTTCAAGTCGAGGAATCTAAGAGTTCCATCTACTGGCAACTCGACAGTCATGACAAGGGGACTAAGACAACTGCGTAAAATGCATACAATGTCATCACACTGATCATGGAACCTATCCATTGTACTGTTAAAAAACACCATAAAATCGTCAACAAACCTAAAAATGGTTATACGTTTAGTAGGTTGGCCTAGTGTCAGAGACAGACGCCGGTCAATTTTCGCTAAAAATAAATCACTTAAAATAGGCGCTAGGCAAGAGCCGATGCACACTCCTTTTTTCTGAAGAAAAGGAGTCTCATTTCTTAAAATGAATGTAGAAGATAAATAAAACCCTAGTAGTTCCAAAAAAGCACCTACAGAAACACCGGCTTCACAGGAAAATTTAACAGGCCCCAATTCGTCTGTACATTCTTCAACACACTTCAGAAGCTCGTTATGCGGCAGGGAATAATAGAGGTCTTTAACATCAGCAGAGAAGGCCATAAGACCTTCATTAGCGTGAGCATTCACGAAATCTAAAACCTGGTTGGAGTTCTTTATAAGAAAGGGATCGCGAATCTCAAGTAATCTGAGTTTATCTAGCAGAAACGTCGCAATCTGTTTTTGCCATGTGCCTTTTTCAGAGATGATGACCCTGAAGGGAATGTCAGATTTGTGCGTTTTTGCACTGAAGAAAACATCCAACGCCAATCTCTCGCTTCTTTCGACGCCTTTCCGTAATTTGTCAAGTCCTAGGTTTTTGCACATTTCTACTGCTTTGGCTTTTACTCTACGTAAGGCAACGTCTTTGTGCTCGTTAAAAACTTCGGAAACAGCTTTGGTAGCTTTGATATTAAAACAGTTGCGAGAAAAGACAGCAAAGCCTCCCTCTTTGTCAGCGGGAATGACACAAAGAGAGTGGCGTTCAAGGTAGGAACATACGTTTTTTACAGGCAGTTTGGAAGCTGTTGGTTTGCAGCGCAGCAAAACGTCGACGCCCTCGGAGTTAATCCTCAATTCGTCCTCTGTGGGAGCACGCCGAGACACTTGACGCACCACAGAAAGCAGCTCGGCGTTTGTCCTTGAGGTTTCAACACCAAACTTGGGGCCAAGGTCAAGAACATGACGCACGTCCTCAGGAAGGCTCAGACCCTCGGGGTTGCAAACATCGCTGTTAACTTTTTTCCGGACCACTGCGGCGCGTCCTCGAAGATGCTTTAACTGGATCCTCCAAAGGTTCTCGGTAGCTTGTTCCGCTAGACGAAGATGCTTCTTCAGAAGACACGAGGCGACGCAGGTCTCAAAGGCAGCATGCAGCTGTACACTGAGGTACGCCCGAAGCAATCGAGCTTGGCGTTGCCATTCGGACCGCAAAATCCTCAACACTCTCTTCCCATGTCCGATGGACGGAGTAAAACCACCAAAGATGGCTACAACGTCTTCAGGTAGAAAGCCTTTGCGGATGCAAAAACTGAGCGTTCGTGATTTGCAAACAGCCGTGGCAAGGAAGGTAACGGTGCGGCAGGGATCTTGGAACACAAGTAAGAAAGGGCCCGATGAACAAGAAATGAAATTGACGAGGGTGGCGATGCGGGCTTGTTGGTCTGTCATACTTCTTGGATGTGGGCGCTAGAAGACGAGGACGAAGGGAAGAAGGACACACACACTGGCGCTACTGACAACAAATAAAGTTTATTTCCATTACCAAGCCGACAGTTATACCTGTTTTTGCACACGACAATCACGTGGCTACTTGCGGAAAACATGAAACATTGAACAACATGAAAAATATGAAAAAGCAACAATGCAATCAACAACATGATGTGGCTGGAACCTTGATACTACAGAAATATTGAACGCTTCTAGATAGCCGGTAACAAGACGGCCTCAGCACATGCGCAAGTGTCCTTCTTCCCTTCGTCCTCGTCTTCTAGCGCCCACATCCAAGAAGTTTGAAGACATGTTTTGATGAGTGCCATGCCCGCAACTGAGTCCGTGTGGATCCGAGACGTTCCTTATGTACGGTTGAGGGGCGTGTACACCCATCCTTGATTGGACCACCTAGTCACACCATGACTCGTCGATGACGTAGGCTGCTGGCTCTATGGGAACCACGTGAACGCTTGTTGAAAGATGTTCGCACGAGTGAAACAAACTTGGAAAAGCCGTGCTGGTTGCAGAAATGATCATCGGAATCTGTAAGCAAGCAAAGACGAGCACATTTGAATACATGTTTTGATGAGTGCCGTGCCCGCAACTGAGTCCGTGCCCGCAACTGACAGACACACACACGTGTGTCTGTCATCTCCTTTTCTTGTGTATGCGTCCAAAAAGCTGGGTTTTCCGTTTTCAGAGTTAGCTGGTTTTTCATTTTTGTTTGAGACGTTCCGTTTAACAGCGCAATACTTACCATTCTGTGGAGAGTTTTGTGCAAAACTCCTCAAAACACGCTTTTACTGTATCATGCGCTGCACAGCCAGATACAGGACCGCCAGGGGTCCGCAATGTTCACACCGAAGTGTCTTTTCGACTGCGAAAAGCAATTTTAGAAAAAAATCCAGGACGATTTCCGGCGCAGCTAGCTCGTTTGGTTGGCGACACCGCCTTGAAATTATGTAGGCCTCCTTGCCGCAATTTACCACTAAAACGTGTAGAAACATACTTGACAGAGAATGCTCTGAGTGTACTTCCAGGAGATAAGGAAGGAGGATTTGCCGTTTTTTCGCATGAAGAATTTAAAGAGAAAGCTGGCAATGCTATTACGGCAGTTTGCAGCCAAAAGAATGACATTTCAGTTTCAAAAGTAAGAGCAAAAGCTATCGAGCTGTGTAAAAAGATGAATTTAGAAGCTGTTCTGAGCGGTATAAGAAAAAGTAAAAATAACAGTCTATCGAGCTGCGTAAAAAGATGAATTGAGAAGCTGTTCTGAGCGGTATAAGAAAAAGTAAAAATAACAGTCTGGATGTATTTTTTAGCGCAAAAACGCACAAGAATGAAATACCGTTCAGGGTGATAGTTTCCGAGAAAGACACATGGCAAAAAGGTGTGGCTGTGTACCTACAAGGAAAATTACTTGCTTGACATAAATGACCCCTTCCTCACGAAAAGTTCGGAGCAGGTTTTAAGTTTTGTTAGGGATAGAAAAAACCTAGGATTAAAAGCGTTTTCTGCTGATATAAAAGACCTGTATTATTCTCTGCCACAATCAGCTGTATTGGCCTGTATTGGTAAATGCATCGATGTGTACGGTGCTGTTAGATTTAGCACACAAGCCGGCACATCTGTTGAAAATTTTTTATAATTGCTCAGATTTTACTTGTCTTCAACGTTTTTAAGTAACAACGGTAACCTGTACTTGCAAAAACAAGGCGTGAGCATCGGCTCGTCCTTAGCACCTGTTTTAAGCAATCTGTTCCTAGCAGAACTGGACAGGGACATATCAGAGCGCCTGCAAGATTTTAACGTCGTGAAAGTATTTAGGTACATTGATGATTTTTTAGTTTTTATGAATGACACATATGAGGGTTTCTCGAATCGATGTACGAGCGTTTTTAGCGTGTTTCGTGACAGTCTAAAACCGCTTGAAGTTACTTTTGAAATGCCTTGTGACGGAAGGATTAGATTCCTTGACATTAGCTTCGTACTCTCTGATGAAAAGACATGCTGGCGTTATGAACCCAGGGCAAGCCATTGTTGCAGTTTCATTCAGCGCATACAAAACTCATCAAACGGGGAATCGCGAAGATGAGCTTGAGTGATGCATTGAAGAAGTCATGCCAGTGCCTAATGCACAAAAGCTTCAGACAGCAGGTCTCGCGGTTAAGCGACGCAGGTTATCCTAAGCACCTCATTGTGTCGGTTGCAGAGGGCTTGCATAGAAAAGTGCTGCAAGAAGGTTCCGAGAAGGGGGGATAGCGCGAGCTCATACAAAAAGAAAAATTTTGCAGTCATCCCGTACATACACAAGTTTTCCCATAGAATAAAGAAGATCGCAGAAAGTGTGACACGAATATTGTTTTTTCAGCGCCTAATAAATTGGTGAGCCTGTGTAGGAGCACAAGACCAGACAGGACAGCAGAACGCGGATGCGAAAAGAAGCACAAGAATAAGTTTGTTGAGTGTAGCACGGGTGTTGTCTACCGGATTCCACTTACGTGTGGAAAGTCTTACATAGGACAGACCGGTAGATGCATAAACGATAGGCTGCGAGAGGATAATTACAAACTTAATAGCGTTGCTACTGATGGTTTCCTTGGTCTTCATTGCCGCAGCTGTAAGTGCAAGCCAAGATTTAACGACACGGTCATCATGAGTAAGAGTAGGTGCGAGATGACGGGTTTGATAATGGAGGCAAGCGGGATTTCATCGTTTGGTGACGCGTGTGTGAGTAGCCCATCAGTGCTGTTGTTAGATAAAGAACTCGAGTACATGTGCTCGAGATGAAATATTGTTGTTAGGTTACCGTGATAAAAGCGCGTGCACGTTATGAATGATATTGTGTGTGCATGTCAATGATGTATGCGTGTAGTTTATTTTATGGTTGTGAGTGTTGCACACGTGACGTATGACGTCGTGGGAGTATATATACCAGCAGGATCAGCGAAAATAAAACAGTTGTTGAAAGTATCGCTGTGTTTGTGTCGAATGTGTCTCTCTTTTGTCCTTGTCTTTAGCCTGCGCTCCATCCATTATCATGATACATCACAATACGAAAAAATTTGGGGGGGGGGGGGGGGGGCTGAAGCCTTCCCCTCCTGGCTACGCCCCTGGTAGCCACTGTTAGTTTATGAATTGCTCAATAGATGGCGTTGTGTGTATATGTCCTTGGAAAAATAACACTAGATGGCGTTAGTGGTTTTTCGTATACGTTGATGATTAAATATGATAGATGCGCTGTTATAATAAGAAAAGGGGCTCGCTATTGGCGCGCTTTCTCTTTCGCTCGGAGTCGCGAAACCAGGGCAGCCGGTATCTGCGGAGCATGCAGCGGCTCCGGTACTCACGGCGGCACAACCCATAGCCAAGGACGCGTGGCTTTCACAACTCACAGCAGCGTTCTGTGGCGATGCATGCGGAGGCGAGGCGTTGCGTCGAGCACTGGTGTGGACTTCGGCGTCTGAGTAGGTGGCATCGTCTTCCTCTGTCGTGGAACGCGAACTGGCGTTGTCGCTGAGGCTGGGAGCGGCCGGAACACAAGTCGGCGACGCTCGTGCCCAGCTCACGATCGAACACCCAGGATCATGCAAAGACATGACACGTGTTGTCACGTCTTTGCATGATCGAGTGGGCAATGTACGGGGCGATTCACGGTTACCCGAAAGATCCCTCCGAGCTTTGCCCACTCACCATCATTCACTTCGTGGATATGCTGTGATTTTTTTGTCTACCTGTGGAAAAGCAGGTAGACAAAAAATAAGAAAATGTGGGCAGATTTCAGGATTGGCATGCCAAGCCTGAAAGAAGTGCGGAGTTTTGCAGCCTTCTTTGTTTCTCTTCGGTCTTCTCTTTCTTTCCTCTTGTCTTTCCTTTTCTGTTTCCGTTTTTTTTTCGTTTTTTTTTCTCTATTTCTACTGTCTTCCGCTCTCTTTATTTCTGTCTCTTTCTTGGTCTTCCTATTCTTCTTCCTTTCTTTCTCTCTCTTGGATTTTTTTTGCTTGCTTCCTCCTTTTTTTCTATTTTTATACGTGGTTTTGCCCGCGTTTCGCCAAGCGACGACAGCATACGCGGGCCCTTAAACTTCTTAATGTACTTAATATCATCTGCAGTAAAGTAGGTGGGCGAGTTGGAACTGATTCATATTGAAAACTTTTCAACGCGAACGGGACGGAGCACAAAGAAGAGGCCACTACACAACACTAGCGCTGTCTACCAACAGAATTTTTATTGAAAGAAAATCAACCACCTTGAAAACCAACAACGCATGCGCGAAAGTTAAGTGTTGTGAAAGAACTCATTGAGCTTACGTAGCTCACATTCTAAAAGTCAAACGGACGGCTCAGATATGCAATCATCTCCCGCATCTTTTATGAAGTACGCTTCCGCGAGTTCCCGTGCCCTTCTATCACTATGTTTGCGCAAGATGACAGTGTTGTCAAAGAACGGTTTACAACCACAAGCCCTACATTGTGTCGAAAGGTGTGACGTCGGCGTTCCCTTCAAGGTGCTATTGTGCTGGCGGAGTCTTTCGTTGATGCATTTCCCGGACTGGCCTATATATACCCTGCCGCAGGAGAGGGGAATCCTATAGACCACACCAACAGAGCAGGAAACGGGGGGTTTGCGATGCTTCATCGTGCAACCTACACGCGAAGTTCCTCTAGCTTTGTTCTCAATCGCAGCACAAGCTTTTCCAACTTTTTGGTTTGAAGAGAAGAGAACATCGACGTCAAAAGTTTTTGCTATCTTCTTAAAACGATGAGACAGCCGGTGCACGTAAGGCATGACGGCATATCTCCTGGGCTTATCGCCTGGATCATCGGTTACGACTTGGCGGGATTTGCACTTCTTGATTAACCTTTCCGAGGCTGACACAAGAACATGCGCAGGGAACCCAACGTTATGTAGCTGGTCAACTTGTTGCCGAAAGTTATCCTGACATTTGTGTATGCAGGACTTTTTCAGGGCTGAATGCAACGAATTCATTGCGATGGCATTCTTAATAATCTTAGAATGACTTGAAGTGTAAGAAAGCAGAGATTTCTTGGAACGCGGTGAGAAACACCAGCAAACATGGTCACTTTGCAGAAACAAATGGAGGTCTAGAAACTGCAAACACTTGTTACTCGGTAATTCACAGGTGAAATTCAGTCCAAACGCCTTTTCCTTAAATAACTTGATAAGGTTGACGTGGTGGAAAAGGGGACACCCTTTCCGGAAAAGAATAAGGTAATCATCGACGTAGCGAAAGATTTTCACTACCAGATCACGCGCTTCACAGTCTACAAGCCGGTCAACAGTACTTAAAAAAATATCGCTCAAAACAGGTGCCACCCTAGAGCCGATACATACACCAGACTTTTGTATGAACAGCTTCCCTTCCCACGTTACAAAGGTGGACTTTAAATAAAAGCTCAATAGCTCCAGAAACGCCTGAACAGTACAGTGTACTAGAGCACTGCACGGGCTCGGGCCCGGCCCGGCCCGTGGGCCGGGCCGGGCGGGGTAAAGTAGGTTTCACGGCGGGGCCGGGCTCAGGCCTGAAGCTCCGGGCTTAGGGCCGGGCCCCGGTTTGAGATGGCGGGCTCGGGTCGGGCCCGGCCTGGACTTTTATAAATTTCTAACGGGACACTAAAGCGAAACATTGACTCAGTTTAGACTGACAAACTGTTCTCTGAGAACTCGAGTGTCATTCATTTCACCCCCATAAATTTACTGGCAGAGGAGAAAGGCAAGCTTGAAATCCCATTTTAGAATTTTGCGCTGAAATCTCCGCGCGTGGCGTCACGGATGTATTAGATCGTATTTTGGGGGCACTGGCTCTTAAAAATTGCCGGAAACTTGGTATATTAGCTCTATGGGCCACTCAGAGGTCAATTTACTTCATTCTTACCGATTAGGATCGACGTAGGCCCCAGTAGACGCCGTCAGAATCTATGACGTGACGACTTCTGCTGCGCGAATTTCAGAGTGGCTGCGCCACCGGATTTTCTTTCAGCGCATTTTCGTGATTACCAAGAGTCTTGTCACGGCGAGCGTGGTTATTTTGGAATTGTAAAAGAGTAATTTAGTGATAATTCAAAAATTATTCTTCTCTTTAGTGTACCATTAAGTTTGTTCCAGAGACGTTGCGCAAACATATGTCTCACATTTTATCTCGAAAAAATGCTTTTTTTTATGCGGGGCAAGCTATTTGTAATTTTTTGATGGACAAACTTTTTTTTCCTTCTTGCATATGAGGCTACTTAATTTATCTGAAACGGGCGAGCGGAAAGTAAATAGACTAGACGCTTACGTAGTTAACATCTGGCAATTCTGGGCTTTATTCGCATTTCTTATATATATTATATCCCTAATGTTATTCTGTGACCACAGTAATTAAAGTGATATAAGAAATTTATAACTTATCATCGCAAAAGCTCTAAAGCTGGGAAAAGCTCTTGAAATCCACTAAAACGAAAGGAATGCACGGAGTCTCATTACATAGAATCCCTATAAAGACATTTGTTTGCCATGGCTCCGTCACTGCTCCCAATGGTCAAGTCACGCGAGATGGACATGCACAGGCTTTGTGCGCCCACATTGTTAGCGTCTGAGCTTTCGTCTTGCTCCGCTATATCAGGGATCTCAAACTTGCATCAGCTAATGGCCTACATTCACGAAAGTTTACTCCCGCAAGGGCCAGAACAGTAGGGGGGGGGGGTAGGTTTTACCAAATGTCACTTAATTTTGCCATTTGAAACAGCTTTCCCATATCTCATATATTGGTCATTTCTGAAGAGTATTTGATGGCAAGATCCCAACGACATATCTATACCTATCTCTACGATGTCTAAAATCTGGACGCCGATTTTGACATATAGACATTTCTTTCGCGGTTATGTATCAACGCATGGTGGACGCATGGGGTGCCTCACAAGAAAATGTTTTAGAACTGTCATGCCTACGTAGCTTAAGGACGTATACTTATAACGAAAATAAAAAGATGGGACGAACGCAGTCGTGTGAGGGCCGCGTGTTTGAGCTGTTGCGGCAGTATCATGTATCTCTCGCACTATATATAGAGCGAGAGATACATGATACTGCCGCAACAGCTTTGGATGTGCAGGAATAGCATAGGTCCATTAAATAAGGCGTTCGGGCAAAGTATATTCGATTACGAAATGTCTGGCTTGAAAAAAAGAGAATTACGAATTCCGTGCCATGCGATGTCCCTTTACCTCGAACCATGCGATGTCCCTTTACCTTCCCTCCTTCCCGCGTCCCACACCCTCCACAGCGCATGCGCGTCCCCTCCACCTATTTCTCTCCTCTCTTACGATCAACCCCTTTCTCTCCTCTAGGAATCCTCTACTCTACGGAGCGGCCCCCGCGTCTCACCCCCCCCCCCACAGCGCATGCGCGTCCCCTCCCCCCTATCTTTCCTCTAGGAATACCCTACTCTAAGGAGTGGCTCCCGCGTCCCACACCCCCCACAGCGCATGCACGTCCCCTCCCCCCTCTCTCTCCTCTCCTACGGTCCCCCCCCGTTCTCTCCTCTAGGAATCCTCTACGGAGCGGTGCGCATGACAGGTGGTGCGACAGCTGCATACTCCGCTGGGGGGCACCACGGTAGTTCCGCGGTATGAAAATGACGGAGCGCGCGCACCTCATTCTCTCTCCTGTGCAGCGCCGGGATGAGCGCCCGGGCCGCTGCCGTGAAACGAGAGCGGCGACGTTTCTCCCGCTCAAGCTAACCATCTTCCCGCTGCTTCGCATCCACACATGGTTCCCTTTAGCGGGAGATGGGGAAGTTTTTTTTTTTTTTGCGGAATGACATGTGAGGAAAGAATCTGTGAAATATGCCACAAAAAACTGCTAGAGTGTACATACTAGCAGCGGTGTGATACATGAAAAGCATGCTATGACAAGTAATTTTTTTTTCTTCCTTTCGGATGCTTAGACGTATTTCTAAAAGTACACGTGGTGCGTGCGGTTCATTATAATTTTTGTGTAGGTTAGTGTAGCTACAACAACGCAATGAATTTCGCTTTCTCTATTTCTCTTGCTGTTGCAAGGTGGTATACTATGCTGAAGACAGGCGCTACATATCAAGAAGGGTGCACGATAGGCTTTGTCGTTAGAGCATGCTTTAATTTTAATAGACCGCAATGTAAACAATGGGAAGGGAGCATTCTGTTCCTTGTGTGCTCTGTTTTTATTGCACTCTGTATTGAAACTGAACACATGCTGCAAATCACTTTCCTTGCTACAATATATGCTGCGAAACGCTCTTGATGATCCCCATAGTTGACGTTGCGGCACCCAGAATGGGAGCCTTTTTCACAATTATTGTGAACAAGGCTCCCATTCTGGGTGCCGCAACGTCAACGCATCTTTATTCTCTTGTGGTCGGTGTCCTCGTATTTTTATTCAATGGTTCGTCCCGACCAGACGGGTGTTTGTCGAAGCCTTGATTGCATCCCCATAACATTTGCAGAAAAAGTGGGTACAGTGTACCACTGCCAAGCGAACGTTCTTTGCATCCAGTATATCAACACAGCTTTTCCCACCATGAGCACCTTTTTACAAGAAATTGCCGTAGGTTAAAGTATAATTGTTAGCGAAGCATGCGCCACCAAAGCGTAGATATTTGCCACATAAAACCCCTTGTTGTCGATGCCGTGTTCGGGTAGCACCACCTTATCTTGGCTCGGGCCCCTGTCGGGCCCGATCTGCGGTCGGGCCGGGCCGGGCCGGGCCGGGTAGGCAAACTTTTTCCTCGGGTACGGGCCGGGCCCGGGTCTTGTTTTGAGTCACCGGGCCGGGCTCGGGCGGGTAAGTTTAAACAAGTTCCGAGCACGGGCCGGGCCCGGGCCGAAAATCCCTGCCCGTGCGCAGTGCTCTACGGTGTACTTGAAGGGGGGCAGTGGAACGAACGAAGAGGCCGCACCGTATCTCGGATGATGCTCCGACGGGCGACAATAGCGGCGGCGCTGTAGTTGCTTTGTACTGAAGCTGTAAAGAGCGTCTGCATTGGGCGCGCGCGCGTCGTAGCCGACGAAAGCGTGTTATTGCGCGTAATGAGTGCGTTTAACGCATTACTGGGCATTAATCGGTGTCTCAACGTCTGCTACGCGCCATGGTGCATATGCAGGCGTGCAAAAATTGCGCCGAGACATTTACTGTTTGAGGAACCTGTCGACCCCCCAAAGAAGATAACAATCGGATTTCGCACAGGTGCACCTACTGCTAACTGATTGCTGTGAGGTTTGCATGCAAGATTTCGATCAGCGCTACACCTTGACCACGGAAACACTACGAAGTGTGAAGTAGAGGTGTGCACGGTCTTCGGGTACTCCGAAATCCCGAGCCCAGCCCGGCCCGCGGGCAGTGTTTGGGCGTGCCGACATCTTGTCATCTCGGGTCTGGGCCGGGCTCGGGCTACATTGTTTTTTGTCGGGCGTGTGTGGGATATGGCGTGGAGCAGCCGTAGAAGAACTCGATCGCGTCAAGTTGATTAAAAAGGGCTTTTATTAACACTAACTGAGGCCATGAAGACCTTGCTAATAGCCTGATGTCCCCGTTTCTCCTCTCGTGCTTTCTGGTACTTCTTCGTCCTCTTCTGTCGGCTCGCTGGAGCTCGCGATGGAAACAACATTCCCGGCCGCGCAATGAAGTTAATCAAGAAGTTCCAGCGGGTATAGCTTTTGTATGGGCCTTGTCACGATGAGACCTCCTTGCTGTTTCACCTTGCAAGAACGGACATGCCCATCTGAACATCTAAAAACCTGAAGGATCCTTGCTAGTTTCCAAAGTTGCCTAGGTGACGTCTCGGAATGCACAATAACGATGTCGCCTTCCTTTAAGTCCGTGGCTGGTCGATTGTCTGCAAAGTGTACAGATCGGAGTTGCAGCAAATATTCTTTCCGCCACCGCTTCCAAAAATTCTTGGTTAGAAGCTTTCTGTAAGCATGTCGGCGAATGGTATCAGATCGTCTCGAGTTGGTGTCAACTTCGACCATGTCATATGGCACAGCAGTTAGTCGACGTCCAAGCAATAGATCAGCTGGAGTCAAAGTGCACGGTTCCGCTTCGTCCGTCTCGTCAAAGGTTAGAGGCCTAGAGTTGATTACTGCTTCGACCTCTGTCAGCACTGTCATAATTTCTTCAAAGTTGAGGCAGGCTCTGCCGAGAATCTTACGCAGCGAAGTCTTCACCGATCTGATCAGTCGCTCCCCACCATCCACCCCACCATGGTGCATTGGGCACTATAACTTCCAGAGAATACTGTTGGCGGTGAGATGGTTGGCGACGTGCTCTTCTTTGAACATGCGACATAGTCGTTTTAAATCCGCTGACGTCTTTTGAAAGGTCCTCGCGTTGTCCGAATAGATAACGCGGGGCAGTCCCCCTCCGGCTGACGAACCGTCGCAAGCATAATATGAATGTTTCAGCTGTCTTGCTGGAGACGAGCTCAAGGTGAATTGCTCGCGAAACAGCACAGGTGAAAAGTGCTACGTAGCACTTCGTGTCGCCGTCTTGCGTGCGTGCTAAGAGTGGGCCGGCGACATCTACACCAACAACCTCGAAAGGGTTCGTTGGCTCTATCCGGTGACTTGGCAAAGGTGCTGTTGGAGCACTTCCTGGTCTGGCGGCGAACCGTTTGCACACGTTGCAACTGCGTATAACTTTTTTCACCAAGATACGCCCGTGACAAATCCAGTAGCACTCTCTGAGTTGGGTGAGCGTCTCTCGTACACTGCCGTGTAGGACTTGCTGATGCGCTCGGATGACAACCAGAGTGCAGTAATGATGCTTTGCTGGGAGAAGTATTGGATGCTTAACCCTTAGTGGTGAATTCAGGAGCGGCAAGCGTCCACCGACTCTGAGAATTCCGCCAGCGTCGATAAAGGGGCGAAGGTCGGCAATGCGGGTCGTGGGTTCCAGTGCCCGCCCGCGTGTTAGGCAGAGCAGTTCTGCATGAAATTCTTGGTTTTGGACGTGTTTAACCCAGTAGTGCTCGGCCCGAAGGACTGCTGTCGCTGTCAGATGGCTCATTTCTTCTGTTTTGTGCCGGCAGCGGTCCGTAAATCTGGACACCCAAGCTGTGATTCGCAACAAGTGCTGAAGCTTGCTGAAACGCTCAATGTCTATAACTGGATTAAGTTTCTGCGTTGCCATCACTACTTGAACAGCTGCTATCTCGTTTCTGGCAGCTCCACCAATGTCCGGCGAAATGATAGGTTGGAGAGGCCACTTGTCCACTGAGTCGTGTAGCCAGTCAGGACCATGCCACCACACTGAACTGGATCTAACTTTGTCCAACGTTACACCTCTCGTTAGTAAATCGGAGGGATTCTCCAATCCTGGGCAATATCTCCACCTGGATGGTTCTGTTCTGCACTTGATGTCCGTGATACGATTAGCAACGAATTGTATCCACCTCGTGCAGTCTCCTCGTATCCACGACAATACAATCGTGGAGTCAGTCCACATAGTGTATTCAATATGAATGTCGTTGAGTGCACTGCTCACGTATGTCAGAAGTCTGGCGCCAACCAGTGCACCCAAAAGCTCCAGGCGTGGTAGCGTCGTTTTCTTAATGGGAGCCACACGTGCCTTGGAGATCAGCCAGATGGGTCGTTCGGCCATGGTAGTAACGGCGTAGATTACGGCTCCATACGCTGCTGGGCTGGCGTCGCAGAAGACATGCAGTTGCATTTCACTTGGCAACGTCTTTCCTCCGCCGAGATAGCGAGGAATCGATATTTCCTGCAGTTGTGGAAGCTGCCGTACAAGGTCTTGCCATTCGTCTCGCAGGTCGTCAGGTAGTTGCTCATCCCAGCTGATTCCGCGTGTCCACAGTTTCTGGAATAGTATCCGTATGGCGATAGTGTACGGTCCAACGATTCGGAGTGGGTCAAATATTCTCGACGTCGCCTGTAAAACGAACCGTTTAGTGTCGAGTTTCTCTTTCCTAAAGCCTAGCAGTCGATCGACGGAGAAACTGAACTCGTCCTTTGCGGGATTCCAAGCAACGCCAAGAACTTTAACAGACTCTTCATGAAGGACTACCAGTTCTTGACTGGCAGACTCCTTCTGGCGTTCGAGGGCAACCATTAGGTTGGGTGAGTTTGTGGTCCATTTGCGTAGGACCATTCCCGCTGATTTCATGATTTGCTGAGCTTCACGGCAAAATTCTTCAGCTTCGTCTTCCGTGTCGGCGCCAGTAACCAGGTCATCTACGTAAAAGGATTCGGCCAGTCTGGTTGCTGTTTTCGCTTTATGACCTTGCGTTCTCCTCAGATGGTGAAGGATGGTCGCCGTGAGCAGGAATGGGCTGCATGTAGCTCCAAATGGTACACTAGTCATCCTCCATTCTTGGAGCTGACTACCCCTTAAGTCACCTTCGGCAAACCACAGGAACCGAAAAGCGTCTCTATCTTGTTCCCGTATGGATATTTGTAGGAATGCCTTCTCTATATCAGCGATTACCGCTATGGGATGTGTCCTGAAAAGTAGAAGTATCTTCCCAAGGTCTTGGTAGAGGTTGTCTCCCTTTTCAAGGCACTCATTGAGGGACTTGCATCCCTTGTCATGCGAAGATGCGTCGAAAACCACCCGAACTTTCGTAGTTAACGCCTGTTCTCTGATGACTTCCTTGTGTGGAATGTAGCATAACTTGTCTGGCTCCGGAGGAACGTCATCCACAATTTCGGCGTGTCCCGCTCGTACGTACTCGCGTATGGTGTCGTCGTAGGTCTCTAATAGTCCCTTCTGCCTTGCTAGACTAGTAAGTAGCTTATGAAGCCTTGTGACAGCAACTTGCTTGTTGTCGGAAAGCGCAAATCCCTCCTTCCAAGGTAGTGCCACTTCATACCTTCCATCGCAGTATGCTATGGTGCTTTCAAAATGTTGCATCACCTTGCTGACTTCATTAGGTCGGTCAACTGAGTCAGATATGCCAAAATGCTCCAGTTCCCAGAACGTCCGTAGAAACTCATCTGACTCCACTACTTGAGTTTTCAAGGCGCAAACCATCATTCTCGCTGTGGCACACTGTGATGTTAAGAAGGTAGTGCGTCCTTGAAAAGTCCAGCCAAGCTTGGAGTTCATGGCAATCAGTGAATCATTGTCCTCACACCGTAGGACTTCACCGGTCAGAATTCTCCACATTTGATCAGAGCCGATCAGTACGCTGATTCCACTTTGTGTGATCACTGATGTGTGTGCGAGTTCATCGGCTACGTCTCTTCCCAGTTTCTTAAAAGAGGCGACGAATGACACGTCCATTCTTGTTTCGTCGATGTCTTGGCAGATGTGCGGAATCTCAATGGCGCTTAGCGCCACCTCCATGTCAGAAAACTGACTTCGTAAGCAAAGCTCCACTATTCGTCGATTTTCGGCCGCTTGGTTTGAGGCACTGACGAAGGTGTTGAGAGCCATGTTTATGGATCCGACGCATTTTAAGCCTAAATGTCGTGACAACTCCTCGGTGACAAAGGTACGCTGACTGCCACCGTCGAATACACCTCGCACGTAGCGGCAGTTGTGGTCGCTTACCCCCCAGGCTCGGAATGGTTGGTGGAAGACGCAAGCATAGGTTCCATCGCTGCTTCGTCGTTGTCTCTCTAGTGATGAGCAGACTGTGGCACTTGTACGGTCAGTCCGAGCGGCTTGGTGTGAGTCCTGAGGAATCCTGTCTGGGTCTCACATACTCGAGGCGTGTAGGCCTTTGCACTTCGCACACGAGATCCTCCGCTTGCAGTCGCGTGCCCTGTGGCCTTTCGTGGTACATCGGAAGCACCTTTTATCACTCGACAGCACCTGCTTCTTTTGCTCCAGGGACATGTTGGTAGGACACGCTTCTGTGGAGTATTGCTTGGATGAACAGAACACGCACATCTCGGTGTAATGCTGAGAACCACGAGTCGATTTCGAGTGGAGAACAGATGACGTAGGCTGCTTCCAAGGGCGACTACGGGCTGGCTGGGTCGCCACATGTTGAGCCCCGCTGTCTCGTCCGCTGCTATCCCTGTAATCGCTTTTTTCCAAACTCTCCAATTCGACCGAAAGGAGATTCAGGAGGCCGTCCAACCCTGAGGAATTAGCAGCGTTGTCCACGGCATTATTCTCAGCTTGTGCGGCACAAGTACGATGATACAGGACCACGACATCTCGGGGTAATGCCCTAAGTATGACGTCGCAGAGCATCGACGAAAATGAAGACCGCTGGACACCCAGTGACTGCAGCCCTCGGATGTTCACGAGCACGTGGTCGTAGAGTTGTCGGAGGGCTCTTGTGTCACCAGATGCTCGAACAGGAGTCAGCTGACGCAGTCTTGCAAAGTATTCCTGTTCTTGGCGAGTCTTGTCCCCGAAGCGCTTCTGCAGCATGTCTACGGCGTCCTTGTAACACGCTTCAGTCGTTGGAAGACCGGCCACCGCTGAAGCAGCATCTCTTTTCAAAAATTGTCGCAAATAGTGGAATTTCTCCGTCGTAGTCAGGGTGATGTTGTTGTGGACAATCTGGACAAACTGCTCCCAGAACTCCGTCCATTTACACACATCCCCAGAAAAGGGCGCGATCGTGAGTATCGGCAGCTTGGCTCCCGTCCTCTCTGATGGTGTAGCGATCACATGGGTAGCCGACTCCGATCCCTCTTCTGCTGGTGTGCTCGAAATGCGGCTCCGCCTGCTTAGGAGCTCGGCAAGGACTCGCGTCGCGTTGTCCTCGTACTCTAAAACTGTGTCGTACTCGGATTGGAAGTCCTCGTCCGTGATGACGCTTTCCAATTCGTTGTTGAGCTTGTTCAACTCGTCGTTGTTGGTTTTAAGCCTCTCGTACATGGAATCAAGCTGCTCACGCGTTGCGGAGTCATTTCGAAGTAGGGCACTTGCCTCGTTGATGATCCGGCTGTTCAAGAATCGTCGTGAAGTCCGCTTCGCCTTGAGCTTGTCCATTTCTTCCAGGCAACTCGCAGCCGTCGGTAGGTCTATCCCGGGTTGTTCGGCACCAAAATGTGTGGGATATGGCGTGGAGCAGCCGTAGAAGAACTCAATCGCATCAAGTTGATTAACCCTTTCAGCCCTGGATTTTTTATTTTTGTCGGAGACATTTTCAGTACATATTTTTCTTATAGTTAGGACCTCAGAAGACCACAAACAAAAAATTGATCCAGTGGTGTAAGTATTTATGGATTTACAGACATGACATCAAATTAGGTCATCGTGGCCCTGGGGTCATGAAATTCCAAAAATGGCTAATTTATTCCTGCTTTTCACTAGAGTACACAAAATCTGAACCAACGTAGTATTTGGCATTGTGGAAGCTCTTAAAACAACTTCAGGACTTCATCCCGAAAACGCCGCCTTACCGCCTCAGCTTGCCAGCCTCGGCGTCACCCATGACTTCGGTCAAGTTTCTTCTTCTTTACGGCTCAACACTTCGCAAAAATGCCACAACGTTGGTGTCGATCGCAGTGGGGATCGTTGAAGAAATATTTCCCCAAGAATTAGCAGGTTTGGTTTTGTTCTCGAGGTGCTAGGATAAATTCAGTGTGGTGTCGTCAATTGACGACACCAGGGCCGAAAGGGTTAAAAAGGGTTTTTATTAACACTAACTGAGGCCATGAAGACCTTGCTAATAGCCTGATGTCCCCGTTTCTCCTCTCGTGCTTTCTGGTACTTCTTCGTCCTCTTCTGTCGGCTCGCTGGAGCTCGCGATGGAAACAACAGGGCGAGCTGTGCCCGACAGAAAACCCGAATAAAGCACGAATCAAGCATGAGAATAGAAACTTGAGCTAGTTGGTACGGATTCATCTTGATTTTAGCAGCGCACTGACGGACGAGGACTAAGAAAAGAAGGTAGACAACACGGGCGCTAACTCGCAACTGACTTTATTAGGAAAGAACATGCTAATATAAAGGTGAAGTACAAAAAGAACAGAAACAGATAAACATTGTGATCATGTGCAGGTGCCGTTTAGGTATCGAAATTCCGCGTCACTTAGCGCGATAGAAGGTAGACTGACACATTTTTCTCCTTTCCTTTGGATGTGGAATGCTTCGATGACTTCTCTTGCTATCTGTTGTTTATGACGTGACAGAATCATAGTGTCGGCGAAGAATGGTGTGCAGCCGCATTGTTTACAATGGGCGGCGAGTGAATAAGGTTTCGTGTCTGACAGTGAACGTTCATGCTCCCTAAGACGGATATTTACACACCTTCCGCTCTGTCCAATGTATGTTTTTCCGCATGATAATGGGATTTGATAGACGATGGCCTCTTTGCATTCTGTGTACTGAAAAACGTGGTTGATGCCGCATTTGCCGTGAACACTCCCATTGTCACTGATCTGTGCATCAGTGCTTTTCTGCACTTTGGCGCACATGGATTCCAGTTTATGGGGGGAGGAAAAAACAACGTCAACGTCATAACGTTGAGCCACATTTTTCAAACCGTGAGCCACACGGTGAGTATACGGAATGACCGTGTACTTTTTGGCTCTCTTAGATCGTTATTCGTTGCCTCCCGCTTGTGAACCAGTTGGCTTCAAACGTTTGCGCATCTTTTCGCACGCTTGCGCAATGGTGTGCTCCGGAAAGCCCGCTTCCTTAAGTCTTGCCACCTGTTCATTGAAGCTAATCTGTAGCCCGTCCTGACACGATTTCTGCAAGGCAGAACGAACACAGGAAAAGGCTATGCCCTGTTTTATTAATTTTGAATGGTTCGATGTGAAATCTAGTAATGGTTTAAGTGAACGGGGATGATAGCGCCAACACACATGTGTAGGTAGAAAATCTAACTTCAAGTCTAGGAACTGTAGTGCTCCTTCTGTCATCATCTCTACCGTGAAATTTAGGCCGCTGCCGTTCTCTCGGAACACTTTTAAGATATTCACGGAATGTCGACAGTAATCACGGACATCAAAAAGCACCAAATAGTCATCGACATAGCGGAAGACATGCGTGACCAGTCCTTCCAAACCTTCCGCCAACTTTCTGTCTACAAAACTCAGAAAAAGTTCACAAAGGACAGGTGCTACCCTAGAACCAATGCAGATTCCCCTTTTCTGTATGTACAATTCTTCATTATGTTCAACATAGGTGGATTTTAAGTAGAAAGATACCAACTCTAGAAAAGATTCTAGAGGAACCATGCAACTGCTAAAAAAGGCGTGCTCATCATTGAAATCACATATGCACATTCTCACACTTCTCATTAATTCATCATGCGGTATAGAGTAGAATAAGTCTTCTACGTCTACACTAATGGCCTGACATTTCCCCGGATTTCTTTGCTGCAGAAACTCAACCAAGACAGAAGAATTCGGAACTCGAAAGGGGTCGTCAACATTTAAAGTAGCCAAGTGTCTCTGTAGGTAGCCAGACACAACATGTTGCCATGCGCCCCTTTCGGTTACAATAGTCCTGAATGGAATACCAGATTTATGTGTTTTGGCTGCAAAAAATGCATGCAGAAAACTTTTTTTAGCTTTTTTGACATCAGTAGCTATTCGCTCCAATTTCATGTTGTTTAGAAGCCTCAGGGCGGTTTGCTTTACTTTAGCCATCTTTTCTTTTGCTTTTTGAAAATTCTTATCAATTGCCTCACTAGCCTTTTCTCTATATATCACTTCAGGGAGCACAACAAAAAAACCTTCTTTATCGGCCGTAACAAGCCTGAGCTGATTGTTCGTCAGAAAGTTGACAACACTTTTTGTGTTCTCAGACTTACGTTGTGGGTCACCGGTCCTCGCAACAACGTCCACGCATTCCGTCACACATCTAGCGCGAAATTCGTCTACCACCTTGGCGGAAATTTGCCTTAAATGCACAACATTGTCCACCGGCGAAAGTGAAGGTGCTGTTGCAAACTTTGGTCCTTTCTCCAACAAACGTTTGCAGTCTTCTGGGACGGTCACATCCCTTTCCGGAGGCTTTCCGGAGCACACCATTGCGCAAGCGTGCGAAAAGATGCGCAAACGTTTGAAGCCAACTGGTTCACAAGCGGGAGGCAACGAAGAACGATCTAAGAGAGCCAAAAAGTACACGGTCATTCCGTATACTCACCGTGTGGCTCACGGTTTGAAAAATGTGGCTCAACGTTATGACGTTGACGTTGTTTTTTCCTCCCCCCATAAACTGGAATCCATGTGCGCCAAAGTGCAGAAAAGCACTGATGCACAGATCAGTGACAATGGGAGTGTTCACGGCAAATGCGGCATCAACCACGTTTTTCAGTACACAGAATGCAAAGAGGCCATCGTCTATCAAATCCCATTATCATGCGGAAAAACATACATTGGACAGAGCGGAAGGTGTGTAAATATCCGTCTTAGGGAGCATGAACGTTCACTGTCAGACACGAAACCTTATTCACTCGCCGCCCATTGTAAACAATGCGGCTGCACACCATTCTTCGCCGACACTATGATTCTGTCACGTCATAAACAACAGATAGCAAGATAAGTCATCGAAGCATTCCACATCCAAAGGAAAGGAGAAAAATGTGTCAGTCTACCTTCTATCGCGCTAAGTGACGCGGAATTTCGATACCTAAACGGCACCTGCACATGATCACAATGTTTATCTGTTTCTGTTCTTTTTGTACTTCACCTTTATATTAGCATGTTCTTTCCTAATAAAGTCAGTTGCGAGTTAGCGCCCGTGTTGTCTACCTTCTTTTCTTAGTCCTCGTCCGTCAGTGCGCTGCTAAAATCAACACGAATCAAGCCCAAGATATTGCAAGGACCACGGTGGTAAAGACACAGAAGATGATCTCTGTGATTATCTGTACACGGAATAATTCGTTCTCCTACATCTCAGCTACCAAACTTCTGGAAGAACAAATAGCATAAATATCCCAAACTTGCTATGCTTCCGAAAAATATATTTGCAATTCCGGCTACCAATGCGAGCAGCGAAGGGACCTTCAGTTGGGCGGGATATGGGACGCAGGAGCGCCGCACTTCAGTTCTGCCCGAATCATTGGACAGCTTACTTTTACATGAGAACTTGTAATCGTTCCATACATTGACTGTCATGTGTCGTTTCCTTATGTTTCACTTTTATATGTTGAATAACATGCCACGTAATCGGAAACGACATCGTGTCTCCGCAGAAAACCTTCATAATGCCAGGCCGGACCGAGCCGGGCTTTCGTTTTTTGTACGTAGGGCCGGGCCTGGCGGGCTCGCAACCTTCTAGCGTCGGGCTCGTGCGAGCCTTCAACGCCGTCAGCGGGCCCGGGCCGGGCTCAGGCTCTGAAATTCGGCCTGTGCGCAGCTCTAGTGTGAAGTAACAAACCGGGGCGGTGCCAGGATTTTTTTCTGGTGGTGCACCGACGACAATTGAGCTCCTTCAGAGGGGTACGGAGGCACGGAATCTATGCGTTGTCTTCCGACTATGTTTGCACTTGGGGGGCGCAAAGGGGAGGCAGTCGGAAACTTTTTTCCTGGGGGGGGGGGGGGGGGGGGCTCCAGTCCCCCCTTCCCCCGCGCGCCCCTGGTAACAAAGCAGCGGTGAAAGCCTGCAGTCGTTTTGTCGGTAGTCCCTATGATATTTAGAGCATTGATCCTTATACTATGAGCTCCAAAGCGCTCGATTGTTTCATGGCTAATCTGAGTACACATAACTCTATCACAACATTTATATTAGGAACGGCTAAGTTCTATTGTGCCAGTGTTGAACTGTTTAATGCCGATCGAAAGGCTATCTTGTTTCAACATCGTGCTTCCGCGATTACTGTGCATCGGTTATCCGACCTCTGAGGGCTTAAAATACCAGGAAGCCGAGGCAGGGAGCCGAGCCAAAGGCGCGCGTTCACCTCCGAGGCACAAACTTCATGCATCATGGGCTTATCTCAAGAATATTAAAATGTGCAGATGTAAATATAGGCCGTATTTAATCTGCCTAAATTCACTATAGCCAGTTTTCCTTATCTATGGAAAGCTTATATTGCTCTGTTTTCCAGATCTTCTATTGATGCCATTGCAAGAACTTGAATTATGACAATGTTCTGTACTATAATTTAATTATTGTATCTTGTAAAGTGCCAAGAGTGAAGCTAGGAGGGGCGGTGGTGCTCTGCGCGTTGCTTGTGATATTAGGTGTTTATATATATATATATATATATATATATATATATATATATATATATATATATATATATATATATATATATATATATATATATATATATATAGGAAAGAACTGCAAACTTACGGACTCGTTTGCTTTGTTAGACACAGTAATAATGAGAACTAACAGACAAAGATGCCAAGGAAATATAGGGGAAGCTATTATAATTGTAATGTAAATGTGAAGAAAGGAAAGTGGACGAAAAGATAACTTGCCACCGGCAGGGACCGAACCTGCGAGCTTCGAACAACGCGTCCGATGCTCTACCACTTAGCTACGGTGGCGGTCATCCCTCCGTCCACTTTATGGACAGATGACACCGTTTGACAGATGTACCGCCCCAATCCAAACTTCATTCCTACCTTTACAAAAAGAAATCCAAAAATAAAGTTGTGGGAAAACCTGTTCCTGCTGACGCATACCAGGTATTAACCAATCAAAATAAATGAAAAGGGGTTTGAAGTTATACCCAAAGCGCAAATTTAAAATAAAGTCGATTAGAAAAATAAAAGTGTGGGCTAACGGTAACGTTTACGTGTCCCAAGGGCTCAGCGAGCACAGAGCCCCGCGGAGTTTTTAATGACTGAAGAAATGAGGCAGAGACGGGCTTGGCCATGCCCAGTTTGAAATGAGATGATTACAGGACAGGAATGAAAGGATAGCGAGCGAAACAAGAAAGAAGGAAACGAAAGAGGGGAAGAAAGAAAACGGAAAGGCAAAGTATCACAGGGTGTCCTTGAGACACACAGCACCGGACGCCAGTTCTTGTGTAAAGGTACCAGTCGATGTGACCGGGGACAGTTCTTTCAAAGACGAAGCCTCCCACCGGCGCCTTGGTCGATCGTGTCGTTCCAAGGCTCTCCGAAGACGTGGTGTCACACGCCCGTACTGGTCGGCTTGACCAGGAGCAGTCATGCAACGAAGTGTCTCCTCCGGCACTTTCGACCGTTGGGCTGTCAAAGGCTTGTTGCCGCACGCTGGTACCGGTTGACTTGATTGAAAGCAGTCCTCTGAGGAAAAAGGCCTCCCACCAGCACCTTAGTTCGTTGGGCCATCCGACGTCGCGGTATCACCCAGGGGTACCAGTCGACTTCACCGGGGACAATTTGCCGTTACAGAGGGGGCGTCACGAGTCATGTTGTGTGGTGCCGTGTTGCAATGGCGTGATAAGTGCTCACCGGGAGATGGCGCAGGGCCCACGACCTCTGAGGCACATGACCTCGCCCGTTTTGGGTCTACAGGAGGGCGTGGCCCACGCATCCCACGGCTCGCACACTCTAACGTTTCGTGGTATGTACAGTGAAAGTCAGGTGAAAGAATGTTTGTGTTTGTACGCCTGATTCATGCGACAAGGAGAAGACTGGAGGGGGTCTGGATTCGGCACTACCGCGAGATGTCCGGAATAGCATCATTCACGCACTTCACCAGCTGTATAAGCAGGGCGCGGTCGCGTGGTTGTTGTAGGATGCGCGGATACCAAGTTTCGTCACTGCTCGCCTGCGGTCGCAGCTGTTCAGCGAGGTGGCTGGCGTTCTCGCAGTCGAGCAAGTAGTGCTCTACTGAGTTGCAGGGCCTCCCACAAAAACACCGAGAGTCGCGCATCATGTTGAATTGGTAGAAATACAATGGGAAGCGGCCATGCCCCGTGAGGAGCGTCACCAGCGCCTTGTTCGGTGGAAAGCAGTCGGGCAACGCCCGCGGGTCCGGCACCCACTTATATAACGAGGTGTCCCGGTCCTCTTGTGACCACTGGAGCGCCCAGCGTCTGTGGAGTTCGTTCCGGAAGACGTCACGGACGTTCCGCCACGACCACTGTAAGGCTTTGGGCTGGCCGTGTCTGGCGGCGCGGGAAGCGATATAGTCCGCTACCTCGTTGCCGAAAACCCCTGCGTGCCCCGGCACGTGCAAGAACCGGACGGGTGAGGCAGGGTCGATGTGGCGTAATGTACGCTTTATGGTCGCTATGCGCGGGTCTGTGTTCTTGCGCGAAGATAGCGCCTGCAGGAGGGAGAGGCAATCCGTGTAAACGTTCACGGCGCGGGTGGTTGGGTGGCTGCGCAGCCAATCTATTGCCTCGGCCAATGCCAACGCCTCTGCGCAAAATGCGCTCGTCGCCCTGGAAAGGGAAAATCCACCCACTGCGGCCACGCGGCCCGCCGGACCGAGGACGACGTACGCTGCCCCTGCCAGTCCCTCCGAGTACGAGCCGTCCGTGTATATGTGCAGCCCCCCACCTCGAGCTGTGAGGACGGCGTCCCGGGCGCTTAACCTACTATGAGGGACTGACATCCAATCGGCAGGGTGCACCCCGAGCCAGTCCACAGGGTACATAACCTCCTCCGGGCGCATGAGGACATCCCCGTAGCGAGCCGCCCTACGCAACGTAAAGGAGACGAAACTCTGCGTTTATTCTGTCCAGCTCTAGTGTGATGGGCGGTGCTCGCATTAGAACCTGCAGCGCTGTCGTCCGAGTTGTCCGGAAGGCCTCCGACAAATGGAGCAGCACGGACCGCTGCAGGGAGACCACCCGGGCCTTCAACCTGCAGTCGGGGCATGTCTCGTCCCACCAAATCGGCGAGACGTACGTAATCGCAGGGAGGATGACGCTCCGATAAAGTTTTACTTTATGAGTCGAGCGCAGGCGCTCGCCCTGCAGACGGGCGAGGGTGTTCACGCAGGCCATCAGGGACTCGACCTTCTCCCTCAGTGTATCAGCGTGCATGAAAAAGGAGAGCCTCCGGTCAAATGTCACCCCGAGGACACGAATGGACTCTTTAAATGTGAGGCCCTTGTCGCCTCTGTCGGCCCGAACGGTGAGGTGGCTCTTTTTTCCGATGCCCCCCTTGGCCGTGTGAAAACAGGACACAGTGGGTTTTCTCTTTGCTAACTGTGACTTTCGCCCGTCGAGCCCAGGTCAGGACCCTGTTAAGCACCTCGGAGCTCACTTCCTCGAGCTTCTTCTTCGAGTCTGCGGCAATGATGATGAGTGTATCGTCCGCGTAAGCCTGTACCGTGACCCCGCTCGGCATGGGCAGGCACAGCAGGTCGTGCAGGATAACATTCCATAGCATGGGCGACAGAGGCGAACCCTGCGGACTACCCAGAGAGGGACGCGCCTCCACCTGCCCGGCCTGCGCCCGAAACACTACCGACCGTTCGCTCAGAAACGTGCGAAGCATGTGGTATAAGTTCGCCGGGACCCGGCGTTCCCTGAAGAAGCAGAGGACCTGCGGATGCCACACGCTATCAAATGCCCCTTGAAAGTCGAGCGACATGAGGACAGCAGGGGTTTTTGCGGGCCTCAGCTGGGCCAGCCGCGTCTTGAGGGCATGCAGCGCGAGGACTGCACTTCTCGCGTGCGTGAAGCCGAACTGGTTTGGGTGTACGTGCCCGTTTTTCCACAGGAAGTGGTACAACCGCCCGTTGAGCAACCTCTCCAGCACCTTGCCAAACACGGAGTTTACGCAGATTGGCCTGTAGGAGGTGGTCTTCTGCGGGGGTCGGTTGGGTTTAGGTATGAATGTTATGCGGCCGCGCCTCCAGCACCTAGGAAAGTACCCGAGCCGGAGTGCCGTATTTATGGTGTACATCACGAATGCCGGCCGGACCGCAAATAGCCCCTTAAGCGTGGTGGGCGTGATGTCATCTGGGCCGGGCGCGGATCTTGGCGACATCTTTGACATGACGTCCCTCACCTCTCCCATGGTGAACGGTACGTCCTCTGAAGGCGACCGATACAGCGATGCCGCCAACTCGCGGACCGTTGCGTGTACCGGGAGGTCGGTGGTCGGGTCGTCGACCGCTACATGCGTTCGCAGGAGCAGGGCCGCTGACTCTAAGTGGGTGCTTGTCATCGACCCATCCGGGCCCTCCAGGGGAGGCAGGAACCTCTGAGCGCGCGTTCGGCCGAACGCCTGCCGGAAAGGAGCGGAGAACACGCTCCTCCGCGAGCAAGCCGAGTTACATTCCGCCTCAAACTGATCTTTTGCCTCTCTTATCCGCGCTCGAAATCTCTCCAGCGCCGCGTGGTATTCGTATCGGTACTGCACCCGGAGCTCTTGGTCCCGACACCGCTGAAACCGTCGCCTCATGGCGTTCACCCGCGCCCTCTCCTCGGCCAGCTGCAGCGTCCACCACGACTTCCCGCCGGCGCTCGATTTAACCGGTTGCAGGTGTCACTTCAGGTGGTCGCCGTACACCCTGTAAAAGCTCTCCAGGACGCGGTCCAAGGCTACCGAAGACCTGAGCTCGGCATCCACCACCCGGTCGAATCCATGTGTCTCTGCCGAGCGCCCGTACGAGTTCAGCCTGTGCGAAGCGCGTCAGCCACTTCCTCGCCTGGACCTCCGCGTCTCCGATCTGCACCTCAATGTTGCGGTGCTCTGAATAAGTGATGTCCTCCCGTACCTCCCACCTGTAACCCGCTGTGACCGCGGACGACGTGTCGAGTGTAACGTCTATCCAGCTGGCCGCGTAGCTGGTCTCATAGGTAGGCTTCGAGTACGGGTCGTTTAACACGATCAGGCTGTTGGCCGCCTCGAACTCCACTAGCCGCGCGCCCCGGTCGTCGCCCGCGTTCGGCCCCCCACACCAGGTATTTGGCGTTGAAGTCACCGGCTATGATGACGTTGGGGGGACCGCGCTCTTGACAGAATTTCCTCGATGACCAAGAGCGTCGGTTCCATTGACCGTTGTGGTGGGGCGTATGCCGACACGAAGACGAAGTCGGAGCTCCTCCCCTGACAATACACTCCGACCGCTAACCACGTGACCGCGATGGGGCATACGTCAAACGGCGGTTGTCGGAACAGGACCATCGCCCCCGGGTCATCGCCCACTGATACCACCCCGAAGCCGGCTGGGAGTCGCGGAATCTTTTTAGACGGCCTGTATGGGTCCGACGTGGCGGCCAAATACACCGATTCCTCGACCATGCGGTCGCAGAGGGCGCCTGTCGCTAAGCGAGCATGGTCAAGGTTTACTTGCAAAAATGCAAGCTGAAACTTTCCCCCCTGTATTCCCCCCCCGTCCCCGCGGCTTCGCCATTATGCGCCGCCATAATTTGTTCTTCCCCCCTCAGCCTCGCCACCCTGTCCATCAACAGGGGGCACTGCGGATGACCCGCCGCGTGACTGACTGCCTGCATTCCCGCCTGGAGACACGCGGCGCACTTAACGGCAGCGTCCCCTTCCCGAACCGTGCAGTCCCGGCCGATGTGCCCCTCCATGCCACATCTCATGCACGTTGCTCGCGCGGCATCATTCGACACAGGACACGAACTCCTTCCGTGTCCGTAAGACGCGCAGTACGTACACGTCGGCACGTGGAGATCCTCCCATGCTCGGACTATTGTCCACCCGATGGACAGGTGTGGGGACACTAATATGCGCCTGAAGGCGTCCGGTTCCACCTCGACCACGTATCCCATCGTCCCCGCCCGCTCCCGGATGGACAGTCTGACTTTACAAGTCTCGACGTTTAGTTGTAGGTCGGGATTCCTCTCGCTCAGAAGTCTCAGGAACTCCTCCTGACCGATCTCCGGGTCAACTCCTGAGAATCTGACGTGCGGGTTCCGTTTCTCGGGGACGCGTACGGTGAGTGCCGATCGTGTGATGGTGTTTTCTTCTATGGCGTGTCTCATGTTAACTAACGACGGACGTGTGTTAGAAAAGACTGTGATGCCGTACCTCGTGTAACGGAGCGTGACGTCCTTTATGTCCTTGGCCACGGGGTCGATGTTACTCTTCAACAGCCTGACCACATCCCTCGCCGGCGCATCCGTTCTTCCGACCGGCGTGAGGAAGGCCACGTGGTCGTGGCGGGTCACCGCACCAGGTCCGCCGGCGGCCTGAGATCCGGGAAGGCCAGTCCGCACCACCCCCGGAGCGCCGGACAGCGCACCGGAGCCGAGGGCGGCGGCATAGCTCATGCCGCCAACCGTTCCGGGACCAGCGGCCAACCCACCGCCAAAGCCGGCCGCCACCGGGCCCGCCGGGTCGCAGAACTGCAGTCGCACCAGGCAGGACGTCACCAACCGCCGGTCTCTCTGCCACCAGGAGACGCCTCTGCAGGCCCGCGATCTCCCGGCGCGCCTCCATGAGCTGACCCTGCAGGGCCACGGCCGACCCTCGCTCCGAGGCAGCATCAGCTCGCAAGTCCGAGCAGAGACCGACGAGCTCGAACACACATGTCATTATGTAGTTACGTCCTCCAATTCACGAGCCCGGGCCTGCGCTCGGGAACCAGGGTCCACCCTCACACCGGCAGCCACAGCGGTAGACCCCGACACCGACGACTGGGCATCCTCGTCTTGGTTACCGCTTGTAGTGGGTGTGAGCCCATCCTCGGTGCTCCGGGCCGTGCTCGTAGCGGATATGTGGCGCTGCGCCCCTCTCGGAGTTTCCTGCACATCTAAATCTGGGATTCCTGCCAGTATACTGTCTCCTTCGTCTGAAAATCCCCGATTGCGGCATGTCGGGGACGTTTTCAGCCGCCGGGGATCCCCTCCCCGGAGGGCGAGATCCGATGCACCGGTCCCCCTAGCAGCCATGGCTGTAGTGGGGCCGGCTCATACCCGCCATGGGCTAAGCCTACTTGCCCGGTTCAGATGCCAATTATTTCAAATAACTGCCCTTTCTTTACGACGCCCCGCGATCGGGCGAGTCCTGGGACCTTTAGACTACTCCTCCCACTAAATGATCGCGGTGGAAAGCTAAAAAAACTGACCTGAAGGCCGATTCTTGTGGGAGCCGAGGCAGCGGACATCCGAGCAAAAGCACGAGCGCTTGGCGGAATGAGCTATGCCGCCGCCCTCGGCTCCGGTGCGCTGTCCGGTGCGCCGGGGACGGCGCGGACTGGCCTTCCCGGATCTCAGGCTGCCGGTGGACCTGGTGCGGTGACCCGCCACGACCATGTGGCCTTCCTCACGCCGGTCGGAAGAACGGATGCGCCGGCGAGGGATGTGGTCAGGCTGTTGAAGAGTAACATCGACCCCGTGGCCAAGGACATAAAGGACGTCACGCTCCGTTACACGAGGTACGGCGTCACACTCTTTTCTAACACACGTCAGTCATTAGTTAACATGAGACACACCATAGAAGAAAACGGCATCACACGATCGGCACTCACCGTACGCGTTCCCGAGAAACGAAACCAGCACATCAGATTCTCAGGATTTGACCCGGAGATCGGCCAGGAGGAGTTCCTGAGACTCCTGAGCGAGAGGAATCCCGACCTACAGTTAAACGTCGAGACGTGTAAAGTCAGGGTGTCCATCCGGGAGCGGGAGGGGACGATGGGATACGTGGTCGAGGTGGGACCGGACGCCTTCAGGCGCATATTAGCGTCCTCACGCCTGTCCATCGGGTGGAAGATAGTCCGAGCATGGGAGGATCTCCACGTGTCGACGTGTACGTACTGCGCGTCTTACGGACACGGAAGGAGTTCGTGTCCTGTGTCGAATGATGCCGCGCGAGCAACGTGCATGAGATGTGCCACGGAGGGGCACATCGGCCGGGACTGCACGGTTCGGGAAGGGGACGCTGCCGTTAAGTGCGCTGCGTGTCTCCGGGCGGGAATGCAGGCAGTCGGTCACCCGGCGGGTCATCCGCAGTGCCCCCCTTTTGATGGACAGGGTGGCGAGGCTGAGGGGGAGAACAAATTATGGCGGCGCATAATGGCGAAGCCGCGGGGACGGGGGGGGAATACAGGGGGAAAGTTTCAGCTTGCATTTTTGCAACTAATCCTGGACCATGCTCGCTTAGCGACAGGCGCCCTCTGCGACCGCACGGTCGAGAAATCGGTGTGTTTGGCCGCCGCGTCGGACCCATCCAGGCCGTCTAAAAAGATTCCGCGACTCCCAGCCGGCTTCGGGGTCGTATCAGTGGACGATGACCCGGGGGCGATGGTCCTGTTCCGGCAACCGCCGTTTGACGTATGCCCCATCGCGGTCACGTGGTTAGCGGTCGGAGTGTATTGTCAGGGGAGGAGCTCCGACTTCGTCTTCGTGTCGGCATACGCCCCACCACACCGGTCAATGGAACCGACGCTCTTGGTCATCGAGGAAATTCTGTCAAGAGCGCGGTCCCCCCAACGTCATCATAGCCGGTGACTTCAACGCCAAATACCTGGTGTGGGGGGCCGAACGCGGGCGACGACCGGGGCGCGCGACTAGTGGAGTTCGAGGCGGCCAACAGCCTGATCGTGTTAAACGACCCGTACTCGAAGCCCACCTATGAGACCAGCTACGCGGCCAGCTGGATAGACGTTACGCTCGCCACGTTGTCCGCGGTCACAGCGGGTTACAGGTGGGAGGTACGGGAGGACATCACTTACTCAGAACACCGCCACATCGAGGTGCGTATCGGAGACGCGGAGGTCCAGGCCAAGAAGCGGCTGACGCGCTTCGCACAGGCCGAACTCGTACGGGCGCTCGGCAGAGACACATGGTTCGACCGGGTGGTGGGCGCCGACCTCAGGTCGTCGGAAGCCTTGTACCGCGTCCTGGAGAGCTTTTACAGGGTGTACGGCAACCACCTGAAGCGACACCTTCGACCGGTTAAATCGAGGGCCGGCGGGAAGTCGTGGGGGACGCCGCAGCTGGCCGAGGAGAGGGCGCGGGTGAACGCCACGAGGCAACGGTTTCAGCGGTGTCGGGACCAAGAGCTCCGGGTGCAGTACCGATACGAATACCACGCGGCGCTGGCGAGATTTCGAGCGCGGATAAGAGAGGGAAAAGATCAGTTTGAGGCGGAATGTAACTCGGCTTGCTCGCGGAGGAGCGTGTTCTCCGCTCCTTTCCGGGAGGCGTTCGGCCGAACGCGCGCTGAGAGGTTCCTGCCTCCCCTGGAGGGCCCGGACGGGTCGGTGACAAGCACCCACTTAGAGTGGCTCATACGCACAACCAAATATGAATGAAGTGAAACAAGTGAGAATTAAAGTGAATCAAAGCACATGAAGTGTACTAAAGGTGTCGGAGTCAATGAAATTTGAATTAGACGATTGAAAATATAGTTCACAGGTGCCATAAGTGAATCGCGCGGGTATCGCGTCCACAGAGAATTTTACAGCGGTGGGCCGATTCCACCATCACAGCTTTCAGATGCATGCTACGATCTAACAGCTCAAAAGTTCGCTTTTCTGCGCAGTACTTTGCAACTAAAAGCGGCGCGATTGCTTTCAGGGTGCACACGAGCTTTTCTCCCCTGTACGTAAGGCGAGAAATATTTTTCTTGAAGGGCGTTTGAAGGAAACTTCACGCACGTATTGTCGACAATAAGAATGCATTTTAGCCGCTGATGCCTGCTGATCAGCGGCCGTGGACAAAATATTGCGCGTGCGGTTACGCTGACAACCACTGGCAAAGTGTCATTTGTCATTAACCATTATTCACCACTGCTTCACTGTTCGAAAAAGTGGCGCAGAAAAGTAGCTTCAAACTCATTTCAAATGTCCACGTGAACAGCGCATTCCCATTTCCTGTGCGGTTTGTGCAGTTAGGTGCACTACACCCAGTCATGTGTAGCGCACAACTGTCAATACGACGTACTTTCGAACACTTCGATAAGGTATGGAGCCGATAAACAAGGCACACACTCGACGAACGAACGCACGCTGAAACGCTGGATGACCGCTAATGGCAATCACGGTGTAACTGAGAGAAACTAGTCGGCACGGGCAGAGGACGCGCGGGCGCCGTGCCGTCTAGAGTTACTGTATATGCTACCTTTAGGTAGTTACTTAAAGGTAGCATATACAGGAACTCTAGCGCCGTCGGGCACGTAAAGTTGGCTTCGCCGCGCGAAATTGAACATTTGACGTCATTTTGCGCCACGTGATGGCACTCGACGAATAGCGGCGCGAGCGGCGCAAGGAAAAGTTATGCGCAACTCTGCTACCTAAAGGTAGCATATACAGTAACTCTAACCGGCAGCAGACAGCGGCGGGACGCGTGCTCTGTGGAACTCAAGCTGAACGGTTGTGTCGACCGCGATCTCCTGGCGCCAGCGTAGTTCTCGCCGACCGGCCCCGCCGCCCGCGATCTCCTGGTGCCTCGTAGCTCTCGCCGATCGGTGCCCCGTCCTCGACCTCAATCGACCGTTTCCCAATCCTTTTAGATGCGAAGCATTTTTTATCGAACTTCGGCGACTTTGAGCGTATCTATCTAGCTATCTATCTATCTAGCCGCCTACGACTTTGTGCTCTCCTGGCCGTATAGTTAATGGGATTTATACCAAATTTGGTATGGCATAACATGACTGTATCACGAACATAAATGGCTGGTCATATCATGAAAATCATGAATAACTTGTCATGAAAAGTATGATTTACATGTCACGCTGATGGCGCGCTCGCGGCCGTTTCGTTAGCTTGAGATACACCAAATTTGGGATTGAGTGACGTGACTGTATAACGAAGATAAATGACAGGTGGCAATATGCAAATAATGACGTGCATGTCATGAACAACATGATTTACATGCCACGATCATGACGTGCTCGCGGCCATTTCGTTAGCTTGATATACACCAAATTTGGGATTGAGTGACGTGACTGTATGACGAAGATAAATGAGAGGTGGTAATATGCAAATAATGACGTGCATGTCATGAACAACATGATTTACATGCCACGCTCATGGCGTGCTCGCGGCCGTTTCGTTAGCTTGATATACACCAAATTTGGGATTGAGTCACGTGACTGTATGACGAAGATAAATGACAGGTGGTAATATGCAAATAATGACGTGCATGTCATGAACAACATGATTTACATGCCACGCTCATGGCGTGCTCGCGGCCGTTTCGTTAGCTTGATATACACCGAATTTGGTATCGAGTGACATGACTCTATGACGAACATAAATGACCAGTGGTAATATGGAAATCATGACTTGTCATGTGCGACATGACTTGCGTGCCACGCTCATGGCACGCTCGCGGCCGTTTCGTTAGCTTGATATACACCAGACTTGTTATTGAGTGACGTGACTGTATGACGAACATAAATGACCAGTGGTAATATGAAAATCATGACTTGCATGCTACGTTCATGGCGCGCTCGCGGCCGTTTCGTTAGCTTGATATAGACCAAATTTGGTATTGAGTGACATGACTGTATAACGAACATAAGTGGCAGGTGGTAACATGAAAATCTTGGCATGCATGTCGTCTACAACGCCATTTACATGCCACGCTCATGGTGCGCTTGCGTCCAGTTCGCAAGCTTGATATACACCAAAATTGGTATTGCGCGACGTGACTGTATGACGAACATAAATGACAGGTCCTAACATGTAAAACATGACATGCAAATTATGTAAAGCATGATTTGCTCCTTCCTGGCTGCTTCGCATTACATCGATTCCCACAGTGCGTGGGATCTGCCGGCTTTTCTCTCTTATTTCTCTTCTTCCTTCCTTCTTGTTGGGTGCTGCGCGTACGCCTTCCTTTCCGCTTCTTTTTTCTTCTTTTACCTATATTTATTCCCCCCACGTGCCCCTCCCCACAAGGCACTGCGCCGTGCTCCCTATAGGGCTGCAGAAATTAGGTGCCTTTTTCCTTTCTTCTGCTAACCACCTACACACACACGCGTTCTTCGGTCAGTGCGGGCAGCTTAGACGTTGTGCCGTGAGCTTGGCACGCTGAACCATTTCCGCGATGGTAGAAGCGACCCCACGAAAGCGGAAGCGAGGTCCGAAGTATTACTGTGCGCCACAGCAGTCCAGACAGCACCAAGGCACGCGATCCGCCTGTAAAACTGTATCACTTCCCGGACAAGTCGTACGAGAGGGAAAGTACGCAAGCGTGGGTCACCGCAGTTAAAGGAATAAAGTTCTAGCTCTGTCTCGCCTTCCGTTTTCGCTGACTCAATTATTCGCTTGAAATCGTTTGTTTCGACTACCTGAATCAGTACGTAACGCGGCGCGTGCATGCAACGACTGCTGTAGTGATTGCTCGCCGTCTCGCATTTTTACATCCAATTACGGTTGTACGTTGAAGCAACCTTGTGTTTTGATTCCTTGTGTTTGTGAGACCTAGCTGTCGTTGTTGGATGTTCACACTCACATACTTCATACCGCGGTTAGCGTTGCGGTGTTGGCTGCGTTCAACTGAACTCCGTACAAGGCTGCATCATCGCGCCGGAACGAACGCCTGTGCATTTTCAGCTAACTTGACATCGTTTTGCTGGTTTGTTCTGTTTTTGTCGGTTTTTTCAGGTGGTATATTTTTAAGCCGCTGAATCTAACTGGCACTTAATTCAGGAATTGTTATCGCCATCTTCGGAGATTGTGCGGTTTTCTTTCAGGCGCACCGCGCACTCGTACATTGCTTCGAGTGGGCGTTTACGGGTGCGCTTTGCGCGAGCTCGTCGCCCGATCCCACATCGCACCTGAAATTCGACACCTCTCACGCTGAGCCGCGTTCGCGCAGCAAGTCTTATACACCTGTAAAGTCGATATTCTCATAAAAAAGGGAGTGCAAGCACGAAGCGAGAAGCGAAAAAAAAGAAAGACAGACAGACGAGGCGAGCAGTTCTACTTGCTTCGCAGCAGTGAAAGCTAAGCTAAGCTAGCTGCCTCGTGGCTAAGTCAGCGGGTGATGCTCCAGTGGTACGGAGGGCATGACTCGAACCTTCGCAGGCTTTTTTAGTGCCACGGCCGTGTAGTCTTTGTTTCTTTCTCTTTCTTTTTTTTGCACGCCGCGAAAGTTCGTTCACTACAGTACGCGTTTGCCACTGCCAGCATACACATCTAAAGAACAATCACATGTTTTTCATGGTCGACAGCGTGGAACATCGATAACCGTGATTAACGAACTTTTTAAAATGATAAAGCACAAAGATAAAATGTACCATAGAGTTCTTGCTACACGTTCGCCTGAGGCACTGACAATGTTTAAGAAATATAGCAACAAACTAAATGCGGAACTTAGACGTGCCAAGAATGCCTATCATGAACGTTTGTTTGCAGACGCCACGGGTAAAAATCCTGATACCTTGTGGAGCATTATCAATAGGGTTCTTGGTCGCGAAAAGCATTCTGCCCCGCAGGACAAGATAATCCACAACAAAACCGAAATCTCTGGTTTAGCGCTCGCTAATCATTTCAACGAGTACTTTGCAAACATAACCGTGACACAGCAAGACGACGACGTATCTCCGCCAAATACGTCGTCGTCTCTTTCCACTTCAAACAGTTTATTTTTAAATCCCACTAATGAAGATGAGGTATTTAGCACATTTATGCATCTTAAGAATAGCAAAGCGCTCGACATTGACGATATACAGATAAAGCCTGTAAAGTATGTTTTAGAATACATCACTCCAGCTTTAACACACATCTTTAATCTGGCTTTACAGAGTGGGGTTTTCCCAGATAAAATGAAAATGAATAGAGTAACTGTACTTTTTAAAGGAGGTGACAGAAATGATGCATTAAATTACCGACCGATTTCAATAATTCCGGTATTTTCCGAAGGATTAGAAAAAGGTTATTTTTTTCTCGTGTTTCAAATTTTTTCGACAGACACAACATTCTGTCCGGTGCTCAGTTCGGCTTTCGTAAAGGTAGGTCAACGGAAACGGCTTTGCTCACGCTCAAGGAACACGTACTAAAAATATCGAAAGAAATCTTTTCGCTTTGGCACTTTTTATTGATTTCAGCAAAGCATTCGATTGCATAAATCACAAAATTTTACTATGGAAATTATCGCAGAATGGCCTCAGAGGTATTCCATTAACATTATTCGAGTCTTATCTAAGTGATCGCAAACAATCAGTTTGCATAAAAGATGAAAAGTCATGCTTTCTTCCCATACTAAATGGCGAGCCGCAAGGTAGCGTATTAGGTCCGCTGCTTTTTAACCTCTACGTTAACGACATTACTAATATTGATACAGCTGTTGAATTTATCATCCATATTTTACAGCGCGAGAGACACCACCGCGCTCCGTGTGTCTTGTGTGCCTTCCTTTCTGTGGTGTCTTCTCGCGCTGTAAAATATGGAAGCTAAAAACCAACTCGCCCAACATATCGCCTTGTGGAATTTATCATATACGCCGATGACACCACCCTTCTTCTTTCTGGTCCGGATTCGCAGAAATTAATGGAACAATGCAACGATCTACTTGAAAAGCTATCTGCATGGTCGATTGCTAACTGCCTAAAAATAAATCCTACGAAAACTAAATGTTATTTCGCGCTAAAAACAAAGCTTTGACTTGCACACAAACTTTAATGTTTGCTGGTAAAGAACTGAAAATTGTTGATGAACATAAATTACTAGGCGTTACTTTTTCTTCGCACCTTACCTGGGATAAACATGTAGAAATATCTAAAAAAAAACTTTCTGCCATCACAGGTGTTTTGTCTAGATGTAGGTATCTTCTTCCACCGATAGCAAAACTTAACATTTATTATGCCTGATTTTCTTCCCATTTAAGTTACTGTAGTTTCATGTGGGCAACTACTGGAAAGACAAACATTATGAAAATATTTTCATTGCAAAAGAAGATGATTCGGCACATCGACAATATGGGTTTTTTGGACACAACACGGCGAGCTTTCCTAAAGCATAGAATAATTAAAATAGAATATTTCTACACTTTTCGCCTGCTTCATTCTTTTAGATGCGTAGCATCTTATGCTCGGGGATTTGTCCGTCCCCCGTCCCGCGTCCCCCCGTCCCGCGTCCGGCCACTTTTATGAAGTAGGGAAGCACCCATTATGCGAACCAGAACACTGTAGTAATATGAAGGCCGTCAACCACTACTACAGTCATCAGAGTCATGGCCGAGAGCACAGAGAGGCTGCTTAGCAATGGCTAGGCAGGTGGTGTCTGTCGCCCAGGTTGACCCCATTCCTTGATCTTGCTTGCATGTGTTTGGAGGGGGGCTTAGTCCGTCCCTCCTTCCCGCGTCCCACAGCGCATGCGCGTACCCTTCCCCCTCTCTCTCCTACGCTCACCCCCCTTTCTCTCCTCTAGGAATCCTCTACTCTACGGAGCGGCCCCCCGCGTCCCACACCCCCCCACAGCGCATGCGCGTCCCCTCCCCTATCCTCTCCTAGGCACACTCCCTTTCTCTACTCTAGGAATCATCTACTCTACGGAGCGGCGCCCGCGTCCCACATCCCCACAGCGCATGCGCGTCCTCTCCCCCCTCTCTCCTCTAGGAATCCTCTACTCTACGGAGCGGCTCCCGCGTCCCACAGCGCAAGCACGTCCCCTCCCCCCTCTCTATCCTCTCCTACGGTCCCCCCGTCCTCTCCTCTAGGAATCCTCTACGGAGCGGCGCGCACGACAGGTGGTGTGACAGCTGCATACTCCGCTGGGGGGCGCCACGCTAGTTCCGCGGTATGAAAATAACGGAGCGCGCGCGCTTCAATCTCTCTGCTGTGCAGCGCCGCGATGAGCGCGCGGACCGCTGCCGTGAAATGAGAGCGGCGACGTTTCTCCCGCTCAAGCTAATCATCTCCCCGCTGCTACGCATCCACACATGGTTCCCTTTAGCGGGAGATGGGGATATATTCTGTATATTTATTTCTCAAATACTGCCTTCAAACATTTTCTTGCATCTACAGCATCTTTGACACATAGAGTCATTTCCGCCAATACCAGAAATAGTAACATGTGGTATGTTCCACGATTTCGCAATAAATATAGCCTAAAATCATTACAGCACCACCTGCCACATATTTTAAATCAATACGAAGATGTCAAGTGTTGTTCAGCGAAGGAACTTCGGATGCATTTCGTAAATATGTGATTATTAAACGTATATCTTGTCTTTCGAAATTATCGTTTTCAGTGTTCATTTATCAGAGCCAATGCTGTATTATTTCTTGTAGCCCTTGCATATATTTCTGTCTTGTGCATCAAGTTTTGTTTTCATTATCTCTTTATAATATTTAAATCTTGTTTTGTACATTTTGTGTTAATAACGTATCGATTTTGAGCTTCTAACCTCTAACAATGTTGCTATTTTTCTTCATACAACCGCCACGTATGCCTTGTAACGGACCATCGGCCCAGTCAAGCTGTTTTTCGAACAGCTTTTTAGCCAATGGTATCCGCCAGAACCCTTGTATTTCTGGAAATAAATCTGTATTGTATTGTATTGTATAACTTCTCTCCTTTGATTACGTTCGCTTTTCGAAGTGCCTGTCCAGCGGGGAGATCTTTTTCAAGCGGTACAAAGCGAAGCGCTGCGCGAGAGCTCTGCAAGTGCACGGAAGCGAGCGGCAGCGCGGCGGAGAGAAGGGAAAAAGCGCGGCGCTTACCCCCAGTTTCTATTTTTTGCGCGTGCTTATCTTGGGGTGGGGGGGATGGGGGGCAGTTTTAAGTCGTGTGCTTTCGTCGGAAAGACTGCGTTTAGGTTACAGAGCTCACAAAGGTCACTTCGCTCGCTGCAGAGGCACCGTTTCCGAGAGAAGCGTGCTGTTCAAACACAGTGAAGTAACAACTGCGACACTTGTTAGTTCGCGCTTGTCCTGTGTATACCTGTGAGTATGTTTCGCGCGTCCTTCGCGCTTAAGCAGTGCGCTCCAAGTTTCGATCTGCTTGCCGTTCTTCACGTGAAATGCCAATTTATTGCTATCGCAGTCATTGCTTCGCCCTTGCGGCGAAACTGTGGCTTTTATTTTCTTATAGAACGAAGCGTGGCTGTGCAAATTTGTTTGTACTGTGCTTCATTACGAGGATACGAAGTCTTCCGAGTGCGCATGCCGAGGCGCCGTATGTGGGTGGAGCCTGCCGCTGATTGCTCGTTCGCCCCATGTGTCTCGAAACGTCGTACGCCGACCCAGGGTCATCCTCATGCTGCAGAAGACGCTACTTAGAGTAAGGAGCAACGACCTCACAGCAATTCTAGCTCTCGATTTAGCGAAAGCTTTCGATACTATAAACCACGCTCATATACTACACTAGATTCAGGAGGCAGGCTTAGGCCGCCGCTTCTACGAATACGTCCGCTCTTTCCTGAGAGCCAGAACGGCTACACTTTAAAGTTGGAGACCTCAACTCACACACCTACAACCTAGGCCCGTGCGGCACCCCGCAAGGGTCGGTGCTCTCACTGTTTCTTTTTAATTTAGCCCTCAGACAACTTTCGCAAAAGCTGAAACTCATCGACGGCATATAACACGCGTTCTACGCCGACGATATTACTATTTGGCGCGCACTGGAGGCAGTGACGGACAAATCGAAGCAAGCCTTCAGGAAGCACTAAATACAGTACAAAAAATTTTTAAAGCTCTTGGGCCTCAGATTCTCAGCATCTAAGTCCGAGTTGCTGCTTCTGGCTCCAGAACACGGCCGCAACAACGGCGAACCAACAATACACCTCTCCACAATGGACGGCTCGGATATCCCGATAGTGTCGTCGGTTCAAATTCTGGGCGTTACCCTGCAGGAGAATGGCAAAAACAACTTAACAATCACATTGCCATTTTTTTGGGCGTGTTGGTAAACAGAACTTGAACACATATTCAACGCTAGCAATACAAGGACATGAGAGAGACACCACGGTGCGCTAACTTCAACAATTTTATTTCAAGGAAACAACAGACTATTTATCCGTGCACAGGGCGCCACCAGTCCACGCACTAGCCAACCAGAAAGGCTCCCCTATCGAAAATTCTCATATGGCACATATGCCTCGTATCCAATAATCTCGTATGAACACATATGAATCATATGTGTTCTCGTATGATCATACGAGATTATTGGATATGTGTCATACGTGTCACACGAGAATTTTCGCTAGGGTCTTTCCCTATCTAAAAGGTCAATTGATGGTGCACTTACACACGTGTCACCATTGCGTGTGTGAGTGTCACCGTGGTGTCTCTCTCATGTCCTTGTATTGCTAGCGCTGAATATGTGTTCAAGTTAACAATCACACATCTCACCAAAAAAGCTGAGGTAGTCATTCACCTCGCCCGACGCGTCGCTAAACACGTGGGACTCACAGAAGAGAGCCTACTACGCATCTTTCACGCGTTCTTAATGTGCCACGTTCACTACGTGGCCTGCGCTCACCCGTGGAGCAAATGTGATGAAACTGAAATAGACAACCTCATCCCCGAAAATGCACGAAACGAGTACTTGGTCTACCCATGACGACAAGCACGCAGCGCCTGCTAGCCCTTGGGGTACATAACATATTCAAAGAAATCACAGAAGCACAAAGAATGTCCCAGCTCATACGCCTGTCCTCGGCAGCTGCGGGCCGGGAACTCCTCTCACACATAAGTCTTCCTATCCCAACTCAATTCAACGATCTAACACCATTACCGCAACACCTTCGCGCTGAAATCGCAGTACTACACTTCCCCAGGAACATGCACCCGGTGCATAATTAGACTCGAAGAAGGGCACGCATTCAAGCCTTACTAAAGGCAGCCACCCTATACGCGACAGACGTGGCTTTTGTAGACGCTGCTAAATACGTAGACAAACCCTACTTTGCGGCTGCGGTGGTCGCCCCCCAACGGGACAGCCCTCAGTGCTCTTACCATACAAACAAAGAACGCCTGCGAGGCCGAACAAGTGGTCATTGCCCTTGCTCTAGCCCTCCCTCATTGTGACACAATATTTACCGACTCCGAACCCGCTGCACTGGCATACAGCCGCGGTACACTATGCCAGGTGGCCTTACACATTCTAGGATCCGCTCAAATAAACGTAGACAAGCACATCCACTGGTTTCCAGGGCGTGAAGGCCTCAACGTTCAACCAGGGGTCCCCAATGTTAATAAGCTGACCCATAATCTCGCGCGAGATCATACGCGCCGCACGGGGAGGCGGGCCGGCTCACCGGCCAGGGACCCCAACTTGCACCTGGAGCCACTCCTCTCCTATCACGAGATTTGCTCGCACTATAAGTTATCTAGAAAGGAATTCCCCTCACCTCACTCAGCACTAAATAAAGCACCAAAAATAACGCTTAGACTGCTGCAAACGCACAGTTACCCCAGTCCCTATATCTGCAGCAAATACCTCCCAGATATAAGGCCAGAATGCCCTAAATGTCAACATCCAAAGTGCGTCTTAAATCACATGCTGTGGCAGTGTCCCACGCTAAGCGCTTGCTTCGGGTCTCCTGCCACCGAGGACGACTGGATCAACCACCTCAGGAGCCCCCCACGGGGCCCTTCAACACCAGGCCGTCCAGAAGGCCCAAAAAGTGGCTGGCGAGCTCCAACTCCCAGTCCCCACATGGGCGAAGCCACCGGGCCGGCTCCCGTAAGGAATGCCTAGGCCCCTTCAGGACCTTTAATCAAGTTAATTCTCTCTCTCTCTATTTCTCCGCTGGTGTGCATTCGCTATGATATTCCATAGGCCCCTTTACGTATACCAGAATGCTATGTACACTGTCAATTTTTATGAAAGGGAACACGCGAACGCGTGGCCCGCGCGCTCCGGCGGCTGCTTTCAACGCCTTCATGCGTGAGCGGGAGCAACCACAGCCTCTTTTCGCGTCATCTAGTGCCGAGCAAAACAACCAGCCATGGTTGATATGCAGCCGGCTGCAAGTTTGCAACCCCCCTCCCCCTTGAAGGTGATTACGCACGACGCCGGGCCCGCGGCGTGTCGTCTGCTGCTTGTATACTATGCTTGGCACGCGAGCGCACTGGAAACGGGGAAGCTCTGCCGCTTGGCTTTCACGCCTTACGCTTCGGCTGATTTAGTGATTTAGGCGACAGCGGTGCAGCCAGATGAACTTTTCGTGGTGGTTTGCCGTAATGAAATACCTCATCGAACAGATAAGAAGTAGCACAATGCGTAGGGGCGTTTCAGATTTGAGCATAATATAAAACGTTTGGGCACTTTCGAAAAGCGCGCTGGCGGACCGGTCCTAACAGGGACTCTCGGCGGACGACCTTTGGGTTGTTATCAAGGAGGAGTGGGAGATGCTGAAAAGGGACACGTCCCTAACGGCCGCTTTGCGTGAATTCCTACTAACTGGAGTGACAGCTGTCACTCCAGTTAGTAGGAATTCCAGAAAAAGACTTCCAGGACTTCCAGGAAGTCCACAAATGGTGACGGTACTAAGTATTGACAAGTATTGCAATGTGGTACTTTTTTTTTCAATTGATGTCAAAAATAAAACGACAACTGACGTATTTTTTTCAGTTTCGATAAACTAATTGAAAATATTTCTTTACACGTTCCAAGCTCACATCTTTTACGTTACTTATAAATACCGATGAAAATCACCCGAACCACCTCGAGACCTTTTCTCCTGTTTGCTACGCAGCACCATCTCGCGCTCTCATCACGGGCCCAGCGGCACAGTGCATGACCTTAAAGCATAAAGCGCTGACATACTAGTACTTTTTGTATTGTCAGGCGACACATTCTCGGCAAAGTGGGATTCTATCCAAAAGGTTCTCCACGGCATTCGGTGAGGGATTTCAAGACGGCAGACCACCAGGAAGAGCTCACCTCACTGCATCGCTGCCAACTAAACCTCTCTAAATCAGCCGAAGCGTAACGCGTGAAAGCCAAAGCCAAGCGGAAGACCGTTTCGAGTGCGCTCGCGTGCCAAGCATATAGTTTACCAGCAGCAGACGACACGCCACTGGCCCTGCCTCTTGCGTAATCGCTTTGAAGGCGGAGGGGGTTGCAATCTTGCAGCCGGCTGCATCGACTCTGTGGGCTGCATATCACCTATGACTGGTTTTTTCGCTCGCCACTAGATGACGCGAAAAGAGGCTGTGGTTACTATCGCTCACGCTTGAAGGCGCGGCAAGCAGCCGCCGGAGCGCGCGGGCCACGCGCTCGCGTGTTCCCTTTCATAAAAATTGACAGTGTACGCCAAAACTCCCCAATATAGCTAATTGAGACACACAAACGAGCAAGCCCCAAGCGTGCGTTCCCAGGCACCTCCTCGTTGCTGCTCGGAACGGCGGCAATTTTTGAATCGCTGTTCTGCAAAGGGTCAATAGCATCAAAAATGATTCACGAAGTTGCGAATCGCGGCGATTCCAAGCTCCAGACTGTCTTATTCAACACTAGTCGACACTTTTGACAGCGACAACGGCAATGCTGGTGACAAGGCATGACTGAGTGTGTGTGACTAGCAGGAGAAATGTTAGCAGAGCGGCTGAGCCTCACATCACTCTTTCTGTGGAGAAGTGATCAGCTGGGACGCGATCTCGAGGTGACCGCAAGGATGCGCTGCCAGTGCTAAAAATGGTGGGCTTGCTGGCAATTTTGAATCTTGCTAGATACCGATGATATAAATCAATAAAACAGATAGTACCTCAGTTGCATTTTGGGTCGCAAATCGCTACTAGGGGGGTCGATAACTACCCGTGAATGTAAAAATGTTGACATGCGTAAATTTGATGTCAGTGCTCCTTGAAGGTCATGGGACCAAATTCAGACACGGCAGCCACATTTTGATGAGCGCAAAATTGTAGAGGCCCGTGTACTTAGATTTAGGTGCACGTTAATGAACCCAAAGTGGCCTGAATTCCTAGAGACCTCCAGTGTGGCGTCTCTCATGATAATATTGTGGTTTTGCGACGTCAAACCCCAACAATTATTATTATTCATTGAAAGTGGATGGGCAATAAGTACAGTGTAACAAGCAGGCACAAAGATTAACACAAGAGGATGTCTTGGAAAAACACATGACACTATTTGAAGAAAAACTTGGAGAAAGACTTGGACTTCAAGGTAAGCTCAGCATAGAAGAAAATTCAGGGCCAATATATGTAAGAGCACAATCTGTTCCTTATGCCTTAAAACAGAAGACTGAAGATGAACCCAATAGTTCGTAAACAGAAGGAATAATCCCATCTGTAAGGAGTGGGCAAGACCTGTAGTGATAGTAATGAAGGCAAACAAAGTTAGACTTTGTGGTAATTATGAGACAATTATGAACCTGCATTGAAGGCACAGAATTACCCATTATCTAAGCTGATGACCTCTTTGAAAAGATTGCCTGAGGAGCGAAATTCTCAAAATTGGATTGGGAGTATGCCTACTACCAAATACCACTGGACAAAGAGTCAAAACCTCTCAACGATTCAAACACATCAAGGGCTCCACCAAGTGAACAGGCTTCCGTTTCGAGTTACGTCAGCATCAGCAATATTCCAAGAAGTCATCGAGGAAATACTAGTCCAAACACCCGGAACTCGTCCACTTGAAAAGCCCCTAAACCACCCAGAGGTCGAAATTTAGTTGTGGTGTTGCAATTGTGCGTAAGTCTACAACGAACACGTAGCTATGAGAATTTCTCGAAATCGTGCAGTGATAGCGGAGTTAGATGCATGTCATGATAAAAAAGAGGCCCTCGTTCGTTTCGCTTTTGCCTTTGCTACGCTTCATTCGTCAGTTTGTCTCTCCTCCTGGCCAAGTGCTCCTCCTCACTGTGCAAGAAAGGGCGGCGAGCACGCATACCAGCAAGCAGACGAACAGCTACTTTTGCTTGATGAGATGAACAGACAACAATGTTGATGTCACGGTGAACTCTGAGCACTACCGAAAGGCCCAGAGCGGAGAAGGAATTGTTTCCGAGAAGCTGTGGAGTGCCCGCGATTCCTAGCGCTGCCACATTTCGCAATGTTGATCGTGACAGCATTCTGAACTCAATGCATACATTTACTTCAAATGTTAAAAAAACTTGGACCATCTCCCCGAAGGGAACCCTGATGGGATGCGAAGCAGCAGCGGTACGCACGGCGTTGACCCGGTTGAAACGGGCGTCATCGCAGATAAACGAGCCGAAAGAGTGTTTCCACTCGACATGCGGTCGAGCGTTGCGGGCCGTGGAGAGGGTGAAGCGAGAGAGAAGTGACACGTTCAGAGGTGTTGCGAGCGGGTGGAGTGAGGGAAGCGTGCGAGGGGAGCGTGACGTCACGCGCAGCTGTGGCGTGACCTACTTGGCAACGCTCCAACACCTACGGCGAGGAGAACGCGTTGCGGCGCATTCCTACGGACGCACGTAACGTACGGCGTTACACACGTGAGTCAAATAGCTGCTTCGCACCTAAAAAATTATCATTGGTAGTTTAAGGGCCCTTAAAGATGGCCTAGGTGTCACTGCAATAGATCATCAGGAGTGCTTGTATGATCTGGTTGCTGCCACACCCTTTTTATCACCTCCTGAACAAGGGAGAGAGGTAGAAGTGGATCAAAGCCTGTCAGTGAGCATACAAAGAAGTGAAGCGGCACAGTCAAGAGACAATGGATTCAGGCTGATTTTGCAGGACTATTTCATGGTAGAACATTCTTGCTTTTGATCAATGCATGCTCGAAATGGTCGGAAGTCATTTAGGCATCACTGACAACACCAGCAGCAGCAATCGAGGTGCTTCGCACACAGTATGCAAGGTACAGATTTTCGGAACGAGTTGTAAAATTAACGGCAGTGACTTCATTTCTGGCTAATTTCGTGATTACATGCAAAGAAACAGAGTTGAAAAAACATTTTCACCACCAAATCATGAAACTGCAAACAGGGCAGCTGAAAACTTAGTAGCCACATTTAAGACATCCATCAATTCAAGCCTGAGACCAGTAAAGACTATCGACGACACTTGTCGAATTTCTGGTCACCTACAGAACAACATCTCGTGTAACTACAGGCAACACTTCAGCTAAACTTACGACTGGAGAATTTCGCACAAACCTCAGCCTGCTACAACCCTCAGTGCAAGATGTGCCTTTCTTTTGGTGTCAGACTTGATCATCAACCTGACTACGCCCACTGCAGGACAAAGGCCTCTCCCATTTTCCACCAATCAACCCAGTCCTGTGCTTGCTGCTGCCATGTTATACCCGCAAACTTCCTAATCTAATCTGCCCACCTAACTTTCTGTCTCCCCCTCAAGCATTCTTTCTATTGGAATCCTGGAACTAAACCTTAATGACCAGCGGTTATGTTGCCCCTGCGCTACGTGGCCTGCTCATGCCCATTTCTTTTTGAAGAATTACAGGCCGATCGGCTTACTTTCCTTCGTCTACAAGCTATTTACAAAGACAATAGCTAAGAGAATTAAGGTGTCTGACTTACAATTGTATAAATATGGTAATTACATCACAATCACACTAGCTTCACAATGAACTAGTCTAGTTTTTTCCACCCTGTTAGGCAATTCACACAAGTACGACTGTTTACACACCGTAAAGAAAACACTGCAAATCTACATCTCCAAAACAATACAGGAAATTATTAACAAATAGGAGGTGGAAGCTGGCACTCCAGTACATGCGGAACATCGAATGAACTAAGTTTCGTGAGAAGCTGCTGGCAATGGAAGTACATAGTGCCTGTTGTGACATATATCCCTAAAACCAAACAGTAGCGTCCCTCAGACATTTTCACGTAGCAAGAGGAAGTCTTGCCTGGTGCACTGTACTCCGAGCTGTGAATGATCCTGGTGCCAAGTTTCGCTCTCAAATACTTCGACACTTCAGGGATGTAACCAAGTTGGGAAAAAAAAAGCCCTTTCACAATCTCAGGCAAACCAACAGATGCCTGTGCCAGTCCAAGGGCACATCTTTGAGAGCATTTCCTATAATTACTTTCCAAGTCTTCCTTGGCAGACAGCATATTAGGCGGAAGCTCTATCTGCATAGAGACAGTCCGGCAGGCTCGGTGCATGACGCACCGTTCAGCGATTTGAACTGGCACATACTTAGCTGCAGATACAAGCTGCAGAGCCCCGCCAATTCCATCTTCGAAAGGGAATGTTGACGTGCTCCATAAGGGGCCAAATGTTCGGGTCGCTTTTGCAAGATGCAATAATTGTTGTATGTTGAATGTCATAGCATTTTGTCCATAGAGCTTGGTCATTTGCTGAACAAATGATGACAGAAAATTTTCGACACAACAAATTTCAGCTTCTAAAGCCACATCCTTTAGTAAAACAAACACAGCCTTTACAAGAAGCGTAAATGTGTATGATAAACACGTGGCAGTATGTCAGCAACACAAGGCAGACTGTAAAATAAAAGCCAACAACGCCACTCTGCAGCCTTCCAAAATGCAGGATCAGATAAGGGTCGCCCAGACCTTGAAAAGATGATGGGTGGCTTTATCAAGCGCAACCTTGAATCTATCAGCTTCAAATGTCTCCCGATATAACAAGAAGAATTGGTAGCTGATAGCCACATTTCGGTGACCTGCTTTGTGACGCCTTCCAACACGCAATGCATATAGTCTGGAGGAAGCCCCCACACAAGTTCAAAACCTTGCGGCTTGACAAGAGTTGATGGCCCCTTGGCGCCAAAAACTGCTTTCTTCCGGCGAACTGCTTGCACCCTGGCTTTTAGCACACCACTGTGTGTCCTGTCAGCCACTAGGTTGGAGAATAGATACTTTAGGGTACCTGCGAGCAAAACGTTTTCCCTCTTTATCAAGACAATTCTTGTACTAATAAACCCTTGCTGGCACATGAAAATGTGCTTCTTCCACAATGACTTCCCTAAGAACAAGGAAAGTTGATCTCAAAAGTGATGCTTTTTACATACTGCAATAACTGGTTTCAGCAGTTAAAAAGAAGTCATGGTAGCCGCATGTATATATGGCACAATATTATCCATTTTTTTGTTTTTTTTTTGTCTGCCGGCATTCTCTACTTACTCATGATTTTATCATGCAATTAAAATAATTGCTAGCACATTTTAGTCATGATGCTCTTGTTCATTGCACTGCAGAACGAGAAGAGCATGAAGATTTATATTATGTGGTTTGAACGATTTCGGACTACATAACGCAGTAGTAGCCCTGTACTTTTGCCCCTAAAAAGTGGCTTAGAGGTAATAAGTTTAAAAGTACTGACAACCAATTTTTGTGGTACCTGCTTTCTAGAGTGCAACAGAAAGGTTACCAGGCAGAGCGTCAAATCATGTAATGGTAACACAAAAATGCAGTGAAACATTTATCAGGGCTTTTCAATCTGCAGTGCCGAAGAAGTCGTACATACAACCCATGCTGCAAACAGTGGTAGGTGAGTACAATACAACCTAGACGGCAGCACCAGAAGGAAGCTAATAAGTAAGGCCATAACGCTATCTTTATCAAGTCTGTGTGGCTGCAGTCTGTGTTCATGTGTTGTGGTTCACTGCACGTGCGCCACAGCTCGACACAGGTTTTCAGTCACACTAGTTGCCGCTAAGTCAGTGCCCCTTCTCAGTGTCAGCTTCTTTTACTGAACGACAGCTGATAGAACAGCAATCTGAGTGCCTTCTTCATGCAGGAACAAGGCTTTTTCACCGGGAAGCTCAATGTACCGGATCTTGCGACTTTCAAATGCAATTTAAAAATACAAATTCAGTTCAAATCGCAAATATAACATTCAGTTTTTGCATTTCCACCAGGATCTAATTGTACTTTCTGGCCAGCTGGGAGCCCCTTTAACTTGGAATATTTACTTTCAAGTACACAGGGAGATCCCAGGTTTTCTTTTTTGTATGTTTGTATTGGCCCCTCAAAACTCACAAACTAAAAATAGCTGCACAGTTATTTGATAAGCTTTTATTGTGCTATTTCACTTCCAATTTTCAAATGTGCTTTCTAGAATAAATATAAACTTCATATATTTCGAAATCCATTAGTAATTACGACAGAGATTACATTATGTGCCACCAGATATCTTGTGTTAGTGCACAAATGATTTCTTACTCTGCCCTACTGCTTTTATAAACAACCTTAACGGTTACTGTGCCAGAGATGACATAAAAAACAAGTGGTGATGATACTACAACAGAGTTCCTGTACTGACTCACCATGGTGTCACAATTTTTGACGTCTGAAACTTAAACGACTACAGGCTTGGGCATGTTTGTACAACATGATTATAACTACAAATCAGCACAAATGACCGGAGGCGACAGAAGAGAGGACACAGAGCGCTGAGCTTCCAACCTGGAGGCTGGAAGTTCAGCGCTCTGTGTCCTCTCTTCTGTCCCCTCCTGTTGGTTGCGCTGATTTGCATTCATAATTTTGACATCTCGTAATGACAATTAGATTTTTCTTACCAGTAAATATGGGCTATATTGTGTTCTCAAAAGCCAGACTTGACGCAGCGAATTCTAAGACAATGCAGCTGCAAAAGAAAAACAGTATTGTAATACTAGGACCATCACACTGACATATCTACTTTGAAGGAAAAAATATTGATGCGCATACACAAAAAACAGACACGGACTCAGGAAACACGGACTAGCGCAACGGATTGCGCTAGTCCGTGTTTCCTGAGTCCGTGTCTGTTTTTTGTGTATGCGCATCAATATTTTTTCCTTCCAAGTATGAACCAACTCGCCCAGCAGCAAGTTTTATTGAACCATATCTACTTTGTGGTTTCACTAAAATTCCAAAAATAAAAATATGACCTCTCTTTCCTTTTTAAATGCGAAGCAATTCTTAGCGAACTTCGGCGAGTTTGAGCGTAATTATCTATCTACCTGTCTGACTATCCATCTAGCCGCCTACGACTTTGAGCTCTCCTGGCCGTGTCGTTAATGGGATTTATACCAAAATTGGTATGGCGTAACATGACTGTATGACGAACATGAATGACTGGTCATATCGTGAACATCATGAATAACTAGTCATCAAAAGTACGATTTACACACCATGGCCGTAGTGCCCCTAAGGCCGTTTTCTTAATTTGATATGCCCAAAAATTGGTACGATGAGACATTTGTGCATGACCAACATAAATGACAGGTGGTAATATGAAAATCATGACATGCATTTCATGTACAACATGATTTACATTCCACGCTCATGGTGCACTGACGGCCGTTACGCTAGCTTGATATACACCAAATTTGGTATTGCGTGACGTGACTGTATGACGAACATAAATGCCAAGTGGTCATACAGAAATCATGACTTGTCATGTGCGACATGGCTTGCATGCCACGCTCATGGCGCGCTCGCGGCCGTTTCGTTAGCTTGATATGCACCAAATTTGGGATTGAGTGACATGACTGTATGACGAAGATAAATGACAAGTGGTAATATGGAAATCATGACATCTCATCTGCAATATGACTTGCATGCTACGCTCATGACACGCTCACGGCGGTTTCGCTAGCTTGATATGCACCAAATTTGGTATTGCGTGACGTGACTGTATGACGAACATAAATGCCAAGTGGTAATATGGAAATCCTGACATGTTATGTGCAACATGACTTGCATGCTACGCTCATGGTGCGCTCGCGGCCGTTTCGCTAGCTTGATATACACGAAATTTGGTATTAAGTGACATGACTGTATCACGAACATAAATGACAAGTGGTAATACGGAAATCATGACTTGTCATGTGCAACATGACTTGCATGCAACGCTCATGGCGCGCTCGCGGCCGCATCTTTAGCTTGATATACACAAAATTGGTATTGAGTGACATGACTGTATGACGAACATAAATGCCAAGTGGTAATATGGAAATCATGACATGTCATGAGCGACATGACTTGCATTCCACGCTCATGGCGCGCTCGCGGCTGTTTCCTTAGCTTGATATACACCAAATTTGGTATTGAGTGACATGACTGTATAACGAACATAAGTGGCAGGTGGTAACATGAAAATCTTGGTATGCATGTCATCTGCGACGCCATTTACATGCCACGCTCATGGTGCGCTTGCGTCCAGTTCACTAGCTTGATATACACCAAAATTGGAACTGCGCGAAGTGACTGTATGACGAACATATATGACAGGCCCTAACATGTAAAACATGACATGCAAATTATGTAAAGCATGATTTGCTCCTTCCTGGCTGCTTCGCATTACATTGATTCCCACAGTGCGTGGGATCTGCGGGCTTTTTTTCAGTTTTTAAAGGTACTACTTTTTCGGAGACTGGAGGTACTATGAGGCCGAGCAATGAGCTCCGCTGAGAAAAAACGCGTTAGAACCTCGTCACACGAATGGAGTTGAATGAGTTGTTGTTTGTACACGTGCTTGCTTTCATACCTTGTGCAAGCGTTCTCGTCTAAGAAACGTCCGTAAAGAGTGGGTACGTACCCAAACAGTACATTCCCACTGATGTGAAAGGGCAGCGCCAAAAACGAATACAGTGGACGCGGTTATGACAAGATGTGGCCTATATCTAGATGTCATATTCTTCTCGTCCTTCATTGGTATTCGTTTCTAACGGTGCCTTTTCACATCAGTATATGAACCGAAACCAACTCGCCCACCTATCTGTCATAGCATTACAACGTGATCGTACAAAGAAAGTACGCGTTCATGTTGTTCTTAAATGCGAAGCATTTCTTAGCGAACTTCGGCGACTTTGACCGTATCTATCTATCTAGCTATCTATCTATCTAGCCGCCTACGACTTTGTGCTCTCCTGGCCGTATCGTTAATGGGATTTATACAAAATTTGGTATGGCATAACATGACTGTATGACGAACATAAATGGCTGGTCATATCATGAAAATCATGACTAACTTGTCATGAAAAGTATGATTTACATGCCACGCTCATGGCGCACTCGCGGCCGTTTCGTTAGCTTGATATACACCAAATTTGGTATTGAGTGACATGACTCTATGACGAACATAAATGACAAGTCGTTATATGGAAATCATGAATTGTCATGTGCGACATGACTTGCATTCCACGCTCATGGCGCGCTCGCGGCCGTTTCGTTAGCTTGATATACACCAAATTTGGTATTGAGTGACATGACTGTATAAGGAACATAAATGACAAGTGGTAATATGGAAATCATGACTTGTCATGTGCGACATGACTTCCATGCCACGCTAATGCCGTGCTCGCCGCCGTTTCGTTAGCTTGATATAACACCACATTTGGTATTGAGTGACATGACTGTATAGCGAACATAAATGGCAGGTGGTAACATGGAAATCTTGGCATGCATGTCATCTACAACGCCATTTACATGCCACGCTCATGGTGCGCTTGCGTCCAGTTCGCTAGCTTGATATACATCAAAATTGGTATTGCGCGACGTGACTGTATGACGAACATAAATGACAGGTCCTAAGATGTAAAACATGACATGCAAAGTATGTAAAGCATGATTTGCTCCTTCCTGGCTGCTTCGCATTACATCGATTCCCACAGCGCGGGGGATCTGCCGGCTTTTTCTTTGTAGTTTTTCTGTTCTATGGAGGACCCTCGTCGTTGCAACAATGAACAATTAAGCACCTTCTGTGGATATGTTGAGGTTTTATTGTAGTGCGTGGAATTGTGCACCCTATATAGTTACTCTGTATACGCTCGTTGTATTTCCGTTTTTCTTATTGAAAACCGGCAGATCATGAAGCAAAGGAAGGTATAGGGGACGTCAATGGTGCTGTTTAAAGTGTGTTGTAATTTTGACATATATTTGAAGACAGTAAAAAAAGTGGACCAAAGGACAACTTGCAGCAGGTTCGGTCCCTACTGGTGGCAAGTTGTCCCACTTTATTTCCTTCATATCTATGTCACAGTTCACTACAGCGCACTTTTTAAAGTGCGTTGTAGTTTTCAGTAAGATTGTGTCAAGTAAAGAAACGAGTCCTCAAGTTTCCCTTCATTAAATAAACCCAAGCAGCGTTTGGGTTTAATTATTGGGTTTGGGTTTAATTAAAAGCCCAAACGTTGCGGACGCTATTTCTCGAATTTATCGGGAACCCCAAAGCCTGCCCCAAAAGATTTGCGTGAAACAATCATGACGGCACCCACTGAAACAACGGATCTAGGCAAGGACTAGAGTGACCTAGGGTAGAGGGAGTCTACAAAGCGCCGCAGACCCTACTTAAAAACTCGTGGCTCCTACTTGACCCAAAACGAGCACACGCAAACGGCTTTGGTGCCCCTATTCGAAAACTCCCTAATGAAAGTGCAGGAAAGGCTTGCAAACACAACTACGCAATCCATGGACGTCGCGAACGTCGTCGTCTCCTTCTTCATGCCCTTTTCCTTATTTGCGCCTACACTGTGTCCGTTCCTACCGTTCAGGGCCGTTGTACGTTCTAGAGAAAAAATAAATATCTTGTAGCGAGGTGTACTATTAGGAATCAGGAAGGTGGCGAATGCCACCAAGCCATCACACCCAGTGTCCACGTGTAGGAATAAGTTTTTCGGTTTCGTTTTCCAGATCAGCGACCACCACAAGTCGTATCCGTAGTCGTATGTGTGCGTTCACCCGTTGTCTTGCACGCGTTCCGGCCGCACTCCTATGTTTGTGACTGTGTAGACACGCTTTGAGTGACACAATGCTCGTGTTTGTGCAATACGAAATCGACTTGACTACAGAGGTCGTCGAACACGCCACTGTTGAAGGCTTCCACCCTACAAACGTGGCAGACTTCGATAGAGCTCATCCCTACGACGTATGGTGGAATGGGAATGACGATGTGGACTGCGGCTACTATTACAAAGCCAAGATCCTCCGCGTGACAGGTCAGTGGTTGCTCAGATCCTGCGGTGTTTAGTAATTCTAAGTGGCAAAAAATGTGAAGGATTTATGGGAAGATATGGGGACAACAGCAGTGCACATTTTATGAATAGTGGCATTGTGATGACACGTTTTGTCACGATCAGGGCCAACGCGGATCGTATTCTTTTTTTTATCGCGATCAACAGTGGTCAAAATCACACTGTTCAATCTAATCCGTATCGAATTCGGCACAAAAGTCAGCCTAATTGCGATCGTCTAGATCCCGATCGGGCCTGATCGCGATTAAAAGTGACCGCGCTTGTCGTTCTGGTGAAGCGCAAACACGTCAAAATATAACGGCGTAGTTGAGCGTAACCCGGCAGTCAGTTCAATATGGTAGACGCACTTGCTATTTTACTTTGGTATAGCATCGCGCCTGCCGTTATATCACTGTTTCTTGTGTGCGCGGTGCTTGTTAGTAATGTGATTCTGATTTTCTCATGGGCTAATTTACTCATTCAAATTGAATCACCGACAACTTATGCACTTGTGTATAATTCCTGGATGTCATCAGTAATGAAAACAATGTAAACCTAAGCACGTGGGCTATATTCGTGTTGTAAATGTTCACACGAAAAGCAGCCATAATGAAGACTACTATGGTTGCTCATGCGCTTTACAACATCTCTCTTATGCCTCTGTGGACGAATATTGTTGCCTTCTTGTGCCTTCTATATCAATTCTTATGGTTTGTGCAGAAACTCGGGAAGAAATGGATTTGTTCCTCAGCAAGAGGCCTAGAAAAGCAGTGAACTTGGTTGAAGGAAAAGAAAAAAAGAGGACAAAATCAAAGGTATAGTTACGAAATTCATTCTGTTAATCTTGGACATCGTATACATGGCTTTCACCTGCGTAATTTGACATCACGGCACGGAGTGAGAGTGCCGTATTGGTGAACAGCGGTTAGACCTTGTTCAGCGCTGCCACGCCACGCCCGCCGAGTTTCTGCCTCCACTATGAGAGCTAACAGTCTGTTAGTTCTAATTAATATTGTGTCTAACAAAGAAAAATGAGCCCTTAAAAATTTTCCTTCTTTCCTTCCTCCACTATAGTTATATGCACAGTTGTAGGCTGCTCTAATCGCAGCGACAGCTGCAGAAGAAAGAAGCAGCCCACTAGTATGAGCCTCTTTCGAATACCAAGGGTTATTGGAGGCCAGTGCGAGTGTACCAATACTCAGCACCAACCGTTGGAGGACCTGGCTGGCGCACGCAAGGCGTGCAAATTTCGATGAAGAAAACGCCAACGTTCGTGTGTGTGAAGCGCACTTCGTAGTAGGCAAGCGACTAAGACACAAGATATGAATAAAATAATTAATGCGGATGCTCTTGTGTTCGTAGGAAAGCCGTCCATGTTGTTCGACGAGACGAACCCATACTAGGCGCCGTCTCTAGACTCCACTACAGCTTCAAGCATGCAGGCACTGCGTGACATGAGCGTGCGGAAAACAACGTAAAAAATCGATGTAATGCGAAGCAGCCAAGAAGGAGCAGATCATGCTTTACATAATTTGCATGTCATTTTTTACATGTTAGGACCTATCATTTATGTTCGCATTACAGTCACGTCGCGCAATACCAATTTTGGTGTATATCTAGCTAGCGAACTGGACGCAAGCGCACCATAAGCGTGGCATGTAAATGGCGTTGTAGATTACATGCATGAAAAGATTTTCATGTTACCACCTGCCACTTATGTTCATTATACAGTCATGTCACTCAATACCAAATTTGGTGTACCTCAAGCTAACGAAACGGCCGCGAGCACGCCATGAGCGTGGAATGCAAGCCATGTCGCTCATGACATGTCATGATTTCCATATTACCACTTATCATTTATGTTCGTCATACGGTCATGTCACTCAATACCAAATTTGGTGTACCTCAAGCTAACGAAATGGCCGCGAGCACGCCATGAGCGTGGCATGCAAGTCATGTCGCACATGACAAGTCATGATTTCCATATTACCAGTTGTCATTTATGTTCGTCATACAGTCATGTCACTCAATACCAAATTTGGTGTATATCAAGCTAACGAAACGGCCGCGAGCGCTCCATGAGCGTGGGATGTAAATCATGTTGTTCATGACATGCACGTCATTATTTGCATATTACCACCTGTCATTTATGTTCGTCATACAGTCACGTCACTCAATCCCAAATTTGGTGTATATCAAGCTAACTAAACGGCCGCGAGCGCGCCATGAGCGTGGCATGTAAATCATACTTTTCATGTCAAGTTATTCATGATTTTCATTATACGACCAGCCATTTATGTTCGTCATACGGTCATGTTATGCCATACCAAATTTGGTATAAATCCCAGTAACGATACGGCCAGGAGAGCACAAAGTCGTAGGCGGCTAGATAGATAGATAGATAGCTAGATACGCTCAAACTCGCCGAAGTTCGCTAAGAAGTGCTTCGCATTTAAAAGCGGCAAGCAGAGCACGAACGTTGCCGAGCACAGGCCAGTAAGTGCTAATGAAGCCGAATGCCGCTCGCTCTCGATGACTGTCCACATGCAGTGACTAAACCCTCAGTACTACGCTCACACACACACAAGTCCATACATCTCTCAATGTTTATAAGAAAACGGACAGCAAAGGGGATGTGCGATCTGAAAATGCGCTGCCACATAAGCATATCGCTGCACTAGCATGATAACTAAGTGGCAATATCAGCATTTGTTAATTTAGCAGCGTTCGTGCATTGCTATAGACGATTTTCCGTAAGACATGTGGGCGCTGCCATCTTGGGCTGTTAAGCCGATGTTTTCTGGTTTTTAGATGTGAAGCATCTTATGGCGAAGCTTAATCCGGTGGTGGTGGTGGTGGTGGTGGTGTGCCGCGTGCCCACCCTTACTGCGCATGCGCACAGAGTTAAAGAAAAAAGCAAAAATAAAAAACATCCTCTCCCGCTCTCTCTCCTCTAGGCATCCCTCCCCACGGCAACCACACCCTCACTGCGCATGCGCCTCCCTTCCTCTCTCCCCTCTTACACTCCCCCCCTCTCTCCATCCCTGCCCGCGGCGTCTAACTCCCCCTGCGCATGCGCGTCCCCCCCTCTCTCCTCTCCTACGCTCCCCCCCTCTCTCCTCTACGCATCCCTGCCCACGGCGTTCACACTCCCACTGCGCATGCGTGTCACCCCCCTCTCTCGCCTCGCGACGCCGACGCAGGCAGCGTCTGCTAGCGAGTTTCTTGGTTGAAAAAACCGACTGCTCGCGCTGCACAACCGTTCACTGGCCATCCCGTATATGGCAATGGATCTTGACCTCCAAGGTGGTGCCGGTGGAAGATTTCTCCTGTGCGTTGTTGAACAATAAAAATTCGCAGCGTGCGCGTTAACTAAAAGCGGAGTGCTGCGGGTCTATGTGTCCAGTCGGAGTCTTCTGTCTCTCATTGCCCATTAGCAGCGATTGGCATGTTCCAGTAGGAAACACTGCTCCATCACTGTCTGCTTTGCGCCTCCCCAGTTTTCTCTCCTGCGCAACGCTGCGATGAGCGCCAGCGTCAACGCCGCCGCCAGTGTAAGCGTTAGCGCCCGCTGCTTCACATCTACACATGGTTCCCTTTAGCGGGAGATGGTGTAATTTTTTGTACATTGCGACGTGAATGAATAAGGCCATAAAGCGTCGTAGACACCAACTCGACTGTTTTCATGCGTATGCGTCCACCGTAACACTGTTCGTTTAGTTGTTAAAGATACAAAACACAAAGATTAACAGCTCAATATGGCGGCACTCAAACCCATCCGTAAAACAGTCTATAGGAGGGTTGCAAGTGACGTCATCCACTTGGGTCACTAGCGGCGTCCGCCGCCATCACGGTGGTTCGCAGTGGTGCAGATGCTCTCTGGTGGTGTGGTTCATCGGTTTTGTCGAAACGATGAGCGGCGACGAAAGGCTGTGTGTGTGACAGTGTGCAGGACGCGGGTTGAATGCGATTGAGTCTATGCGGAAACCACCAAGATGGACGCGCTGCCGTTCTGACACTGGCACCATCTCGGGGGCCTTGCCCCCCGTGCAACCCTCTTATTAGATTATTTGGGGTTGGCTAATGGTTCAATTTGATGAACCATTCAGCTTACCTCTGCATGCACTATCAAATTTATGGTCGTGAAGCTCTTTTGTGCACAGGGTCTTTACCCAGCCGCTGGTAAGGCAGTTGTGTGATTCCACTAACTTGTACGCCTTTATTTCACCCAGAGTAACAAGGTTAGTGCTGAAAACCCAGTAGTTCACTATATTGCCACGCGAAACTTCTGAGAAGACAGAGATGTTCGAAGTAGTGTCCGTTCCAGCTTGAAGCGTGTAGGGATCCACTACAAACTAGTCAGTTGTTGGGCTAGATGGTTCAACATGTGTAGGGGCGGGCTGAATTGGTTGGGAAGAAAGAACACGGACAGAAAAGATGCTCTTTTCTGTCTGTGTTCTTTCTTCTCAAATTCCACGCTCCCGTATGCAAGCTAGGGATCCACACTGTCGCACAACCACACCTTTTCCCCATGGCAAGAACACGCTTGTTCTATCAGTTCTGAATAGTATGCCGCATTTAATGGCTGCCTTGTGCCAACCAGCAGCATGGTGCGCAAGAAACTGCTCGCGATAGAGTGACCATGCCAACGCGGCTCTCTCAGCTTCGTCGTACTGAACACTGTATAGTCGTACGGCTCATACGTACGCCTTGTCTGTGTGGCTCTTCACCAATATGGCTGCGGCAGTAGGACCGAAGCAATGGTGACATCACATGCAATCCATGTATAGAAAACCAGGGCTAGCCAGGAGGCACGGTGGAAATTTGAGTATGCAATTGAAACATGCCTTTGCTGGATTAAGGAATCCACATAGAATTTTAAAATGATGACAGAAGCATACCTGCTATTGGGAAGCATGTTTGAGTTCCAAAAGGCTGTATTCTTTATGTGATGTACGAGTATTACTAAGATGTAATTTTTATGGTGTTTATGCACCACTCCAGCATTAACTTTTTTTGTGTGTGTGTGTGATTGCAACTGCAGGCTGCCCCATCAACAAAGATTCTACGCCTGGAGGCTCAATCCAAACGAGAAGAAGAGCTTGTAAATCAAATAGAAGAAGGTAACAGGTATTTGCAGAGCTGTGGTGATGCCTGTGAGATGCGTGGGGAAAGTGAAAAATTGAAGCTCGAGAACGAAAAACTGAGAAGGCAGCTGCAGCTTCAGGAGTCAGAGTTTGCTGTGAAACTGGAGAAGTCACAGGAAGACCTGGAACAAGCTCTTCTCCTGAATGCAAGACTTCAAGAAGCACTTGCCTCGAAAGTTTTTGCGAGTGATGAGTGACTTCCACATGTCCAAGGTTATGTTCTGCATGGCAGACACAGCTAGTTTGTGCAGTTGTCTCGAGGTCACTTCACATGTCAGGAAAATAGTATGAACTAATGCTGATAAGTACTAGTAGGCGCACAGCAGCAGAACTGTCCCCCCCTATTGAGGGAATCAGAAGCTCAACTATTTCACCAAGACTGTTGTGGACAGTGTGCACCCGGGACTTTCAGAGGCCTTATGGTGCAACCTTTCAAGATGAGAACCGATCACTACTGATTGCCAGGTTTGGGGGCCCTCTGCGTCATTAAAAGACTGTCCTGTTTGTGGCAGCACGAGAATTGAGCCCAGCATCTCCTGGATACTACTATTTCACCACTACTGCAACTGCATGTTATAGTGTTGCCAATTTGATAATTCTTCAGCCTTATGAATCAGCTCACCTAGCAAGAAATTTTATTAAACAGGAAGATAAGCAAGAAATTATTCTGAGAGGACTGTTCCGCTGTGGAATTCTCAAAGCAACATAAATGTCGTTAGATGCTCAAAGCTTAGTTAAGAAAACTGATTGATTCTACAAAGTGGTGAATATAAAATACAATGAATGTAGGCACGTTGTCCTGGGCATATTTCTTTAGAAATATACAACTTATTTTTACAGTGTCATGGTTGACAGTACTACAGAGCAATATGTTGGGCGAGTTGGTTTCCAGCTTCCGTATTTATAGCGCAGGACGACACCACAGAGAAGGAGCCACACAAGAAAGCAGCGCTCCCTGTATCTTGTGTGCCTTCTCTGTGGTGTCGTGTTGCACTGTAAATATGGAAGTTGATACTACTATAATTATCGTTTCAGAGAGCAGGATTATTTATGCCAGATCTATAGACGTGGTGGTGGGGGGCTGAAGCTCCTGTGTCTTCCCACTCATTGGCAGGTATGGGAGCAAAATGTAAGCTAAATATGTTGTTCAGTTTTGAGTTCTTTTGTTTTCAATTTACTTTGTTGTTGAGGATTGATAACTTCAACAAGATATAACATTCACCTTGGTAGGTTAGGGGCTGCACTGTTGTGCTACAAAGCTCAAGGTCACAGTCAATATTCCTGGCCGGGGCAGCTGCATTTGAATTGGGGTGAAAGTCTGGCATCTTGAAGCATTTAGATTATGGTAAAGTACCGGTGAATTGAATCGAGACATCAAAACTTTTAAGGCAATGACTGGTACACGCAATTTTTCCAGATAACCGTGTCATGTCGCAACGAGTCTAGCCACAGTGGTAATATTGGCTATTATGTGTTCTAGTTAAAGTTACGCCGTTATGACACAACTGAACACAGTGCAAACGAAAGTTGCTGTTTTGGTTAGCCCTGAAATATCGCGTTTCAGTCTGTGAGTACTGCACATAAAAAATATTGTGTGGTCAATATGGGTGTGCCTCTACCACTTGACAAAGGTAGCGATGCGGGCTTGTTGGTCTGTCATGCTTCTTGGATGTGGGCACGAAAAGACAGAGACGAAGGGAAGTACACACACACTGGTGCTAATGACAACAAAATGTTTATTTCAATCACCAAGCCGACTAATATACCCATTTTTGCACATGACAGCCACAAGAAAACTTGCCAGGTAACCGTATCCTACTTGTGGCACCTGAACATCAAGACTCCCATATAATAGGTGGATAGCAAAAACATCTCTCTCGCAGCGGAGTGTCGGCTACGGTGCCCGTCTCCATTTCCGGTTTGAGATGCCATGTTGCTGAATGGGCTTTTTTGCTAGTGCCATCGCTTTCAGTGTGTCCCCCGGAGCTGTCACGGTCCCCTTTTCTCACAAATTACTGCATAATATTTTGGAGTGGTGTGCAGCTCAGTTAAAGAAATAATGAAATGACTTTGGGATAGTTATATGAAGGTGTGAACAGTCATTTCTTTATTCAAGTGGCGTGCATTTCCAACACATGCATTTTGTTTTGCAACAAAGGGTGTTTTCGCGAATGTTTTGTGTCATGTGAAGATTTTTGCATACCATAGTGTCATGAAATGGCGCACAATCTGTCTTCTTCTTGCAAACCTGTAAAATTATTTACTTACTTTTGTGTTGAATGGCAAAAGTGAAGTGTTTCTTACTCTAAAAGTGAGCGACTCTCACAGTTTTTCGGCTTTTTTTACCTCTCTGAATCTTCCTTTACGCGAGATGTTGTTCCCTCGCGCACTCGAAGAGTGTGTTTCAGTGTGTGCGAAATTCTGCCCACTCAACATAAATCTGTCTTTCAAGTTCCACTAAAAGGTATCAGCACTTCACGCTGCATGCCTCTGAAATATTGAAACGCTATACCAGGCAAACCACTGCTTGAAAAGCAACTTTGATCGTTTTATGTGCTATGATACCAATAACTGTGCGGCCGTTTTCTTTCGGTGCCCTTTTCTGCGCACACAGCAGTTTCCATTAATTTGACAGAAAGTAGACAACGCTGTTCATGCAGTGCAACTATACTGTATCAGCGTGCTTGATTGGGCCAAGTGTGTACTTTTGTCAGTGATGTGGGAACATATGTATGTTGACATTTGGCACCATGTGCCCATATGTGTGAGTGATTGTGAGGTAGCCACCATTTGTGCTCTAAAAGCATACCGCAGTGTATGCTTTGAATTTTTCTTTGCTTCCCCCCCCCCCCACTGTAATGCCATGTGGCGCTGTGGGTATGGCATAAATAAATAAATAAATAAAATGCTAAATCAAGTTAATTTTGCAAAATCCTACTTGCAGTAGCACGGAAAGTCGAGCTAGTTGGTACGAATGCATATTTCAATAGCGCAAAAAGACACAGGGACACAGGCGAGAAAGACGATCCAGATCATGCTTTTCATGTTAGACGGAGTCATTGCGCATGACCAGTTGTTATATGTATATATGTTGTATTTCCGAATAAACGTCATAGCGCCTGTATCGTCTTTCTCGCCTGTGTCCCTGTGTCTTTTTGCGCTATTGAAATATAAATCCTACATGCTTTACAGCATAGCAGTATATCTACACTAGCATGCAGCGTTTTAGACCCACTTCTCACCGTACCCTGTGTTTGCCCATTTCGACTTCACGTTACGTTCTCGACAAATCGGTGCACACCAATTATACCATTAAAAAAACTGTTTATGCCGGGGACACCCATCATATTTTTGACTGTGCCCATTGCAAGTCAAAGGCATCTCCCATATTTCACCAATTGACCCAGTCCTGTGCAAGTTGCAGCCACTTTGTCAGCATAATCCTCTCTGCCTATATAACTTTCAGCCGCCCCCCCCACCATGTTTGTTTTTCTTAGAACCTAATTCTTTACCCTTAGTGACCATTTCCTTTTGAATGCGATACCAATGTGAAAAAATCTTAGTCTGCTGCTGCTGTAAGTCAATTCACTGTTCAGAAAGACTGGTTTGAATGTTTGTTTTATTGACTCGAGATGTTTGTTTAAAGTTCAGTGAAAATGATTGGGTACATGACCAACAGATCATTAAGTTTATGTAATTTTGTATTCAGGATTCAATGCAGCCACCACATCCCATATTGTATCTGAATTACTCGTGCCTCGGTAGCACAGTAAGGCTTTTCGTTACATTTAGTATCATCTGTAATTTAACATATGTGACTGGTACACATTTGATTACTTAATTGATGTTTACTATTCATGATGAGATGCTCTATACAATTTTTACTTTATTAGCAGGCATGAAAACTTGAGTATATGTTCTATATGTAATGTTTGCTAGGTTGTATGCTCCGTCAGATGCATGATTTACAAAAAATGCAGTTTTAATGTAACAAGAAAGTTACTTGCATTCATTTACTTCAGAATAAGCATGAGTTCACTGTCATGAGCTGGTGGCACTCATCGGAGTCGGTGCTGCAAAAGTCGGTTACCTTCCACTGTGCTCAACTTTGCAGTATTTGCTAAGCTAGATAGTGTTCTGGAAAATAAATTAAGCCACGAATATGAATTTAAATAAGAGTACATTCTTAGTAGGCCATAAAAATGATTACAGCGTGGCAGTGTGCGGTCTTTGTTCCGAAATTTAGCCACTGTCCCATTTCAGATTCGGGCAAAAGTCTTCCTGATGTCAGTTCAGCCACTTCACTGCCATCTGGTAAGAGAATATTTCATAGATAAGGCCGTATTTTTTCAGTCATGTTTGTCAGCTTCGTTAAAACAATTCAGCTAAAAGGGAAACACTATGTTCACACTAGACTACCTCTAAACTTTTTTTTTGTTTCATTTTGTTTATGCAGCATGCTGCTACTTCTAGACGCATGTTATTTGACCTTATTCAGGGAATATTCTGCAGCTTATTCATGCTGACACAACCAATCCGCAATTTTTACGCATTGTTTTCAGTGCCTAGAACTTCTGTGGCTTCACACAGCCCCACAGAAGTGCCTATGCCACAGCAAATTGGTGAGTTTTCCTTACATACTTGCCTATTTCTTATTAACACATGTAAAGATTGTCAGTCTTGCTGTCCGAAAATTTGGTTTGTGTTCTCTTGGCCTCACCATTATACTCAACTACATTACCTGCAACACTGTGCGGAGCACTTGATTGCATATGTTTAGTGGTCCGCCGTAGTGGTGTAGCGGTTACGGTGCTCGGCTGCTGACCCAAAGGTCGTGGGTTCGATCCCGGCCGCGGCGGTCGCATTTCGATGGAGGCGAAATGGTAGAGGCCCGTGTACTGTGCGATGTCAGTGCACGTTAAAGAACACAAGACGGTCGAAATTTCCGGAGCCCTCCACTACGGCGTCTCTCATATCATATCGTTGTTTTGGGACTTTAAACCCCAGATATTATTATTATTATTATTATTATTATTATTATTATTATTATTATTATTATTATTATTATTATTATTATTATTATTATGTTTAGTGCTCACAGTCATTTGTACGGCATGCTGTAGCCTTCGTACAAGTACAGAAATACCTCGTTTACTCAAAGTAGCAAGAACCAGAAAAAGTTTTGAGACAACTGGATTTTCGAGGTAAGCAAAGTAGAGTGAAGCAAGACCGAAAGACGAGCTAGTTGGTACATGCACATCTTAAGAACCTTCGAGGCCTTGTGTTGTTCCCTCTTTTTTAGTCCCTGCTTCAGTTCGCGCTCGAAGGTTTTTAAGACAAAGTAGAGTGTCTATGCTGGCTCTTCGTAAAGGTTTTAAAGGAGAAATGGAGACATACCAGAGCTCTCAACCAGCTGCTGTTTCCGGCACGGCTTTTTCATTTAGTGCGGAAACAACGACTAAGGCTGGCCTGCTTTGCAGTAACGTGGCCGTTTAAAGTTCAGTGAAAATACTGGGTGCATGACTGACAGATCAATGTGTTTGTATAATTTTGTATTCAGGATCCAGCGCAGCCACCGCATCCCACACTGCATCTGGGTTGATTGTGCCCCGGCAGCACAGTAAGGTTTTTTTGTTGCATTTACTATCATCTGTAATTTAACATATGTGACTGGTACTAGTTTGATTAGTTAATTTAGATGTACTATTCGTGAAGGGACGATGTATACATTTTTTACTTTATCAGCAGGCATGCAAAGTTGAGTATAGGTTTTATATGCAATGTTTTCTGTTGTATGCTTCATCAGATGCGTGATTCACAGAAAATGCAGTTTTAATGTAACAAGAAAGCAGCTTGCATTCATGAGAACTAACAGACAATAATGCCATGGAAAGTATAAGTGATGTTATTAGTAGTAAGTGTATTGTAAATGTGAAGAAAGAAAAGTGGACGAAAAGATAACTTGCCGTGGGCAGGGACCGAACCTGCGACCTTCGAATAACGCTTCCGATGCTCTACCAACTGAGCTATCACGGCGGCCAGACCCCCGTCAACTTTATGGAGTATATATGTGCATTTAAATGTGGGAGCCCCCCGTCAGCGCCACTAGGCATGACGGGGAGTGTGGAACACTTTTTCTGCCTGTTGGCGTCACGTAGCAGGTGATCTTATTACGAGCTGTCAGCTGACCAATAATCCCTCTCATACTACCTGAAAGCATCAAGTCTGCCAGAACGAGACCCTCACTATGAATGAAGGAAAATGGAAATTTTAAGGGCTTGTATTTCCTTGTTCGACACAGTATTAATGAGAACTAACAGGCAATAATGCCAAGGAAAGTATAGGGGATGTTATAGTAGTAAATGCAATGTAATGTCCTTAAGCACGAGTTCACTGTCATGAGCTGGTGACACTCATAGGAGTCGGTGCTGCAAAAGTCAGTTAGCTTCCACTGTGCTCAACTTCACAGTATTTGCTGAGCTAGATAGTGTTCTGGAAAATAAATTAAGCCACGAATATGAATTTCAATAAGAGTACATTCTTAGTAGGCCATAAAAATGATTACAGCATGGCAGTGTGCGGTCTTTGTTCCACTATTTAGCCACTGTCCCATTTCAGATTCTGGCAAACGTCTTCCTGATGCCAGTTCAGCCACTTCACTGCCATCTGGTAAGAGGATATTTCATAGATAAGGCCGTATTTTTTCAGTCGTGTTTGTCAGCTTCGTTTAAACAATTCAGTTAAGAGGGAAACACTATGTTCGCACTAGACTACCTATAAACTTTTTTTTCAACGCGATAGCGTTAAAGAGCTCGTTTCGCAGAAATTCCGGCGTCGGCGTTGGCCTCGGCGTCGTTGGTTGTGAGCGAAAAATCATCATCTTGTCCGTGACCGAAAAATCGAGAAAGATGCAAATAAAATAATAATAAAAAATTCCGGGTCCGAGTGAGGATCGAACGCAGGCCGTCTGCGTGGCAAGCAGGTGTTCTACCACTCAGCCACGCCTCTGCTTATAAATACAGTGAAAATAACTTCCTCTGCTTAGAAATGCAGGGAAAATAACTTCCATGCTTCGCAAACGCAAGCGTCCTTTATATAGGTGTCGCAATATAACAAGTAATATCCCAGTAATATTGCGTGGTACAAGCGTACATTGTCATCGGGGCAATGCATGTGATTATCATAACGTGTGACTATCATAACGATTTCGTAGTTTAAAGCCGGCCACCCATTACAAAAGGCGCACACCTTACTGAGCGTATTCCCTTAAAACCACGTAGTGGGTGCATAGCAAGTATGCACTATGTGGTTGAAGTACGCACTCGGGACAGGATATCTATATCGCGTTCAACTCTTAAAGGTGAAACTTAAGGGTCTCCCAATTTTTGTTTCGTTTTGTTTATGCAGTATGCTGCTACTTCTAGAAGAATCTGTTGCTGGGCCTGTTGGAAACGGAAAACCCAGCTTTTTGGACGCATACACAAGAAAAGGAGACGACAGACATACGCCAGCGTGTGTCTGTCGTCTCCTTTTCTTGTGTATGCGTCCAAAAAGCTGGGTTTTCCGTTTCAATGCTACTTCTATATGCATGTTATTTGATCTTATTCAGGGAATATTCTTCAGCTTATGCATGCTTACACAACCAATCCGCAATTTTTACGCATTGTTTTCAGTGCCTAGAACTTCTGTGGCTTCACGCAGCACCACAGAAGTGCCTATGCCACAGCAAATTGGTGAGTTTTCCTTGCACACTTGCCTATTTCTTATGAACACATGCAAAGATTGTCACTCTTGCTGTCCGAAAATTTGGTTTGTGTTCTCTTGGCCTCACCATTATACTCAACTACATTACCTGTAACACTGTGCGGAGCACTTGATTCCATATGTTTAGTGGTCCGCCGCAGTGGTGTAGCGGTTACGGTGCTCGGCTGCTGACCCGAAGGTCGTGGGTTCGATTCCGGCCGCGGCGCTCGCATTTCGATGGAGGCGAAATGGTAGAGGCCCGTGTACTGCGCGATGTCAGTGCACGTTAAAGAACACAAGACGGTCGAAATTTGCGGAGCCCTCCACTACGGCGTCTCTCATATCATATCGTGGTTTTGGGACGTTAAACCCCAGATATGATTATTATTATTAGTATGTTTAGTGCTCACAGTCATTTGTACGGCATGCTGTAGCCTTCGTACAAGTACAGAAATACCTCGTTTACTCAGAGTAGGAAGAACCAGAAAAAGTTTTGAGAGAAATGGATTTTCGAGGTAAGCAATGTAGAGCGTCTACGGTGGCTCTTCGTAAAGGTTTTAAAGAAGAAACACTACAGACACACCAGAACTCTCAACTAGCTGCTGTTTGCGGCATGGCTTTTTCGTTTAGTGCAGAAATGACTAAGGCTGGCCTGCATTGTGGTAACACTTAGACCGAGCAAGGTGTCCTCGAGTTGTTTCATACATTGCATGTACCGACTCATCCCGCCGCATGAGTAAACGGACCATGTTTCTTGTTTTTGGCTGATGTCAACTTCCCTTCAGTAGTTGTATCGACACTTGCTCTTTAACCGGGAGCTCGCATTGACACGTTTTTTTCACTTGACGAAATGATCAAACTTGGTGATGTTGCTCGTGAGCTCAGTGTAGCCGACCTCACAGTCCAAAGCATCCGCCTCCTCTAACAATGTTGTGGTGACTGGAAGGCTGCTCTACAAATAATGCAGTCCCTTGAGGAGTGCTGCTTCGATGTATCGAAACTTTGAGCCTTGAATCCACTTCTTTGATTAGTGATACCTTTCTTTGCAGCGTCAGTGACTTGCTTTGTTTTGGCAGTGTTATTCTCGCCACACCACACAGCCAATGAAAAAATCTGTGCCATGTGTGTTGCATAACAAAAAATAGAGTAAATTGAACCACTCATGCAATTTTTCAGGGCTTGCCTCGGCATGTTTATTGAATTACATGATGTGGCACAGAGTTCCTTGACAGAGCTATGCCACAAGGTTTCGACTTCATATTCGGAGACAGCGTCCACTCTGTCTTAGGCACGGCAGCTTTGCTCGAACATTGTGAAATAGTCAGTGCCAATGTTTTTGTTCCACTCTCACTCAAGATTTCGATATATCCTGATAATGCTTTGAGATAAAGGGCCATAAATACATAGTATGGTTGAGAAATGATTCCAGCTGGCCACTGGAAGCCAAGCAAGCAGAAAACACAACTTGGTAGTTTTCGATATTGAGTGTCGTGACACAAAATGAGCTATACAGTCTGGCAAAATCCAACTTTAGGCTATAAATTCTCTGAAAAAAATGATTTGCAAAAATGTTTTAGTTCTGTGGGGAACCTTGATGGGGCATTTATGAAGTCTGGAATATCTATAAAGTAAGAAAAATATGGCGGCAACTGTAGCAACATTGTCTCTGTGTGTCATTCCCAGACCCTCGTTTGGTCATTCACGAGCATTTGATAATGCTTAACGGAGCACTTTTAGAATAGTTATTGCGATATATATCACCCAGTTAAATAGAACTAATCAGTTGAAGTGGTAGAAAATTACTAAAATTTCTTCATTGCAGTTTCTCAAGATCTAATGCTGAGCAGCCCTGCACCAGGGGAGCCAGATGAATTTGGTATGAAATGTTTCCTCAAATGTTTTTCTATGTAGTCTTCGTGGAAGTTTAGTTTACTGATGTTCAGGTATAACCATTGCTTCCTGAACTGTGGCTTTTCCAATTATTTCTACCATTTGTCCACTGTTCGTTTCTTGCATATTGTAGTAAAAGGTAATGATCACAAAGTCAGCTTTGCGAGATACAATTGGGTCAATTTAATTACAGTGTATACCGCAGCCCTCTAGTTAAGTAGAACTTATAAATTATTTGGATTGGTAGAAATTTTACAAACATTCCTCATTACAGCATCTCAAGATCTACTGACGTGCAGTAGCCCCATACCAGCGAAGCCAGATCAGTTTCGTATGAAAAGTCTTGGCATGCTGTTTTTATGCACTTTTAATGGAACCTGAGTAAATGAGTGTTAGTGTAAATGTAACTTCTTTTACAGTGGATGGTGTTATAATTCAAAAGTATTGAAAGTTGGGCTAGTTGGTATGGCAGCATATTGGGTACAGCGCTCGTCAGCGTTGCGAGTCAGCGCTCGTCTGTGTCCCTTCTCTTCCGTCTTCGTCGTTTTTCGCGCTGTACCCAATATGTGTTATAATTATTTTTGGCCTATGCCTGGTGGCAACTGTCTGTGGCAGCACAGCCGAAGCCACGTGGGCAGAGCTTCTGCACATATGTTACGATGCCAAGCAGTCCATTTGCGGGTGATTTCAATTTTGATTTTCCATGCACTCCCAACATATGCACTTTCGTACAAGCGTCCATGACTTACGATGTTATTAAATGCGAAGCATTTCTTAGCGAACTTCGGTGACTTTGAGCGTATCTATCTATCTAGCTATCTCTCTATCTAGCCGTCTACGACTTTGTGCTCTCCCGGCCGTATAGTTAATTGGATTTATACCAAAGTTGGTATGGCATAACATGACTCTATGACGAACGTAAATCGTGGTCATATCATAAAAATCATGACAACTTGTCATGAAAAGTATGATTTACATGCCACGCTCATGGTGCGCTCGCGGCCGTTTCGTTAGCTTGATATACAACAAATTTGGGATTGAGTGACGTGACTGCATGACGAACACAAATGACAGGTGGTAATATGCAAATAATGACTTGTCATGTGCGACATGACTTGCATGCCAGGCTCATGGCGCGCTCGCGGCCGTTTCGTTAGCTTGATATACACCAAACTTGGTATTGAGTGACGTGACTGTATGACGAACATAAATGACAAGTGGTAATATGAAAATCATGACTTGTCATGTGCGACATGACTTGCATGCCACGCTCATGGCGCGCTCACGGCCGTTACGTTAGCTTGATATACACCAAACTCGGTACTGAGTGACGTGACCGTATGACGAACATAAATGACAAGTGGTAATATGAACATCATGACCTGTCATGTGCGACATGACTTGGATGCCACGCTCATGGCGCGCTCGCGGCCATTTCGTTAGCTTGATATACACCAAACTTGGTATTGAGTGACGTGACTGTATGACGAACATAAATGACAAGTGGTAATATGAAAATCATGACTTGTCAAGTGCGACATGACTTGCATGCCACGCTCATGGCGCGCTCGCGGCCGTTTCGTTAGCTTGATATACACCAAACTTGATAGTGAGTGACGTGACTGTATGACGAACATAAATGACAAGTGGTAATATGAAAATCATGATATGTCATGAGCGACATGACTTGCATTCCACGCTCATGGCGCGCTCGCTCGCGGCCGTTTCGTTAGCTTGATATACACCAAATTTCGTATTGAGTGACATGACTGTATAAGGAACATAAGTGGCAGGTGGTAACATGAAAATCTTGGCATGCGTGTCATCTGCAACGCCATTTACATGTCACGCTCATGGTGCGCTTGCGTCCAGTTCGCTAGCTTGATATACACCAAAATTGGTATTGCGCGACGTGACTGTATGACGAACATAAATGACAGGTCCTAACATGTAAAACATGACATGCAAATTATATAAAGCAGGATTTGCTCCTTCCTGGCTGCTTCACATTACATCGATTCCCACAGTGCGTGGGATCTGCCGGCTTTTTTTTAAAATAGTGTTATGAAAATTAGGTTTAGGTTTAATTGAAAGCTTTGACAAGCCTTGATATGGTTATGGACACAGCACTCATTGAATAAATACCTGGAATCATTGCTGAGCTCTTCTGAAAGCACATTATATGTAATGCTTATCTGCCAGCAGATCAAATCTGCATGCTAAGCGAGCACCTTATAGTAATATTTACATTTTTTTCGGAAATCTGTGGAATATTCTCTATGGTGAAGGAATGTAGGAACCAGCCTTATTGAAACAGTCGGTTTTATCTTTGAAAGAAGAAAGGGCACGGCCAAGCAGGAACTGCACAATTGTTACGCTAAAGGAACAAACCACTGCCTAAATTTTGGTGCATACAAGTTTGGCACCATTGTTTTCATACTTTTGGAGTCGCAGTAACTATCTGGAGATTCTCAAGTTCTTTTGTCAGGTGACGCGAAGGCATCGACAGTCAGGGAAAATATTGGCCATGACTGGTCGGCAGCAGGCGTTTCACGATTGCACTCCAAGAGGATGAATCGTGCTCCTTACCTGCCCTGTTCAAGAGCGCTGTATTTGCTCAATGAAAGGCTCACTATCAACCCTATAATATACACGAGCTCAAAACTATGAGCTGTTAATTTAATCATCGTAAATTTCTCTCATCGCTGTCATAGCAAAGTGCCGAAAACACCTCCCGCTGTAGGCGCCAATGGCCACGGTGTTACAGTACATGATCGTCAGTGTGATTGTGTCTGCAATACAGTCTACTCTCGTTACAACGGACCATGATATTTCGGCAAAATGGATCTGTTTTAACCGAAGTCCGTAATATCCAAACTCCGCAGGGGGGGGGGGGGGGTGTGCGTCACCGTGTGACGATCGTCAGTAGTATGGGGCACGCTAGTTCTGCTGATACATCCTGAACGTATTCGACAGCATGGTTGCGAAAGACTTCAATCACCAGCAGCGGTTATTAACAAACTTGCACCGCAAAATCTAATTAATGAGCGATTGCCGTTACGGTAGGTGCAGGGCCAGCAAAGCTTAGCCGGATAATAAGTGCGTTTCCTGCAGGCTTTTTAAGACACTTCTGTGGATGTGCTTGGAATAAATTCTTTCTTATTTGTGCGGACGGGAAGGCATATTTAAGGCCGCCTATTGACCGATGGGAGCTGTTGCTCTCGCGCAGCCTCCACCGCTCGCTGGACAATCCAAAGTTTGTCTGAGAGTTCTGAACTGAACAGCACCGAGACACCTCTGACATTAATATACTAATTTAACAGTGGAACTCACCTGCTTGGTGCACGAGACCATCTTACTTTCAAAACTTTGGTCCTGATGCCTAACAACGTTACTGCAATGACTGATGAACGTCTAACGCAAACCACAAACAAAAGCTTTTTATTTACACTTAGCTCGAAAAGAAATTTGTGATATCAGATTGGCGGGTACCCTTGGGCGATGATACAATCACTTGACACCGCGGCACCGCACTTCAGCCAGCTGCAACAACCATTCGCATAACCGCTGGCGTAACCAACGCACTCTTAGACTGGCTTGGCTGATAGCTTGGCTTAGCCGAAAGCCACCAGTGTTGCCAGCCGCAATTTAAAATTATCGCGGCTTTAGTGCGTAGAGAGTGGCGTGGTCCGTTGTATCGCGGTCCGTTAAAAGCGAACTTCACTCCATTGGTTTAATACACAGACAAAACTTAGGCTGAATAATGGTCTGTTGTAACTGAAAGTCTGTTGTACGCGGGTCCATTATAACGAGCGTAGACTATCGTAGACAACCGAAATACTGACCATGTAAAAAACACAACTTATGAAATGGCCCATTATTTTTACAGTTTTTCAATCCCACTTTGCTTTTAAAAAACTGGTCTTGATGAAGACTGGCAGGTTGCCGGTGTAAGTTTCACGGTAGCTATAGCATTAAGAGACCCACTTACGCTGGTCGTATCACTTGCACCAAACTTCTTTCCTGGTGATTTTGTGTGGGTAACAAGATATTCCACTATGCACTGCGGTATTCGTTTGTTTCTGTTCGATGAATACGGATTGTCTCACAAACAAGCGCTCATGCTTGCATGCTAGCTTCGATGTGCAGCTGCTTAAACCAAGCTAACCGAGCGATGCCTTTGTTGTTTACCGGGGCAGGAAAAAGCGAAATCAATGCCAGAAAACCATAAACAAAACAAAAAATCTTCACGGGATAAGCTGTGTTGCTTACAATACAAATGATCTTGAACATAATGCCCATTTCTTTTTTTATGTTTTCTTTTATGCTGCGTTGTCTACAAAAGCTTGAATTCGCAGCCTACATGTAGAAGTGTTGTAAAAAAGTGTGTGCTTTGGTTCCGCAGCCATGGTTTTGCTGCCACAGAAAATTCCCACTAGATGTAGTGAACATTTCTTCCATCATAATAGTAATAAAAAGTGATGACTACATCTTCATATTTGTGAGATGCAGTTGGGCCGGGATATGTCGCGCTCAGGCATTTTCAGTTTATAATAGTGTACAATGAAAACATGCCATTGGAAATATCATGCAATAGTGTATAAGCATTAAATTTTTTTTATCAAACCCTCATGGTGGCAACACTAGATATGTTGAATGAAGCCGGTCACCACCAGTGATGCCAATTTAGCAGATTTTGCGCTAAATCTGGCGGATTTTATTTGATTCTGACGGGGGAAAAATTTGTCTAGCCACAAGCGGATTTTTTGACGGGCCATTTTCATACATGGCAGATTTCTGGCGGATGATTCACGCAGTGCACTGATTGAAAATCGTCGGAAGCATTGCCGAGAAACTTAGAATACCTAATCAGTGAAACGTACTACTGGTTGGCAAGATGCCCTGCCGGGTAAATTGCATACAAGAAGTTACACGGTCTGATAAATTGCGCCGTTGAACCACTGAAAATTTTGCAAGAGTGCAGAACGCGGTGGCTATCCCTCGTCGAAATAGCTGTTTCAAGAATCGTAGACCAGTGGGCCGAATTGAAGATGCATTTGGAGATGGCGAGGCGCACTGAAAAGTGCTACACGGCCGAAGTGGTGTACGGTATCTACGAGAATCAGATCAATCTTGGGTACTTTCTTTTTTTAAGACCGATTCTGACACAGATGTTCAGAGGTTAACAAGGCATTCGAGGCAATAGATGTGGATCAAATAAAGCTGCCGAAAGACCTCATGACTTTGCTTTCAAGCTTGCTTCATAAAATTGTGATTCCGATAGAGAAGGTGGACGTTCAGATGTCCAGACGTGAGGACCACTTGAACCCCAAGCAATACCTGGGCTACTCCTTTGAGACGTACGTTGACAGCATGAAGGCTGAGAAGACCAACGGGTTCTCTCTCGCAGATGAAGCTGTGATGCGAGAAAGATGCATAAGGTTTATTACCACGCTAGTTGATCAAATCAGGCAGCGACTTCTCTTCATCACAGTTCTCCAGAAGACATCACTTTAGTCGGTCGAAAACACTTTTTTGTGTCATGAAGGAGCCATTGATCCATCTGCTGGAAAAGGCCAGAGCCCCCGGAATCAACCGCAACGTTGAAAACCAGTAAAAAAAATCGTCCTGAACATTGGAATTATGCACAAGAAACAAGGCCAATGCCCTACCTTAGTGAACATTTCAACTTTTAGCCTCATCTATGATGAGGTTGACGACAACCGTAGCACTGAAGCCTCTAACATTCTAGTTACACTCTTTGGAAGACTCTTTTATAAGTTAGTTCAGCTGTCATAGTTTTGGGGAGCCTTTAAGAATGATAAATTTTTTTATCATACGAAATTTCACTGTTTCTTTTTATTAAAATATGTATTAGCGGGAAATTTAGCGGATATGTTTTAGAATCTAGCGGAATCTGGCGGATTTCTTCTTGCTTTCTAGCGGATTTCTCACGGCCATCGATGGCAACACTGGTCACCACAGCGCTTTTCACATGATCTCATGGAGCTGGCAGAGTGGCGAAAGAGCAGTTGCAAGAAACAATCATGGACCAGATCTTTTTTTAAATGTGAATGGCAGCAGTAAAAAAGAGTGAATGGCGGAAAGGTTTTGCTCCTTCTACATTGCTAGGAACAAGTTCCTAATTGCATTCACCGCATGGCAGGAGTGTATGTACTGCAGGAAAAAAAGTGTTTTTCTTCTGCTGTTCACTTAAATTTGGTTGTGCACTGTCAGAATGTCAGATCCAACTTGGAAAAAAAAAGCTGGTCGATCTTAAGGGCTTGACATGGCCTTCATGGCAGATGCTAGATCTTTCCTTGGCGTAGACCATGTGGAGTCGAACCACAGCCTGTCACAGACCATGCAAGAATATCCAAACTCCAGGGCCAGGACTGACGAGCAAAGCTAGCTGTGGAACCCCCGCTATAGGCGCGGGCCTTTCACTGCTCATACTCTGCTCGTGCGGCGGCTGCTTGAACTGTTTCCGTCGGAGGGCGCGGCTGATAAGCAATGGTGCATGATAAGTAAGGTGCCAAGGGTTTTCGGCGGACACTTCACGTTTACCTCGAGCTTTACGGGCTTCACTTTTAAAATTGACACAAGCCAAGTAGGGTGTTACTGCAACCACTGCTTAGACAGTGTGGGAGCAAACGCAGCTGCCAGAGCAGAGTAGACACACTACAGTAGCCCTGCAGTCTCCATTGGTGTTATGCGTGAGGTAGCATGGTTTTTTAGTCTATGAGGGTGTGTAGGCTGTTCTCCCTGCTCATTTGCATGGCGGCAATAGGCTCTTGATTTATTTGGCCTGATTTAATAGTGCCTCGTCTGTTCGACAGGGCAGACCTAGGAGGTCAGCCAAAATGACGAAACGTAATGGTAATGACGAAGGCGCAACTGACCACCAAGGTTTGAGCAGTTGTTTTTTGGCACTAAGGCGCAAGACTGGGCTTGGTGGTACATTGTCAAAATTGGATAAAAAAACCTTCGGGAAACACAGGACACAGTGAGAATACGACGGGACAGGCTGGCACTTACAACTGAAGTAGATTGTACTTGAAAGGCTTACTTATACCCGCCAGCAACCACCTTGGGCATGCATTGCTTCGAAATGTTAACTGGCAATCATGGTGTTTAGAAAGCTAATCTCTTTGTCAGACATATGCACTGATGCATTACTGATGCAGTTTTTTTTCCCGTTTCTTTATATAGAAAGTTTCCAAAATTTCTCTGTGGGCCTTAGTCCTTCCATGGCCTAAAATGCTAGCGTTGTGAAAAACAGATGTGCACCCGCACTGCCTGCAATGCATCGGCAAATGAGATGAGCACCGTCACTCATGGGAAGGGAGGCCTTGTAATTCCTGAGGCGATCATTAATACAATGGCCAGTTTGGCCGATGTATGCTTTGCCACATGATAAATGGATGTGAAAAATCACATGTATAGTGCAAGGCACAAATTTCAAAACATGATTTGTACCACATGTAGCCCTTTTCTGTTCATGCCGGTTGATGCGGCTGCACAGACCGCTCAACTTTAGCGTGTCCGAGAGCACCAAACGCGTGCGTCTTTATTCGCCACCTTCTTGATATTATGCGATAGCTTGTACACGTATGGCATGACAACAAAAATTTACACCATCTTCCCAAAGGGAACCCTGATGGGATGCGAAGCAGCAGCGTTGCGCATGGAAGCGGTGGAGAGGGTGAAGCGAGAGAGAGGTGACACGTACAGACATGTTTCAACGCGTATGTTAGGCGCGCGTCAGGCGGCAGCTGCGGGCGCTGCGGCGAGCGCGCGGCAGGCGAGGGAGAAAGTGACGTCAGCGCGCACTGCGAGGGGAGCGTGACGTCAACGCGCAACTGCGGCGTGACCTACTTGGCACCGCTCCAACACCTGCGGCGAGGGGAGAGCGTTGCGGCGCGTTCGTACGGACGCACGGACGGAGCGACAGCATTACACAGCCTAGTCAAAGAGCTGCTTCGCATCTAAAACTATCTTTGTCGTCCGAAGATGCAGAGGCAGTAGCTGCGTGTGCCCTGCACGACCTTTTCTGCCCTTTGAGCAACTTCTCTTCTACCGCTCGCTTCACATGGTCTGGAAACCGAGCAGACTTCACTCTACTTCTTGTTGCTCTACACTCACCTGAATCATGTGAAAGCCACTCTTTTGCAACGCATTCTTAAAACAAAGCATCACTATGCCCCTTTTTGTTAGCTTCGAGTGGCATGAACTGTATGGAAGGACATCTTAGCGCAGTGTGTAAGTCCAGCACACATGCGTGTCGACACGGAACGATAGTTGTAAGTCTAAAAACCTGATGGCATCACTCTGTGGATATTCATAAGTAAAACGAAGGGACGCAGCACAAACACTAAAACATTTAGGAATATCTGTGGCCACAGATTGCAGACTAATGTGAGAGGACAAATTTACAAGCGCCAATAAAATCATTTACATACCTAAAAACCTTGACCACATGGTCATCATCTAAACTGTTGTGTAACATGCTATGTGCAGCAAGTGGGCTTGTTCCTTTGTGTATACAGCTGAATCCTTTTATAAGAGACACTAGAGTGCCTACATAAAAATAGGGCTTGATCAGAAAATGAGAATGTCATGCCCGGCTTATAAGAGAGACATCATATAAGGGACAAGAAATGCCCACCTGTACATTGCTCTTATAAAAAGGTTCAACTGTAATTGCAGTGCATTAAAGATATAAGGTCAAATGCATAACAAATGGTTTGTATGCTAGGAGAAGACCGGACTCCGCTGCAAAGCAATGAAGGCCTGCACTGTAAAAAATTTCCATAACCTTACAAAGAATATGTGCGTAACGACAAGGAAAATTTTTCTGTTTCAGGAAAACCGCAAAACTTTCCGCGACGTTACGGAAGCTGCTGTTGTTTCAAGTATAACAGAAATTCTACGCGTTATAATGCAGAGACTCTTTGTTTTTTCTCAAAACGGGCAGAAATCAGAAAATGAATACAGTGACACCTCCTGGAAACTACGGAAAGGTGCCCCCCGTTCATGCAGTGTAAAGTCCTTTGTGGTAAACATCAACATTCATGCATGCTCTTCATTCAGATTCATCCATGGCATTTCACTTTTTTTTTCTTACACTTTCAATCTCTTTTTATATGGACTTCTTTCCTTCCCGCAGGAGTTTATCGACACGTTTTACTCATGCGTGTGCAGTGTTCTGATTAGTGGTGGCTGCCTTAAAGCATTTTTAACATTTCTGTCTGCATGGTTGCATGAGGGAGTTACGTCAACTGCAATTTCATTGCGTTAGCCATTATATGGGCACTCTCGGCTGATTTTTGCCGTCGCCGTCCTGCCCCAGACATGTATATATATATTATAAGAAAGGCACAAAGAAAAATAAATCAGAGTACGAAAATTCCAAGGCCCCCCTGCTGACCGGGGATTCGACCGACGAACTCCTCGCTCTGCAGTGCGCTGTGTTTGACCACTCAGCCACGCACCATGCATGAGCCGGCATAACAATGGCAGGCTATTTATATACACCACTCACCGCTGGAGGTATGCAGATCTCGGAGGAGCTTCAGCATGTTTTTTTATCACGCAACGCTCCTACACTCTCTTTAAATTTGAAAACTGCGCTTGAGGCGCGCACGAAAAAAGGGGCCTCGTTCTGTGCCCACTCGTGATGTGGAACGAAAAAAAAAAAAAAGAACACCGCGCACACCTAAGGTCCCTAGATAAAACAAGTTTTTATCTAGGGACCTTACGCACACCTTGCGTCAGACGCCACCGCGTGGCAGGAGACGCGGAGGGGTCATTCCGCGCACCGCACTTTAAAAGAAGAAATATCTAAGAGCCTCGGCTTCTGCGTTGTCGATACTTGCAGCGCGTTGCTCAAACACAAAGGCGTAACAACTGTGATAGTTGTTTGTTCACGCTTGTCCTGTGTATACCTGCGTGTCCTTTTCAAGCGTCTCTCTCCGTGCTACAGTGGGACGCTGCAACTATCAAGCTACTAGTCGACCTTCGTGTGACATTCTAATTTCTTACTATCGCATTCATTGCTTCGCCCTTGCGGCGAAACTGTGACTTTTGTTGTTGTTGTTGCTGCTGTTTGACATTTTTCGGCTGTATTTTGAAGAGTGCAGTCTTGTGATGTGTTGCCTCATTTCTTGTGTATTTTTAAATATTTTGCCCCGTACTGTTCCCCTTATAGCATAACTGTTGGGGCGAGCGATTGCGTTGACAACACCCCCCACGGCCGTAAAGAACTGTGTGGGGCATAAAGATTGTAAGCTGAGCGAGTTCGTTTGGGTCCACGATGAATTTCGTGCAGAGCTCACGAGTAGGACGATGGACGAAAAATACACCATCACCCGCTAAAGGGAACCATGTGTAGATGTGAAGCAGCGGGCGCTAACGCTTACACTGGCGGCGGCGTTGACGCTGGCGCTCATCGCAGCGTTGCGCAGGAGAGAAAACTGGGGAGGCGCAAAGCAGGCAGTGATGGAGCAGTGTTTCCTACTGGAACATGCCAATCGCTGCTAATGGGCATTGAGAGACAGAAGACTCCGACTGGACACAGAGACCCGCACTCCGCTTTTAGTTAACGCGCACGCTGCGAATTTTTATTGTTCAACAACGCACAGGACAAATCTCCCACCGGCACCACCTTGGAGGTCAAGATCCATTGCCATAAATACGGGGTGGCCAGTGAACGGTTGTGCAGCGCGAGCAGTCGGTTTTTTCAACCAAGAAACTCTCTAGCAGACGCTGCCTGCGTCGGCGTCGCGAGGCGAGAGAGGGGGGGAGCGTAGGAGAGGAGAGAGAGGGGGGTAACACGCATGCGCAGTGGGAGTGTGAACACCGTGGGCAGGGATGCGTAGAGGAGAGAGGGGGGGAGCGTAGGAGAGGAGAGAGAGGGGCGACGCGCATGCGCAGTGGAAGTTTAGACGCTGCGGGCAGGGATGGAGAGAGGGGGGGAGTGTAAGAGGAGAGAGAGGAAGGGAGGCGCATGCGCAGTGAGGGTGTGGTTGCCGCGGGGAGGGATGCCTAGAGGAGAGAGAGGGGGGAGAGGAGGTTTTTTATTTTCTTTAAAGGGTTTGCGCATGCGCAGTAAGGGTGGGCACGCGGCACACCACCACCACCACCACCACTACCACCACCACCGGATTAAGCTTCGCCATAAGATGCTTCACATCTAAAAGCAGCGCTTGTTTAGTGTGCTTCTTCCGTCCGTCGTCCTATTCGTGAGCGCTGCACGAGCTTCATCGTGAAAATCTACTGGACATCCTGGAGACGCAGGCGCGCTGTCGGTGCCGAACCGCGAGTTCCCGCTTCTTGCTTCCTTTCCTCTTGCTTTGATTTTCTCAGAACCCTTCTGTGGTCTCCCTTTCTTCTTTCTCCCTGATACTCTCGCCACATCCGGAGCATTACGTGAACCTGCTCACAGAATAAAGAAAAGAATCAATAGAAGTGAAAAAGAAAAAACTACAGATATCGGAGGGTGTGTTTTTGCAAGCTACTCTGCAGAGGCGTGCGCACGGGGAGGGTGGGAAGGGGGGGGGGGGTGGCGCTCGCCGTAGTCACTTTAAAGGGGAGGGGGGGGCACAAAGTCTGCCCCATACCTCGACTTAGTAAGAGAGGGGGGCCGCTGTAATAACTCGTCCCGTCTCCCCCCCCCCCCCCCTTAAGGGGAACCCTGCGCGCGCCTATGCTACTCTGTTAACACAAATGAATAAATACGGCCTTTTTAGCAGCTGACATACTCTTTTACCACTCCAGCCCGAAATACGAACTCGCACCACAGAGGGTAAACAGGACCAAAGACGTTATTTTTTCCTCATCGTCAAGCATTGGAGGCTATGGCAGGTGCTCCGCAGTAAGTATGGGAGTGACAATAAAAAATAATGATGTGAGGCAGATAGGAGGCATTTAAATACGCCCATTTGGTCACGAGCTAATAAGCGAAAAGAGCCATCGGCCATGGTCAAGATCATAAGCGTGCGCAGGGTTCCCCTTCAGGGGGGGGCACGAAGGTTAGTCGCAGCGCCCCCCCCCCCCCCTCCCCTCCCTATTATGTCAATGTATGGGGCTGACTTTGCGCCCCCCCCTACAATGTATAGGGCTGGCTTTGCGCCCCCCCCTTCTCGCCCCCCTGCCTCCCCCCCCCCCCCCCCCCGTGCGCACGCCTATGGTCAAGATGACGATCAGCCTAAGCGTCTATTTCGCAAAAGTTATTTTTGCACACAGATTTGAAATGACCCGCGCCCGCGCAGCGTCATCGCTCTACTTTTTTGTTCGGGGTAAGCGCGCGTTAGAGCCGCAGAGCCCCGAACTACTTGCATGGCGGAGGAGCACGTCAGAATCCGGACTTTGGAATGTGGGAAGCGTGCGCCTCGCTCGAGCGGCGTCGTTCCGTTGCTTGCGGTAGCCATTTTGATTGGTGTTCGTCGGTCAGCTACACTTTTGAAGCCGAGGACCTACGGTAAGTTATTCCGAATGACCTTTGTGCGTTGTTTGTCTCTGTGTGTGCGCGCGTGCTATTGAACTTTGCCAGCTATGTTTCAGTTACTGAAAGGCTGGCTGCGGAGTCAGATCTATGATCGGCTGTTGTGAAGGCATGACAGCGCTGTGTGTGTCTGTGCGTGTTTTCTTCTCTTTCCGCGTTCTGTCGCGCTGCACAAGCTTAGCATGACAGAAGTACTTGTTTCCTCTGTGACAGTACGTGTTTGTAAACGTGTTTTGTTACGGGCCGTATTCGAAGGGAGTTGAGGAATGCGTAAAACTGCTTGTTATTATCGTGTACTATCGCGCTCAGTATGAGCTACATCGTGGGAGCGCGTGGCCAAGAGCACTGTAAGGTTGTACCGTGGCGCCGATCGTGAAATAAGTTGGAGTTATCAGGGGAGCGTTTAGCTGTTTCTTTGAGTGTGCATCGCCTCGCCTTGCTTTCACGCTCGCCCTCGTTTTGCCCTGTCGTGATGTCAGCTTCGAAAATGATAACGGCCGCCGTGGCTTGACACCTAGAATTCGATTTTTTTCTTCAGTAAAGCTAAATAAGTGGCGAAACGTTCCTTCAAATAAAAGAGGGCCATGCTGAAAGCAAGCAATAGGGAGTGATGCACACTTACAGGAATAGCCACACTCTCTCCCAATAACTCGAAAATATGGCACGATCGGCGCCACTTTATAGCCTTGCAGAGCGCTGGGCCACGCGCTCGCGTGATGTAGCTCATACTGAGCGCGATAGTACGTGCGAAGATTATATGCAGTACGTGCGACTCTTATGTGCAGTTTGTATATTGTTCAGGGGAACATTTTTTTTTTCGTGTACTTGCGATGTGTAAGACGAGGTGATCCCTAGCTGCAGTTGGAAACTTCGGTTGCGTGAGTAGAGCAACCGCAAGGTCAAGGTGTCGACGCTCGGCTCGTCTAAGTTTCCCCTTCGCGTTGGCGCGCGTGGTTGTACAACGATCGAATGAGTGATAATGGGCGTCTGTTTGCTGCATGTCGCCTACTAAGCCGTTACTGTGCTAACGGCACGGCTAAATGTGATCGTGAGCGTCTGTCTCTCGGGGCCCGGGCCGCTCCTCGTGCAGGCACTGTGCTATCGCGATATCAGATTTTTGGAGATTGGAAGATTTTTTTTTCTTCTAGTTGCGATGCGATAAGAGGCGGTGATCGCTAGCTGCAATTTGAAACTTCCGTTGTGAGAGCAAAGCGACCGAAAGGTCAAGGTGTCGACGGTCGGCTAGTATTATTTTTCCCGTTGCGTGTGCGCGCGTGGTTGCAAGTACAACGATCAAATGAGCGATAATCGGCGTCTGTTTCTTGCATGCGACGCCTGTATGCGGCATGTCTCCCACTGAGCCGGCACGGCTAAATGTGATCGTGAGCGTCTGTCTCTGGGGGCCCTCCTCGTGCAGGCACTGTACGATAGCAAGCTGGACCAAATCCAAACCTTCAAAATCATGTTTTAACGGTGACGCTCTTTAAGCTTGCCGTAATTTGTCTGTCCGAAAGAGAATTGATCATTATCGTGAACGTGCATGCGGCTCTCGACATCCTCTTTGTCCTCTTTTGCTTCGCTCTCAGAACACATGCGCTGATTTATCTAGCGTGGCTTGCAATAAGCTTGATAGGTGAGAGAACGAGTGCAAAGAGAGAAATCCTTGGCGAAAAGAAAATTCTTTTCGAGGCGGGATTCAAACCTGCGTACCTTCGATCTGAAAGTGAGCGTCCTAACCACTCGGCTATCCAGGCACGCTAGCAGAGCATAGCATAGCCTTGTATAGCATAGTGTAGCAAGGAGGTAGGAAAGGGAAATGAGTGTCAGGATGAGGGGAAAAAAAAGGAGAGGAGACAGTAAAGCACCGAATAGAAAAAAATGAGAGAAAATCAGAGCGAGAGAAAGGAATAGAGAGAGATAGAGAAAAGGAAAGAGAGGAGGAGGAAGCGAGAAATACAAAGATAGGGATGAAAGAGGATGAAAGATGGAGCCAGAAATAGGGAGGGAAATTGAATAAAAATAAACAGACAAAAAGACACAGTAAAGGAGGAAAGAAAATTTGCAAAACTTTGTCAAGCAGCATAAACCAGGACTACGTAGGGGCCCATCATCTCCGCTGTCTACATTGCGACTTCAGTGAAAGCTACGCTAACTTTTTTTGTAAAAACTCTTCATGTTAGAGTAGCAGCAAAAGCAATGCAATATGCACATGCAGTTGAATGCCGCATGTTCTGTGGCCACTACAATTCACAATGTGGTCTTGTGTTTCAGAAATCCCATAATATATTGCAGGTTGGCATACAGCTAAGTCGCTGCATTGGTGCTGAATTGGCGCTGAACAATGGCACCTCAGAACGAAGATGCAGATCCATAGCCAGATGTCAACTGCTCTATGGCTGTTCCCTTTTTCAGAAACAAAGGAATTGGTTGGTATGTTTTTACATAGCCTTCTTTTAATCTTTATGAAGCGGCGGCCAGTTCTGGGAGCTAATTTACGGGTGACTGTGACTGCTTTGCTTTGTTTGAAGGAGTACGAAAAAGAAATGTGCAAGCTCAACAGCGTCTCTTTCTGGATAAGTGTATCATGCAAACTACTGTGTCACAGCATATGAAACTGCACAAACAAAATGTGCATAGAAGCATAAAAAATCTGCACAGCGTTTAAAAAGTGTTGTGGATGTGTTTAAAATTGTGTATTTTGTCCTCAGTCACAATAATATTAATAAAGTTTGCTTAATTCAAATATATTTCATAATTAGAAAGCATAAAAATAAGAAGTTACCGTCACCAGTGCTTTGTTTGGCTCATTCATGGCTCTGCTTTTTGAATTATATGTATATTATAGACACCATATGCAGCTCGAGTGTATTGTGCCAGATTGGGAAGAAGAGTTAGGAAAGTATTCTGCTATGGTGCCTGGTAAATTGGTATCTCTTGCTTGATGTTTTAGATCTGTAGCACTTCGATTAAATCACAGTAAGCTCATTGCTTTTTTTTTCGTTTCATTACATGTCCAGCTTTGTAGAATTCAGTTGTCTCAGCAGTTCAACTATTTCTTTTAAGGACATCTGCACATAGTAGAGAAAGTGTTTTGCTTTGATCTGAAGCTAGTATTAGGCCATTTTCTTACATCTCAATAGCGTTAAGACATATAGCCGCTATATGAATACAGGAAAAAGCATTAGCAAGTTCACTAAAAGTTTTTGTACTTAACGTTTTGTGTATGAAGTTTTGCCTTTTGCCACTATGACAGTACAATTCTTTGCATATTTTGCAGTACAACTATTCAGTATTTATTCTGAACAGCTCTAAAATTATGAAATTTTGCTTATTGACCCTCTAAAATTTTTTGTAGGTCTGCCAAGACATAGCTGGAACGATTTCATGGGACATCCTTGTATAATGAAAAAGATTAGAAATGGAGTATTGAAAATTATAGCATGCTAATTGTGGATGTAAAAACACTTGTTTCCTTTTATCATGGGCAGTATATGAGGGCTGGGCTGTATGTACTTTTAAAAGATATAAAAGGAGTTGCAGATTTTGCACAGCCTGGTTGAATTTGCCCTTAGGCTTTCCAATAAATAACTCGATTGTAAATCACAGCTTGTAGAAAAATATTGTTAATGCAAAATAATTAACGTGTTCACCATTAAAAAGCATAACGAAATGTGTTTTAGCATGTGTAAACAGAAGATGATTGGAGATTGAACACAAAGAAAGCGATAAGGGTGTTAGCACTGTGATCGGTCCACTTACTGTGGATCTACGGTATAACATCACAAGTGCAGGAGGCACTGAATACAAATAGGTGTATATGCGTTTGCCATGGTTATCTTTCCGTCTTCCATCCATCCTATGCTACCCAAAGTCATTGTCGGCAAAATTAAATTTTAAATGCAGGAATTATTTCTTCTTTGAGCATAGAACACCATTTGTTTGCAGCATGAATTAGCAAAAGGGGCACAGGCTATGAAAATAGAGAAAACAATGTTGATAGCTGCATTCTTTTATTGAATGGTGCAAGTGAAGAAAAAAAAGGAATGTGTAGAAAAAGACAGCTCACTGCCTTTAGAAGTCTTATATTTGTATTCCACATGATGCATCTGTCCTTTCAGCTGTGACAGCATCACACTTTGCCTTGTACTTGTGTGTGTGTGTCAGGCCTGTCGCTCCAAGTGTTGACCTTTACCACTTGTGGCAGAGAGTGGCACATCCTTCCAAGCACGGTATGAGTGTGGCATACAAACTTGAAGGTTTAAAATTCTCAAACAGCTTGAAGACTGCAGTTCAATGTACGATACTTAAGCCACTATGGCCATGAGTGGCACAGGCTAGCACTCCTAAAGTGAGGAGAGTTAACCTCGGCCCGCTAAATTGCAAACCTTTTTTTCGTACTGTGGATGCTATGAGTACAAATTTTTAAAGCATCCCTGAATGAAATGTTTTCTTTCAATATTGCAATGTGTTTCTTTTATGCAGGAGATGCTGTTGTGCTTGAGCTGAATTTTGGGGCGACATGATGTAAGGATGACTTGGCAGCTTAATTTTTTACACAGGTGAGTAAAGAAGTTTTCGAACTGCGAGTAAAAATGTTTTTATAGATTGTTGCTGTGAAACGTGTCAGAAAGAAAATATGATGTGAGAAACTGACAAATGCCAAGTGTTAACTGAATTTATTAAGTGAAATTCTTTTTAGCAGCTGCTGTTAACTCAAAAACCACACTGCAGGCACCTTCAAAAAGTAGCATATTGCAAGCTGCAGCCTTGCACCTTTAGCTAAACATAAACTCTGGGGAAAATGCAACTTTTTAAAGTAGATTCATGTCCCCTCTCATACATTTTTCTTGAACCTATGCTGTATTCCAACCAAGTGGTCACCCAACTTTCCTAAGGTTGTATTTTGATGAACGGTTTTGGTTGTGTATGATTTGAAAGGTTTGAATAAAAGTTTACGTTAGAAAGCAATTTACTGCACTTTCTAAGTCATATTGTATACGCTCTTTCCCTGATGTTTGCACCTTATATAACTGCTTAGCCATTGCAGAACAGGCATATTCTTGAATGTACTTTTAATAGTAAAGTAGCAGGTATGTAGCGTTCTGAACAGGCAGGAGCAGGTATAAAAACATGGATGAAAGGCGAGCGCAGAAAAGTTCTATTGCACTCGTTGACCACATACTGATCTGTTATTATGACAAATATATATATTATCAAAATGCTGAGTGGGGTAGCCTCATATATGCAGGAAGAGTATTCACACACAAAAGCCAGGCTTGCAAAAAATACATCTGATTATAGTAGGCATATGCAAGAATGCTATTAACTTGTGAATTGATGAACAGGGAGATCCTTCCATTTTGCTACTTCGCGACCTTGAGTTATCTCCGGTCATTTTGGTTGCTGTCTTTATGCTAGTATTTGCTTCACAATATCCGAGCACTCAGGCTCACAGCAGCACAGCTTACAATGTTTAAGTTGATCAACTGCTTGTTTTGTGCTTAGGAAGCCTCATTGTAACATTTGTTTGTATAGCCTGCATGTGATTTTCTTTTAACACTAGATAAATTAGTACTGATGTTTGTTATTGTATATAACATTTGCTCGTTTACTCATATATTTGCATGGCAGCCAAGTGGCGCAGTGATGCTGAGGTTCAGCATTCAGTTTGGATAACTTGTTTTAACATCACAAAACTGATTCTGTGTGGTTAAAGCTACAGTATTCAGTCATTGGACAATCTCCTCGAATTTATGAGAAAATCTTACAAAGTGAGGCACTGCAGGTGTCACATAACGCGTTTGCTTTCTGCACCTAAGTGTTTCTTTGACTGGTAGTATTCGTGCTTTACAATTGCATATGGGCAAAACTGACGGATGTTTGAGAATGTTTATTTTATGATTTGCTACTTTACTGAACATCCAGGTTCTCATAATCTTGCTTCGTTGTTTTTTATAATCGTAACAAAGACTTTAGCCCAATTATGGCTGTTTGTAGGGCATGTACGCTAATGAATATTTCAGTTATGAGCTGCAAACTGGTTGGTATCTTTCAGCGGTGAAACTATTTTTACATGGGTTAGGCAGCCTGAGAAGTTTCTTTTAACCTTATGTACATTTGTTTGTCCCAGCTACTACTATAGTGTGCTCTCCTTTTCTAGGGGAGCCTGATCACAAACCATGGAGAGAGGCTGTAAGAAGCTTGGATGCACTTCTTCAAGTTTTGGAGAGGAAGAGGAGGCAGCATTTGTGGCAGTGGGATCCGGTAACTACATGTTTGTAAAATGAAGTTCTTGGGAGTACAGGAACGGTTTTTGTGAGGCGATTGTGATGGCTAGTGGTGGCTGTGGCATAGTCATGTTTCACTGAGAAGGTCAACAGCACTTCCTGTGTTAGAGCCTTGAAATTTCTTTGAAACATTAATAACAATAGTTTGGTGTGTCCTAATAAGAATGAACACAACTTCCCAGTCATTATTCCCAATATTGATGAAATGTACTCTAGGCACAGGTTTCACACCCATAAAAATGATTTCAAAGTTAGTCATGAGCAGAAAAAAAATATTTGTTCGCCTGAAGAAAACAAATTTTGACCTAAAATACTTTCCTGCCAATTTCAGAGTTTGAGAACATGAAGCGCACCCTGCAGAAAAAAAAGAAAAAGAAACATTGAACGTCTTGGTCACAATATTTATTCCAGTCAAAGAACCAGTGAAATTCAAAATTCTGGCGTATTTTGTTTCTCTTTTCTGTTGAACAATGTTTGAGGGAAAAAAAGCAACAGCATGGTGAATGGCATAAAATGCCCGATTTCAGAAATTGGTTGCTGTAGACATCTTAAGCTGAGGATAAGAAAACGCTGTACATATTGACTTTTATATTTGCACTTTCTTGTAATATAATTTTCTTGGTTTCCGCAGTTGCTTTTATTCTTCCAACTGTGCTAAACTTGTGTGGTTTACAAAAAAAACGCTCAGGTTTGAAAATACTCTCTAAAAGACCATTTTTAATTTTTTTCTTTTTAGGAATGTCTTATTCAAGTCACGGACATGCTCTACCATTCTGTGTAAACAACAATGCATTATTCGAGTTGCTAACAAGATATAATGAATAAAATACGACCACCTCAGCCTAGCTGCCGTGCCATTGCTTATTCATGTGCTGCCAAGTCGATGCAAGTTGCTCAAAATAATTGCGTGTAATATACTCGGAAGGCGCTGTTCCTTAACAAAAATTATGTAGCCAGGTTGCATAGTGCAGCAGGCTCTGTCTTGTGATGAGCCGCGTGGAAAACTTGAGGCAATCTGTAGTGTTTGCCACTCAAGGCTGCAGGCGCTTGCATTACATCACTGCCGCTTCAGTTGCAGGTAAGCTTGGCTTCTGTGAGACCAAAGCTCAGCGGGCAAATGAGATAAGGCATTCATCACTGTGGATGGTAAAAACTGTTCATTGCCTACATTTATCTATACCATGCAATGAAAACTTTGCTGGTAGTGAGCAGTCAACGCCTCCATTGTTGCGGTATAGTGTTGCGTCCTCTCTTTGGATGACCTAAAAATAATTTTTGCACTCATCAGCAGCAGATGGCACAGGAAGCAAGCCTGTGACTTCTATAGAAAGCCATCATACATGCTTATGCTGGTCAAACAGCTGAAGCTGGTGTTCTGGTTGTCGTGTGAGAGCAGATAAGATATTCAACACAAGCTGAACATTTATCACACTATTTTGCACCCTCTGACATAACAGCAGACGAAGAAATATGTACGTGCGAGCTGAATGCACTCGGCGCTAAGTTACTGACACAATTTTATTACGTAATATTGACCTTGTTGGCAATTCACAGCTTTTACTTTTGACAGTGATATATTATTCATCTTGGAGCATTGTTTTGATGCTTAAGTGAGCTTGTCTGCAATCTAGGTGGCGCTGATGAAATTTTGCGACTTTGCCAAATCGCTGATCAGATGACAAAGCTTGCTGCACCATGCAACCTGGCTGCGCATTCGTTGCTTTCGAATAGCTGTTTAGCTCTCTAGAACTAACAGACAATAATACCAAGGAAAGTATAGGGGATGTTATTTGTAGTAACTGTGATATAAATTTCAGGAAAGTAAAGTGGACGATAAGGTAGCTTGCCGTTGCAAGGACCAAACCTGCTACTTGTATTAATTATGATGCAAATTTGAAGAAAGTAAAGTGGACGAAAAGACAATTTGCCACCATCAGGACTGAACATGCAACCTCACAACATCCCCTATATTTTCTTTGGCACGATTGTTTGTTAATTCTCATTACGATTGTGTCTACAAAAGCAAAAATGAGCCCGGAAAATTTCCATTCTTTTGCATCCAATTTGCAGCTAATACCTAATGGCGTAGCCACTAGGCTGAGTTGCTCACATTCGGTGCATTATACCTGGTTAGTAACCCAAGTAATGGATGACTTTTTTTCCACAACAGTATACAGCATCCTCAACTTCAGTCATAGATATCTAAAAAAAACTTTAAATGGCCTTTCGGAAAAGAAAACAATGTTCAAACTACGATATTTTAGTAAACCAAATAAGTTTCAGCACAACTATGAAAACAACGGTGTACGCGAAAACCACAAAAATTATTTAAAATAAAGTGCAAATATGAATGTCGATGTGCACTGTGCGATATATGAATGTCAATATGTATGTACGATATGTATTGTCCAGTTTAACTTGTCTACGGGAATAAATAAACCATGGCACCCACATTTCAATGGCGACAAAATGCTAGAGTCCCATGTACTCAGATTTAGGTGCACGTTGAAGAACACCAGGTGGTAGAAATTTTATATCTTGTTTTTAGGATATAAAAGCACAATAATTATTATTGCAGCAATAAAATCTGAAGTACGAGTATCTTTTTGCTGTTTACAATGCTTTTATTTTTTTTCCTCTACTGCCTGTCGACAGAAAATGGAAATAATGTACTCATAAGATAGAATTTCACTGGTTCTTTGATACCTATATGTGACTAAGAAAATCACCGTTCTTTTTTTTTGCAAGGTGTGCTGAAAGTGCCGAAATTGTGAAATTGCGTCTCTGACGCCACTCATGAAAAGTGCTCCACGAACCTACTTCGTAACAGTGAGATAGTTTTTTTTTTATGGCCAGAATTTTTATGTGTATATGTTCGGCAAACCAAATTTTTTCCGCACGACTAACTTCAAAGTAATTGCATTCTAAAAACCTGCCACTGGAGTAAGCTTTATAAAAATCGGTAAGGATGGATGAGACCTCGTGGTTGTTCTTGTTGAACGCACAATTATTCTTTATCTCTTGGGTACCTTCAGTTTCTTATGTTTTGTCAGTTGAAGTGTTATCGGTTAGGAGGAGATGGATGGAAACAACTTTATTGAAAGTCCGGTGATCTTTAACCCGGGCTCAGGTCTCCCATGAGGGGACTTCGAGGCCTTGCCTCAACGCCGTCTCGCAGGCCCGCTGGACTGCCCATATTAATAAAACATTCTCTCATTGTGTGGGGTCGGTTCAACAAAAAAAAGTATCGTTATTGTTAATTCTGGGGTATGCTTGTGTTGATCTGTTTTCCACAATAACGTCAAAGGAAAAAACGCTGGCCTCTATGATGTTGTGTTGTTGAACCATTTGCAATGTATTTAAGATTGAAGGCATACTCTTGTGATTGAATTCTGCTCCATGCCTACATGTACTGTCAAAATTAATGCAGAACTCACCACTACAGTATGCCTCATCCTCGTGTCATTGTGGCACTTAAACCAAGAACCAACTTAATGTTGTTATATTATAGTGCAAAAGTCAAATACACTGCTTTTGATGTAGGAGTGGAGGAAGCAGTCTCTACTGTGGTATTTTGGGTTTCAGTTTTCTGAGCACAACACAGGTATCACTTATACACTTATTGGCTTTACGTTCAATGAAATAAAACTGGAGAAGTATCTTACCAGTTAATGGAACTAAATGACAGCTAACATGAGCATCCCTCACAGTTTGTAGGCATAGGGGAGAGTCAGGAGGGTTGGGACACTTTTCACAATATTTTTAGTTTTGTTGAACCTGAATGCAGAACGGTGTTTGATTAATTATAATACAAGTATAAACCAGCCGCAAAACTTCTGAGACGCACTCGTTTCTATGGCTCCTGCTTGGGCTGTAATAAATAGTTTGTGATGGCTAAAATCTGTCCCATTCCACCCGCCTCTGTGGGTGGAGTGGGACATCACTTGGGAAGAGTGGGACGTATGCAACAAAATAGTTCAAGTGCATTTAGCGACCATTACAAGCGGATAGTTTGACATCAAACAATAAAAAGGGTTGCTCAAACTTTGCTGCACCGATAGTTTTCGGCACTGGTAGCTGTCATCACAATGTCGGTAATTGGTAAAGTCCCCATATAACGGAAGGTGCGTTTTCTTGACTTGAAGAACAGCAATCTTTAGGCAAACGCCATTTTTTTTTGATGGGCTGTGGCGGCAGTCTTGACTGTGTCACGGTTCTTTTTTTAATACTGTCGTGCTAACCTCTGTGAATTCTTCTTCAGTCGTATGGTCCCCCCATTTTACATGTAATGACTTTTGTGTTACCTTTCTTTTTTCTTTTTGCGCTGTGTAACGCGGTGTGTCAATACGATACAGAGGAATGGGACAGTGTCCCGTTGCTCCCACAACTCGGCTGTCTCATTCCTCTCAAACTACGTTTCCCAAAGTAAGCAACGTTCAGCAGCTAAAATTCAGTCGTAATGCCTCAACTTTTTCTTTGAAAAAGTACATAGCTGATGTGTCTTTTCGGAGAAAAATTGATGTTAAAGTCCACAATGTGGTTGAAATATGAGCGTTAGAATTTAGATAGCAGAAGCTTACTTTTGAGACATGAAATAGGCGACTTCCTGTTACAGAAAGCTCCATTCGCCAAAGATGCCCACCATTATATCCATGCAGTCGGTCTGTTAGCACCATTTCATGAGTCGTTGGCTAACGTCTTTGAAGTAACTGGAGGAGAGATAGACACGCTATCCCATTCCTCCGTCTTAAACCTCCCAACTCTCCCCTATGAGTAGACATCTCATTCCTAACGAGCGCATGTTCACAGATCCTATAATTGATTCATCTGCCTCCACACCTGATATATTACATGTCGCGTGATGAAGTGATTTGGTAATAATGCCTACTCTGCAGCAAACAAAGCTCTAGTCTGCATCTTCTCAAAGGCATTCAGATTTCATCTCCACGATTGGCGCTTATGCAAGGTTATTTAAGAGGTGTTGAAAAAACAGTGCATCACACCAACCTCCAGTCTGCTGTTTTGAGAAAAATAGATTTGGTGCAGAAAGCATGTGGACGAAGTGAAGACACGAACTGACAATCTGGAGTGCCAACTTCCTATGTTTATTAACAGAAACCATGCTCATTTATACATGCTGCCGAACAAGGTAATCCCATGACAGATGTAGTAACATGGATGAAACTAACAAATTATGAGACCAGTGATGTAAAAGAGTTGAAAGACATGCACCGGAAACTGCATTGGCCTGAGCTGTAAAATCATGCCAGCACACGAGAACACGTGTTCATCTCAGGATCAATCCATGGGATGGCAAAAGAGGCAGCGCACAACCTAAAGTTAACACGTCTACAAGCTATTTTCAAGAACATCTTTTTTTTGTCACTTAAATCTAGCGATGGCATGCTAACACTGTCCTTCATATTAGGAACCTACCTTTTTCATAGGAGCCTGTGCTTTTTATTGGGAACGACTCAGTTGTCTCTCTCTAAGAGTGGCTGCTTGCTCTCTTAGAACTGCGGTTTGGCTGAATTGTGATGCACAACCACAGTACTTGCCTGCCAAGTACCGGCCCATATTGCTGCTGACCGCCAAATGGTGCTGTCTTGCACGATCATTGAAACAGGTGCCTGTGTTTGATATATACCCTACTGTTTTGCTGTTTGACAGTGAACATTGTTAACTAATAAAGAAAGGAATAGCTTTTACGTGCCTCAATTCGGCTTCAATGAAGTCGTCAGAACTACCTTTTTATGCAACTAAATAATTAATAGGGTAATTACATTAGCAGACTGAAAGACACCCAATTTCCTCCCTCCATTATCACAGGTGTGTTCAAAAGCCTCTTGCAGAAGCTGAAACGTGGTAATAAAGTGCAGGAGCTAAAGGAATAAATGAGCACAAGCGTAATACCTTATGTTCACTGCCTCTCGCACACTATAAAGACAGTCGCAGCCAGATGCAGTGTGCGCATTGTGTTCTCCACTCCAAGCAAAGTGGCTGGGATTTTCCCTTCGGTGGCGAATAAGCAGCCAGCTGCATGCTCCAAGAAGCACACTACGTGATACAGCAGATGTGTTACAATGTGGTCCTGAAAATTCACACAAACGGGCCAGTGTTCTAACGATCCTGCAAGAGAGCACCGCTTGGAGGTCAGCAGCAACATGGGAGTGCACTTGGCAGGCCATTGCAAGTGCTGTGGTTGTGCGTCATGCTTCAGCCGAACCACATTTATTATGAGGGCAAGCAGCTGCACTGAAAGGGAGACAATTGGGGCATTCCTAATAAAAAGGGTAGGCTGTCACTGTGTTAGCAAGCCACGACTAGACTGAAGTGACAAAGAAATGATGCTCTTGAAAGTTAGCTTGCAGACATGTCAAGTTTAGGCTGTGCACCGCCTCTTTTGCCTTTCACTCAGATTAATTATGTAATGGACATGTGTTATAGCGTGCTGGCATGATTTCGCAGCTCAGGTCAATGCAGTTTCTGGTGCATGTTTGATGACTGGTTCATGATGATTTCTTAGTTCATCCTTGGGCTATAATTGTAAAAAGATTACCTTTGACAGCATGTATGAGTCAGCGTGGTTTCTTTCAATAAACATCTTGAAGGTGGCACCTGGGTTTTCCAGTTCGTGCCTTTCCCTTTTGTGTCATACCTATATTTCTCATGTAATGCACCAATTACCTCAGCAAGAAGCCCTGTCGTACCATATTAAAATGTGCTGTACACTACGGTACGACACAACTTCAAGCTTCTTGTGCAGTGCTTTGTCAACAAGCTTCAATTTACCATTTTTTGTTTTAGAAATTATCCTCTTATTTTACCACACACCAGAACTTTTAGAGGTCAATTAGTGGGCACAGTCTGTAATGAAACAATCTGAAAAATTCTTTTAGTAAAATGATACCTATTTATGACTGTTTTTTTTAAACCCTGCTGTTCTCCACGCTATGCTGTTCTGGCTCACCGAGCACTTCTGTATTCAAAACTTTTTTCTTGCAAGACAGATTTATAGTCCCCAGCACTTGGTGGACTATATAGAATTTTCCTGTAGAAATAAGACAGGGTTGCAAGACATGCCCGACCAACCTTACCTGAAAAAAACTGCAGTTGTGTATGGTTTGAAATGTTTTTTATTTAGTTCAGGATTATCAACTTTAAAAATTTGCTGCTCAATAGCATTGCTTTGTTTCTTCAATTGCAGGAACAAGCCCTGCTAATCCCATGCCTGGTGCGGAAGGACATATTGGCGCTTCACCTTGCAGACAAATTGTTTTTCATCCTTGTGCCCTTTTATGACTTATGAAGTCACAAGGTTCTTCTTTAGGTATCTCCTACTGAACAAGTCTAAAATAAATCTTGGTGCTTGCAACATATTTGTGATGTGTTATTCCGGCAATTATCATTAATTGCTTTATTGTCTATGAGTACACTGAAAGAATGTCGTTTGTGGAGGCAATACGCACTGCATTCTTTCACAGCACAGATTCAGCATACGGGGTCTCACATTTTCTGATTACTGCAAAACACTGTAGTCTAACGGTCGGCTCGTAGGGTGCAGATACACAGGACGGGGACTTCTGTTATTGATTTATTGGCACACCTTGCATTGCAACGGATGGGTCGTAGAGTACAAGTACAGGAGACGGGGTCATCTGTTATCGAATTATTGGGACACCTGTATTTTAACGGTTATACTCGTTAAGTGCAAATATGGGTTACGAAATCTTCCGTTTCCCAAGTACGATGGCACTTATATCTTGTTCGACGATTTGTACATAACGCCCTGTCCGTTGACGGAAAGAGCGTTTTTTATGTTGCGAAAAAGTGTTCGGTCACAAATTACCAGCAAATTTTGTCGTTAAGTAGGGCCATTTTTTTGCAGTGTGCAGACTGTGATTGGCAGTTCACGAGGCGATGGGAAGGTACTTGCATGGCATGGCATGGCATTTGTTCATATGAAACAGCGTTATCGACCAAGAAAAACTGAATATCTTGTCTGAGTTGTGTAGACTGCAGTTTAGGAGTATGCTTCAAACTTTTGAAGCATTGCATTTCTGCACCTTATGCAGGCTGCTCACTGGTGCTGATCTGTAATCTGGTTTTTCAGTTTGTATGGTTTGCTAGTTGGTATACGTTGCCAAGGAAATACACTATCATTAGAGGGAAAGCGACTCTTTTGAACTATCCGCAAGCTTCAAGATTCTTACACTATGCATTGACAATTGAAAGTTCCATTGAAAAATCACGCCATATCCACGAAGTGAATGATGATGAGTGGGCGAAGCTCGATCGTTTTCATCCATGGCAGAATGAGAATGTGTGGTCTCGAACGCGCTTATACTTCATGGTTATCAGCGTCATCGTCATCGTTATCACGTGTAGTGGGTACATTCCACTATACTGGAACGCGCTTATACTTCATCGTTATCGCGTGCAGTGGGTACATTCCACTATACTGCGTCATTGTCATCTTTATTACGTGGAGTGGGTACATTCCACTATACGTGGTTATTTACCTACCTACCTACCTACCTACCTACTACTACTACTACTACTACTACTACTACAACTACAGAGGAGGGACAGACCCACACCCTTAGGAGCTTCGCCCCTAAAATTGGAACTTTCAGTTGAAACCTGTCTACCAGTAAATGCATAAATGAATATGTGTCTGTAATTGTCACTTTTTTCGACATCTTTTTACATATAGCTGGTGCCTTGGGCAGTGCAGCAGCAGTGGTAGGGAAGTATGAGTGCAATAAAACAGCCTTTGTGCGTATTTAGATGAAACATTCAGGGTATGTCCGCACCAGTGGCATAGCCAGAAATTTTGTTTGGGAGTGGGGGGGTGGCTTGCATGTCAACATCTGCTTTTGTGTATATATCAATATTCATACGTTCTTAGTTTCAGGATGACACTATTAAAGCACAATGTCTCTTAGCAATAGTGATCTAATGAAACGCGTTGTTGTTTTTTTCTGTTATACAATAGACTCTTGTTAAACGTAACCTGAAGGGACCAGGAAAATATGTTCCATTTAACAGGAGTTCCGTTTACTGAAAGAGGAACAGAGTTGCAGAATCCAAGTACGAAATTAATAATATTAGTGACAGTTGTCCTGTTTAAGCAGCAGTTCCATGTAAAGTGCCCTGCAACACTTTTCCAAGTAGCCATGGAATAGATTCACTAAAGGAGCTTATTGCCTCACGAATTCAGCTCTGCAAAAATTTTATAATCCGTCCAGTACGAGTGGAGTTACAAAGATTTGTCGCACGCTGCAATTGCATTATCTCTTCTCTTGTCGCGACGAAAGCGCTGGAAGCTAAGCAGGGAGGGATGGCACGGGGGAAGAAAATACGTCACGCATACCTCGTGACCTTGAGCACTTTTTTCTTTTTTTTCTTCGAATACGCGGCTTCTCAGTGTGATAGCGCGTGTGCACGCCTGGACAAGTCGCGGCCTCCTGTGGTGGCCCCTGTAACGACCGACCGCGCCATGCTCAAATCAGCCAATGGCTGATACAATGGCTGTGACGAGTGATTTTTGAGCTTGTAGCGTCATTCGTCGAGAGAAGAGAAAGGAATTTTTAGCTGGATTTGAGAATTTATTGTCAACTGCAGGCCGCGTGCTGCGCTATAATATTTCGCTCGCGTGTTCTCGGGAGCCTCGACTACCGATCGGCAGCGTTTTCTGACCATGCTCAAAAAGTGTTGCAGGGCCCCTTTGAGAGATTTCCGTCTACTGAGAGTTTTCCGTACTTCTGATCTTTGGGAGCATCACTTCGATGAAATGTGACTGATTACCAAATAGTGCAGTTTCAGTTTGGCATTCGTTCAAAAGTTTCATTATTAGCAGCATGCAGGTGGAGGTGAGTCACATATCAAGAGGTGCGATGTTAAAGGGGCCATATGACACCCTATTTTCGACCATTTTCCGTGTTATCTGGGTTCATCCTTGCGCATTCGCAAATATGCTGGCAAAATTATAGCGCATTTGGATGAGCATTGAAATTATAATTCAATATTTTTAAAACACGCGAGTGGCCTGAGGGTCAGGCAACACTGTCGTACTCACAAGCCGTGATGTAACAAGCTAGCTGCGCGAGCGTCTGCATTCTGGCGAATTATATTGTTCCGTAGTCAGTTGCACATGGAATAGAGATAACCTGGCTTTCTTCAGTTAGACATTGAAACTGAATGATTTGCAGCAGCTGATCTTTGTTAAAAGAGGAAGGCTTCGCTCCTGCGAGCACATGTCACATGCACCATGGTGGTCGCTGGTGATGGGTGGGGTTTACAGCCATGTGATTTCTGGGGCCTGGTTTGCACTGCAATATTCTTTTACGGCCCATTTTGCCTATCCGTATAGGCACAATAGACCCTCCACTTCTAGTTTTTGCTGTAAACCATGAAGTGTAGGGTGACCATGTCATGGCCCCTTTAATAATGGAGGCTCAGGCCCACCAGTAAGGTGTGAGCAATTAGTTTTATTGCGATAGCAATTATATGGACACTCGCGGCTGGTTTTCGCCGTCGGCGTCGGCGTCATTTGCCGTATATGTATATGTATATATATAACCGGGCCCGCCCGTCGTTCGTGAGCGTGAAAAGACGCGAGGCGGGGGGGGGGGGTCCCTCGAGCGACCTTCGATTTTACGAGCGGGGGCGCGCGCGTTATCTCCCCTTCTCGGCGGCCGACAGCGGGCGGGGGGGGGGGGGGGGGGGGAGCGACGTTCGATTTTACGAGCGCGGGCGCGGGCGCGCGCTTTATCTCCCCTTCTCATCTCCCCTTCTCGGCGGCCGGGCCGGCGTACCCTTCTACGTGCTGCGCTTTCAACGCGAAGAGAATTCTCTTAAACAAGCGTTTTCTAGAGTTGCGTGAAATCGGATCCAAAAAGAGTTAGCTGCCAGCCTCACTTCGTATAACATTACAATTTTTTGCTATCGCATTCATTGCTTCACCCTTGCGGTGAAACTGTGACTTTTTAAAATGAGCTTCAATGAGGTTCAATGAGCTTCATTTTTTTACGTTTGTGGGAGGAACTGGAGCTAATCGCAGAAGCTGCAAACTTGGTGCCGCGCTGTGTGACACTGGCGCAACTTCTTTCTGCAAAGAGCCCTTGAGAACAACAAAGCGGGTTTACTGCAAAGCACTTTCCTTGTGTCGGGGGGTAGTAGCAGCCTTGTCAATGTGGCTTTGCCTCTCGCACAATAAAAAAATGATTAGGGTGTGTTCCATCAGACGACTTCACATATGTCAACCCACCGGCAACACTGGAGACATTACAGTACCTTCGAGGGCAGAGTCGTGAGTGAAAGAGTAGGTGAAGAGTGTGCTCCCTCCCCCTTTCTCTTCCTTATCTACAAGGACATGCAACCCGACTTGTCGACATACCAAAGCAGGCCCACTTACCAGCTGAATTTTGTTCTAGAAAATATTGTGAACTGCTGGAACAAACCATACATGAACACGCTTCCAAATTTTCTCTCAAAAATTTTGCCTTTGCCTTTCTCAATGAACAGTTATTTCGACATCTTCCTATAGCCTACCACATCCCCCCGCTTCCCATCCTGGCAAAGGGGAACTTAAGTGTCACAGATGGTCACCCGACAAGTCGGTGCTAAGTCGTCGACGGTGAATGACAAGGTTGTATGTAGGTTGTAAAGTCCCATAAACCTTCCACCCCAACCACCCCTGGCTGCGCCCCTGGTCCACACCACTCAAATGAGTACTGCTATGTTTCAGGAAGCTGTGTGTATCAGTTCCAGAGTTACGGAGGTCTAACAATGTGATTTATGTACATTCCCAAGGAAAAGCCTGAAGAAATACCAGTGATACACATCCGAAGTTGTAACAGAACTATTTTAGTGAATCATCCTTTAAAAAATTAATGCAACTTGAAATGTCATGAATTTTAGCCAGCTGTTGCCACCTCCCTACTGAAAAAATCCGCATGCCGTCATACGGAAAACATACGGATTTCGCATATTTTCCGTATAAAATATATGGATTTTGTACGGACGTATACGGATGCTTACGGAAATTGTAAGGAACATATGGACGTATCATATGGTACATAAGAAATTCCGTGTGGGCGTACGGATGTAGCCTTAAAGGGACACTAAAGTGAAATATTAAGTCGACGTTGATTGCTCAAATAGCGGTCCAGAAGCCTCGTAGTGCTACTTTCGTGCCAAAAGGGAGGGGCCTCCCTCCCTCTTAGGTAGAGAGGAGTATAGCCTCCTCTATACTTTCTGTGCCCGTCAAACGCTCCCTCGGCGACCGTCGTCTTTCCCTCTCACCCACGATGGTATTACGCTACATTCCACCGCGGCGCGCCGCCACCTACGTTGGGCTTGGCTTTCGTGGCTTGAGGCGCTCCTGCCAGTGTATTGCACGCTGCCGCATCTAAGCAATTGCGCTTGCGACGTTTCCTTGCTGCTGCGATTCTTTACTGATATACCCGTAAGCGTTTGTAGCCATCGTGGCCGGATACCTGGAACGCCAATGCTGAAGCGGCTGCCCTGCCCTTCGCAACCAGCTAGGCGTTGGATGTCCTGTGGTTGTGCGGCAGTGAATAGGCGCCCGTCGGCTAGCTGTTGCCTACATTGCAACCGAATGGTGACAGGTGTGTGTGTGTGTGTGTGTGTGTGTGTGTGTGTGTGTGTGTGTGTGTGTGTGTGTGTGTGTGTGTGTGTGTGTGTGTGTGCCTGCAGGAAAGGTTTATAATCTGCAGGATCTCGTAACACCTTGGGAACCCGAAGGTGCATGACGCGACCTGCCACAACTCTAGTTACATCGGAGAACCACCTATTTTTGTGTCACCATGGACTTTGCTTGCTCCACCACGTTTCCCGCTTGCTTGGCATTACAGCTTCAAAGGTTTACCCGCCAGTGAGAATGCCATGCCTTCATTGCAGTTAAGGATGGCGGGTCAATGCGATTACCTCGCAATGGCAGGAACTGTGTGAGAGATTCTGCTGTTTCTACATCCTCGCAATATTGAGCATGGTCAGTGGTGGCAGATGTGAAGAAGTGCATGTGTTGTGGCGTGTGCCAGGGTGTCGTGTCATCTGACAGTGTACACTGTTTATGCTTATTCTGATTGGTGTGTGCTCGGGTGTCGTGTCGTCTGACAGTGCGCATTGTTTACGCTTACTCTACGTGTGACAACTGCCACTGTTTCTACATTCTCGACACATGGAGCATAACCAGTGGTGGCAGACGTGAACAAGTGCGTGTGTGGTGGTGCGTGCTAGGGTGTCGTCTTGTCTGACAGTGCGCATTGTTTGTGGTTATTCTGCGTGCTGCATGCGAGGGTGTTGTCATGTGACAGTGCACGTCGTTTAGGCTTATTCTGCGCGTACATCTGCAGAATAAATATTATTCAGTTTACTTTGATCTCTCAATTAAGCTGTCCTCCAACAAGTTCTGACTTCATGGACGACCTTGTCTGCATTGTATGGACTCGCTAAACCAAAATCACACAACAATTAACCCTTGTAGAAGTCAATTTTGCCTTACAGAAGATATATTTTAGTATCTCGAAATGGACGGTAGAAATTCATATGGCATCTGACGCGGAAAAGGTATATATGTAAGCCGTATCATGCGGTTTCCGCACGACCACAAATCCGCACGACCAGCCGTATCATACGGCATCCATAATACCATATTTCCGTATAAATGGAAACCGTATATACGGAGGATACGGATCCGTATAATCCATATATATGGATTATGCGGATCCATACCATGCGGATTCGTATCATGCGGATCCGTATCATGCGGATCCATAATACCATAATTCCGTATGTACGGATCCGTATCTTCCGTACATACGAATTTTTTCACTAGGGCTGGTGGCCACTGGCTCAACCAGGGAAGTGTGTATGGCTACATGCATTGTCTTCTGTCTTGGTGTAAAGATGGCGTCTAATTCAGGCTTTAATGTTGCAGATCTATGCAGGCAATTAGGAATGGGTCTAAAAGGAGGCCTGGGGGGACCCTTTTTCGTGCAAGCACCGACTCCCTGTTTTGTAGAATGGCCACAATGGTGTATTGGACGCCAGACGAATTAAAGGCCCGTAGTGTGACCGGAAAACTGTGGAATAAGTCCCGGTCATTGGGACAGACCGAAGTGAAGCCTCAACTAACTCCTGACAAGGTGACTTCTTTGAAAGGTATGCAACACAGTAAATATGTATGTTATACCGTCATGTGCATTAAAGCTATAGTTATAGCATTTTTGAATTTCTTTATTGCTTTCACTTTAACCATGGACTGACACTGGTTTTTGAATGGTTCATTACACTGTTGTAATTTATGCCGATTACACAACCTTTCATCTCGCATATTATGTATACCAGTGGTATGCCTAGTAGACGATGCTGTGGACTGAGTTGCCAGGATATTAGTGTAGGCTGAGGCGTTGTATTGCCCATCTCAATCTTCATGCTGTTGTAAACAGACTCATTTGTTACTGAGTTGCTTCTGCTGAAAGTAATGCTCACATAGCTGAGGAAAATGCTGTATCGAATCAGCGAGTCATGGTTCAGAAAAATGGGCTTTGCAAACCCATCCTTCTCGAGATTCCTTGGAGTTGTGTGGTCAAAGTTGTGGTTTGTCGTAGTTTGTCAGTGATTTTATACTGATCACTCAGTGGACACCGCTGGAGTGGCAGCGTGTCTTGATTAAGAACCTTTGTTGAGTTGAAGACATGTTGGACTTGCCTGCAGCTGACGGCAGCTGCTTCACAAAGTTGTCGCCCCGTTCAGATTTGAATGAAGCCAGAAACAGTCTTGGGGCAACTGGCCCTGCTTTGAATATTTGATTTTTGATTTTCTTACTTGCTTTCTGTTTACAGACCTGTTCAGGATATACACGGGGGGATGCACCCGAAGAAGAGCAGAAAAAGCGCCTGAAAGACGTCAGGAAACATCTCGCTCAAAAGCTGGGAGACTTGCGGCGCAAGTAAACGCGTGCTTCTGGCAGGCAGCGGTGGGAATACATTATTTATTTTTCATATTCTGTTTTAATCAGTGCAGGTGGTTGGAGAATGCTGTCTTGTTTTTTTTTTAAATATCATAAAAATTATGACAGCACATTATAGGGAAGAAGTAATTATGTTGCAGTCTGTCGAGGGCCAGAGATTCTGGTTGTTTTAACACGGTAGCGTTAAACAGCTTGTCTCACGGATATTCCCGTGTTCGTGTCATCGTATGTGAGTGAAAACTCAGCGTTATCCATGAGCGAAATTTCTATAAGCTGCAAATACATAAATAATACCAATTTGGCTCAACTAAGGAATTGAACGAAGGTTTTCTGCAGTGCAAGTAGGTGTTCTATAGCAGAGTCACGTCATTCCTTTTAGCTGCTCTTGAAGAAAACCCCATATAAATGTGAAGAGTCTCCTTAACGCATGTGTGTGTTGCACGGCATAAGCATAGAATCGCACCAGGCGTCAAGCCATGCGAATTGTACTATGAGTGAGGGGGCATTGGTAACATATTTCAGGGAGGGGTTCTTTTCATTACAAAGCATTTTTGAGATATCAAAGTGTTCAGGGCTTCAATAATGCTTCACTGTAGTAATGAGAGAATCAAGCTTTTAACATGAATGCCTCTGCAGAAGTTTCTTTTGCCATATTTCTCTGTCTTTGTGTGAACACTTATTCATTTTAGTCCACGTTTTATGTATTTAATCTGCAATATTTCAAGAAAGATTCCCGCATTCAACGAAAATTAAATTTTGCTAAATATTTTCTTTTTGTCGTTCATTGACAAGCCTAATATGCTATGCTGTTTATTTAACACATCCGTGCTAATGCAGTGTTCATTGATTCTGTAGTCACCATTTAGTTATTCAGTAATTAGCGTATACATATATATCATTTTTAGCAATTTGATAAGCGCTTCCTTCGTATTCTAATGATATGTTTTGACTCTTGCATACAGCTGGCTTTGGCAAAGGAATGGAAGCCCCATACGGATCAAAGCACTTGTCACCAGATCAAATGCACCGTGGCTCCTACGGCACGGCTGCTTCAGCTGCCACTTTGCAGTAAAATAAAAATCATTTGACAAATTTGTGGAAATAGATATTTTACTAAGCCCTTCGGCAAAACACACCAAGTTGTGCAGGTTGCCCATTTAGGCTTAGACCTCCAACAAGCCAAAAAAACACCAAGCCAACAAAACAAAAAGCCAATGAAACAACAAGCCAAAAAAAACTATAAGGCAACAAACCAAGCCAACAAAACAACAAGCACAAGAGCCAACAAAACAAAAACAATAGGCCAATTTTCCGCATAGCCAACAGCTATTGGATTTTTTTACTGGGGCGCATAACGGTATCAACCCTGCGTACGCAGGCTGCCAACGGACGTTGCCCGCGTCCGCAGATTTATGAACGAGTCACTTTCAGCACGGAGCCAACGAAGCCTCCGCGCGAACGCTACCGAAGCTGCGCACATTTTCTCGAACGCAAAATGACAAAACTACCGTATATGCAACGCATTCCATGCAACAAGGGAGGTATAGAGGAGGCGTCGCCGCCACCGTCGCGCCGTCGCGCTGAGGTGGCCGAGGCGCCGACGCGACGGCGAGCCCCGGCCCCCGGCGCCCCGCCGGCCCCGCTAGTACAGTGTACTAGAAGGGGGCAGCGGAATGAACGAAGCGGCCGCGCAGCACGGCATGACCGCTTCTCGGTAGATGTTCCGACGGGCGATCACAGCGGCGGCGCTGTATTAATAATACACAGCGCAAAATGAACAAAGGACGAGAAAAGGAACCACAAAGACAAGCGCTGTAGTTGCTGTAGTTACTTTGTCAACTTTGTACTGAAGCGCTGAAGCTGCTGAAGCTCTCGAGAGCGTCTGCATTTGGCTCGCGCGCGTCGTAGTCTACGAAAGCGTGTAATTGTGCGTTTCGAGTGCTTTTAACGCATTACTCAGCTTTAAACGGTGTCTCAACGCCTGCTACGCGCCATGGTGCACAAGTGAATATGCAGCTGCGCCAAAATCGCGTCGACTCATTCCCTGTTTGAGGGGCCTGCCGACCCTCAAAGAAGGCGACAATCGGACTTTTTTTTTCGCATATATGCACCTCGATGGTCACTGATTTCTGTGCGGATTGCAAGCAACACATCGAGCCGTGACACACTATAGTCGATTACGAATGCCCAATGAAGAGTGAAGGAACAAACCAGGGACGAAAGCCCCTTATGTCGGTAGTTCCTGCGATATCTAGAGCATTGACGCTTATATGAGCTACAATGAGCTCGACTGTTTCATGAGTAACCTGAGAACACATAACTCTCTCAACGTTTATAGGGACGGTTGAGTTCCATCGTGCCAGTTTCACGCTGTTTAAATGCCGAAAGGCTATCTTGTTTCAACAGCGTGCACGGTTAGCGTGCACCACCTCTGTAGGCTTAAAATACCAGGGAGCTGAGCCGAAGGCACGCGTTCAGCTCCGAGGAACGAACTTCATGCATCAGGGCTTATCTCAAGCATACTAAAATGCGCAGGTGTAAATATAGCCCGTCTCGTTTTCAACCAGCTCCCCTTTTATATCGACAGATTACATTGCACTATTTTCCAGGTCTGCTATTGATGTCATTGCAAGATTTTGTTTCACAGTGTTTTGTATAATCATTTAATTGCTTTATCCGTAAAGTGTCAGAAGTGAAGCCAGGATGGGTGGCGGCGCTCTACGACTTGCGATATATATATATATATATATACTTCTGGTGACGATGGACGTCACCTCCCTCTACACTAACATCCCCCCACAAGGATGGTATACAGGCTGTTCTCGATTCGTATGACAACTACAAATCTGACAAGCTGATTGACAGCTCAACCCTGGAACCCCTCCTGAAGTTAATTCTCGAGTTCAATAATTTTGAGTTCAATGGTTCTCATTACGTACAAATCAGTGGAACATCGATGGGTACAAAGATAGGCCCTACATATGCAAACGTCTTCATGGGAGTGCTCGAGGACTCGTTTCTCAAGAGTGTGCCACTAAAGCCTATGTATTTCAAACGCTACATCGATGACATTTTTTTCATTTGGACACACGGTGAAACCGAGCTTCTAAACTTTATAGCGAAATTCAATCAGGCACATCCTGCTATAACATTCTCGCATATTTACTCACCCTTGTCTGTGAACTTCCTCGACGTCACGATTACCATTTCCCATGGACTCCTAATTACGAAGCTCTTTAAAAAGCCAACTGATAATCATCAATTTCTTCATTTCGAAAGCAGTCACGTGCGCCATTGGAAGACTGGGATCCCATATAGCCAGGCACAACGCTTCAGGCGCATATGCTCTGAAGATCAAGATTTTAATTCTTGTTGCCAGGAGCTTAAGAAGAAGCTTCTTAAGCGAAAATATCCGGAAAAAATTATTGACAACGCGATACAACGAGCCACAGAACGCGATCGGGCGGATATTTTAAAAGGTAGCAAAAAAAGCAACGAGTCGCAGTCAGCCAATTTGGTACTAACTCATTCAGCGTCCATCCCCAAGGTTAAAGGTATACTGCGTAAACATTACAACATCCTCACCCAAAGCGACAGACTAAAAGCGGTCTTTCCTGAGCCCCCTGGGGTCGTGTATAGACGTTCAAAAAACATAGGTGACATCCTTACGTCATCTAAAATTGTCGCCGCTAACCGTACCGGTTGCAGCTGCTGCAACAAACCACGCTGTAAAGTCTGTCCTCATGCAACACCTTCATTAACTGCCACCAGCACATCTAACAAATTCAAATTCACAATTAAAGGCAGCTTCAATTGTGATTCATCGAACGTAGTGTACTTGCTTGAGTGTGGCACATGCCACATGCAATACATAGGCCAGACAGAAACACCATTCAGAATCCGGTTTAACAATCACAGATCGCATGCTAAAACTCAACCGAACCTTCCATTATCAAAACATGTAAACATGCCCGGTCACTCATTTAGCAACCTCCAAGTGACGATACTAGAATCAGGGATTCCGCACCAGCCATGACCGTGAACTTCGCGAATCGTATCTCATTCATAAATTTAACACTGTTTCCTCTGGAATCAACGAAAGTAAGGGAAAACTGGACCTGTCTTACGCTAGATTAAGAGCGATGATGCACTGGTTGCGCAGTGTATCGCCTGAATCGCGCCTTCTAGGTTTGCCTTTTCTTTTCGTTTTTTTGTGCCAACTTTTCTTCAATCATTTCACAATGTTTTCAATCGTACAATGGTTTCAATCGTACGCTCATGTATCACTAAGATTGTACTTATACTGTCATGCAATGTCATTACACCACTGCGCATGTACATCTTTTAACTACACATAAGCATATGGTACCATGTCGCAGTACATGCAGGGGATTCTTGAGCCGTGTCTTGAGTATGTGTGCGCTTTTTTCGATTTTTCCTTTTTTTTCTTTTTCTTTCTCTTTTCTTTGTTCTTGAAACACGTGATATTTTGTTCTTGACACGTGATACTTTGTGATGCGCATTGTAGTCCTAATCAGTGCAGATGGCGCTGACCTGTTACTGAAAAGTGCTTTTAAAGCCATGTATGATTTGTTGTTACATTACTCTGACGAAGGCTGGTCCACCAGCCGAAAACGTTCAGTAAAGACGCTTTCATGAAAGTTTCGTCGTCCCTTCCTTGCATACAATACGTCGGGTCCAGTGTGAATGACGTTCAAAGAATTCGGTATATATATATATATATATATATATATATATATATATATATATATATATATATATATATATATATATATATATATATATATATATATATATATATATATATATTGTTTTCAAAAGAATATTCCTGGCTAACTGGTTAAAATATATGAAAGAAAGTCACAGTGAAAAACATAACATTTATTCTGAGCTTTCGGCCGGGGACCGGCCTTTATCAAAGATGCCTACGGTACATGGAGTTCGGGTTTAAATACAGATTCCCGCGTTACATACACAGATACACATGCTATCGCGATTCGTTGGCACGGGACAAGGGGAGGGGCCAGAAGAACAACAACAGCCAGAAAGGTCAGGGGGAGAGTGTCAGACATGCGTACAAGGCCGCCAATTTGTTGGAACTTAACAAGAGGCGGGGCCAGAACACACAAACAAACAATCAATAAACAACAAATGAAACGGCTTAAGAAACGAGGCTACATGTGCGATCCAAGAGAAAGAAAGAAAAATCACGCCATATCCACGGAGTGAATGATGATAAGTGGGGCGAAGCTCGAGAGGGGGAGATCATCGGTAACCGTAACTCTCCCGTGAAAGTTCGCCCATAGCTTCGGCTTGGCTTTCCCGTACAGCAGGATCTTGGCGGCGCTCAGCTTCAAGCGCGATTCTGCCGCTCGTACGGCAGGATCTTGGCGACGTCGACGCGCAGCCTGACGAGATGCTTCGGCCTCTCTTTCGCGTACGGCGGGATCCTGTCGGCGAGCGCGCGCTGCCGCCGCCCTGCGCGCCCTCCGCTCCGCAGCCTTATCAACAACCACCTCCTCCATCCGGTGACTCGTTGCGAAAGAGGAAGCGCTCCTAGGCGGTCACGTACCACGAGACACAAGGGATGGACAAACCCACGGCTTTAGGAGCTTCGCCCCTAAAAAGCAAAAAAAAAAAAGAACAAGTAACAATGGTAAGGACGCGATTACCCGGCTAAAAGGGGATATCCATTCGCTTCGGGAAAATGGTCACGGACGCCGGATGTCAACGCACCGTGCGTGTTCCTTTGTTCAACATGTTATCTTCTAAAAGTGCGTCAAAAGTCGTTAAGTGCGTGCCCACCCGTGCGCCTGAGGGGATGGGGTTCGGTGTGGCTATTGAAGTCGACCGCTCTCCTCGGAGGCTTTGCAGGCGCTGGCGGCAATCATCACAGACCGCCCGCAAAGTCAAGGAAGCGGCTCGCCCGTGTACAATATCGTAAACAGATGTAGGATAGGCGGCATGCGTAAGTACACGAGACTTTTTTTTCAGCAAATTAAGCTTTCCATATATATATATATATATATATATATATATATATATATATATATGAGAACTAACAGACAAAGATGCCAAGGAAAGTATAGGGGAAGCTATTAGAAGTAATTGTAATGTAAATGTGAAGAAAGGAAAGTGGACGAAAAGATAACTTGCCACCGGCAGGATCCGAACCTGCGACCTTCGAATAACGCGTCCGATGCTCTACCACTGAGCTACGGTGGCGGTCATCCCCCCCGTCCACTTTATAGGGTATATATGTGTACTTAAACATGGGAGCGTCAGTCAGCGCCGCCTGTTGCCATTACGGCGAGTGTGAAACACTCTTTTTATATATATATATATATATATATATATATATATATTCATGCCTACATATGCACACATACAAAGCAACAAAACAACAACCTATGTCAAAGCGAACGCCCAAGGCCTACAAGGTTACATAAACTGATTGGAATCTGTACACGGAGGAAGGAGAATGCACGTTCTTTCGCACAGGAATGACAATAAAATGAAGAAAATAATGCTAATCAAGGAACTTTTGAGGCCTCGATCACCTAGCTGCCTGCGGAATTCGATTTTTCTGGTTCGTTGTAGGCTAGGCACGATAGTCGGCCTAAGCTTTCATTTATGCCACCAGAGACACTGTTGAACTTGTGGATGAGGTACTATTCACGAGCCTCCCGGTGATAATGTGTTTTGAAATGGGATTGAAGCACCCCCGAAGAAAAGGTGTGGAAGGGGTGGCCCAGATTATTTACATGTTTGGAGAGAGGAAGGTGCGGTAGGGCCTTTACGTGTGCTCTGTGGTTGTTGATTCTCATCCTCAACCCAGTCTCAGTTTGACCTATGTACTGGGCATGACATAAGGTGCATTCTAGAAGGTAGATGACGTTTGCGCTGTCGCAGTTGAAGTTGCCCCTTATCTGATAAGAAAATGATGAAGCGGTACTTGTGACGGTGGACACTTTCTTCATCACTGGACAGAGTTTGCACCTAGGTTTGTTGCAGGGGCCGCTGCCTGTGAATTCAGGAGCGTTGATTTTAGAGGACGTTAAAATATCTCTAAGGTTCCTCGCCCGTCTGTAGACAACGCGTGGAGGTTCCGGGGAAAACACATCGTAACTTGTCGCTTGCAAGCAGAATGTTGTGGTGCCTTTTGAGGATGCAGTTTATGTTAGGGGGAGAATAATAATAATATGTGGGGTTTAACGTCCCAAAACCACCATATGATTATGAGAGACGCCGTAGTGGAGGGCTCTGGAAATTTCGACCATCTGGTGTTCTTTAACGTGCACTGACATCGCACAGTACACGGGCCTCTACCATTTCGCCTCCATCGAAATGCGACCGCCGCGGCCGGGATCGAACCCGCGACCTTCGGGTCAGCAGCCGAGCACCCTAACCGCTATACCACCGCGGCGGACTGTTAGGGGGAGAAGCTGAATATGTTAGGATAAGATTGGGAGTAGTGTTTTCGCGGTCCGACTTTGTGTTTTTTATCAAGTGGCGGCGGGCCTGCTTTTCAGATTTCTTAATAGCGTCGTTGATGACAGACTGCGGGTATTGTTGTCGTGTGAGGTCGTTGCTTAGTTGTTGACAGTTGGAGGCGAAGTCGGCCTGATCAGAACATATACGCCTAAACCGAAGAGACTGGCTGTATGGTATGCCGAGTTTACAGTGCTTGATATGGTTGCTGCCAAAGTGGAGGTATTGGTGTCGGTCAGTTGGTTTCCTGTAAAGTGAGGTCACGAGCTTATGGTTTGATATTTTCACTGAAACGTCAAGGAACTAATGGTACAGGCCGAGTATGAATGAGAAAATGAAATATTCTCGTGAGCGTTGTTGAAAGCACTTATGAAATCTATGAGCTTCTCTTCTCCGTGGCACCAAATGAGAAAGATGTCATCAATGAACCTTCAATAAAAAAGGGGGCGGAATGGGGTGCTGCTTAAAAATTCTGATTATAATGTGCCCATAAAGATATTGGCATAGTTGGGGCCTATCTTTGTTCCCATTGAGGTTCCATTAACCTGGACATATAATGCGTGTTATTGGACTCGAAGTTGTTTATTTCCAGAACGAGCTTCAGAAGTGTACCGAGAGTTTTGCCATCAATTGAACTGCTCTGGGGTGAATCTTCGTACGCCTGAATAACAGATTTAATGCCATCCGAATGAGGAATATTTGTATAGAGAGAGGCGACGTCAAGGGTAACCAGCAGACTATCCTGAGGTATAACCAGATCCATAATATCAGCTAGAAAGTGATTGGTATCTTTGACATAGGAAGGCAGAGTTGGGGGAATGTCTTTGATTAGGCTATCAAGAAAACTAGATATTGGTTCAGTCACCATTCCTATGCCGGAGATGATGGGTCTCCCTGGATTGCCTGCTTTGTGAATTTTGGGTAAGATGTAAAATCTTCCAGGAACTGGACTTAAAGCTTGAAGGGACGCTGCCGTTTTTTCGGGAATCTTTTTGTTTTTCACAAGTGTCGCCAACGTCTAGCGCACTTCATTTTTGAAATTAGTAGTCTGATCGGTATCAGTTAACCTACAGAAGGAAATGTCGCTGAGCTGTTTCTCGGCCTCGCCCATGTAGTCCTGTTTGTTCATTACAACAATCGCACCACCTTTGTCGGCGGGCTTGATTATTATGTCTGGACGTCTGCTTAGACCCTTTAGGGCATTATCCTCGTTCTGAGAAAGATTTTTTTGGTATGGCGATCGGTTTCTGTATTGAGAGAGAATGTCACGTTGCACTGATTTTATGTAGATGTCCAAACATTTATTCCGTTGTGAAGGAGGAGTCCAATGACGTAGTGATGGTAGCCTAATGTCAATGTTTGTGTCGTGTGTTTGCGCGCGGAGAGCGTCTGCTGCGCTGGGTGCCGCAACGCGCGTTCGCCAGTTTAAGGGGAGAGCGCAGAGACGAAGAAAGAGGGAGACTAATCTGCCTCCTTCTCGCATGCGTTCGTATTCTCGCGCTTCACGCATCGTGCAGACGCCATCCGCGTCCCAGCGCTCATAAAGCTTATTTATCCTCCCGCGTGAGGGGGTGACGGCACAGCTGGCACCGTGCCAGGGAGCTTCAACGGCGAACGGGTGCTGGCCTAAGGAGCTTCGCTCCTAATAAAAAATCGGCAGTAACAGTCGGCAAACTGTGCCTGTTTCTAAGTCTATTTCATATTTTTCGGAGTTAAGATATGAATTCTTAAATAAACTTAGCGCTGTTGCCATTACCAGCATGTCATTCGGTGCCGGCAGCCGTTCGTTTGTGTCTAATAAAGACGCAATTGTTATTTGGTAAGGAAGATCGCGTCTATAGTGACTGCGTGACATGTAAACATGAAGCCGAACGGTGTGTTTGTTGGTTAAATAGTTATTTTCCGAATTTCTCGGCGTGTTCTGGCGTGACGTAATGGGTAGAGTACGCAGTTAGAAATCTGGAGGTGGCAAGTTCGAATCCGCGTGGCAGACGCCTTTTTTTTCATATGGCTTTTTTTTTCTTGCGTTTATGCGTTCTATATCACTTATTTCACTTATATATTTATTTGTGGCAGGTAGGCACCGCCGTTTCAACGCTGTTCAGCCGTTCTGCGCGGGTACCCAGCGCCTCCCAGTAAAATGCCGCTCCACCCCCCCCCCCCCCCCCCCCCCCCCCCAAATCCTTCTGATAAAAAATTCTGGTGCCAGCCCTGTTTTTCTGAGGAATTCATAGGAAACACCCGTTTTAAAAAAAAAATCACACCGAAATGAACGGCTGCACCATTTACCGCGCCGACGTCCGCAGCGTCGTTTTCTCCCCTAGCGACTCGCGTGCAAAAGAGAGTCGTCGTTGTGATCGCCATGCCGCGGCCCCGCGGCATTTCGACGGATCGGTCAACGTTACACGTGTTTGCGCGATTGTGTCGGTTGCATCGGTCGGCAGTTATGGAATGTCCAGGCGAAGGAGGGCCGCCAACGACTCCAACGAGTGCTATCACAATCGATACACTATTAACTTGGAACGACCGAGGAAAGGTGACCGTGGTCAGAAGTGCGATGCGATCGGGGCATTGTCAAAAACAGACTTCCGCAGTGCCTTGGAAGGCGGCCGGATAGAGGTATGACTTCGTTCTTTGTCTACCGCATCTTGTGTTTGCTTAGTTACTGTAGACTTTGCTAGCCGTGACGGTCCATGTTGCATTTCATGCAACAGTTAGGTAAGTGCAGTAAACTCAAGTGCTATGTGTAGACAAGTGTTGGAGATTTGGCGAGTGTGTTAGTCGTACTTGAAGTGGTCCAGCGCGTAACGCGAAAGAAAAAACGGCTGAGCCGGCCAGCACGAAAGAGAGTGCACTCGGCTTGGCTGTCTCTTCTTTCGCGTTATGCGCTAGACCACTTCAAGCGCCATGCGTACAGTCAACATTTTTGTCATATGTTACGCATTTGATTATCATGTGATGAAGCTCTGTGCTAAAATAGAAATAACCGTTAGGTCATGTGATGTATACACCGAGAGTTTGATAAGGTGATGACATAAGGATGAATTTGATGATCGAGTATTGCTTATTGAGGGAACTATGTGTCGACTGATACACGTAGAGATTAAGCGGATGTGAAAGACAGTGGTAAGGTTGGTATTTCACTCGATTGATTCCAGTATGTGTGACCGCATGTAAGTTCTTGTGCATGTGCCTTTACGCGCTGGGATAGTCATGCAGTACACATGAAATGCGAATAACCCAAGGCTAACTGTGGAGTACAGCTCAGTAGGGGTCAGGGGCGTAGGCAGATATTTTTTTTCGGGAGGGGGGGGGGGGGGTGGCGAGTGCAGATGGGGTCGATTGTCATTTTGGGCTCTGTATGGCATCGCGAAAAGAAATTTCGGGGGAGGAGGGGGGGGCACGGGCCCGGTGTGCCACCCCCTGGCTACGCCACTGGTAGGGGTGAGCGAATATTCGAGTTTCGAATTCGAATCGAATAATGACTGTTCGAATAATTAGACAAGACGAATGTCAAAAACACGACAAAATTGATTAGGCTGGGTTAGGCTGGGCCGGCTAAAACTAACGTCGTTACAGCAGGCCTTCTGCTAAAACTTTCACCGATATCGGTTCAAAAGCGAGGGATTGTTGATTTCAAATGAGAATATGTATTTGCCGCACGTAAACAAAACACGTTCAAAATTGTCAATTATTCACAACTTCGCTTCCGAAACGAACACACGGACTTCTTGCGTAGTTCGGTCGCGGATGCCGCAAGCGCCATAAACCGTCCCGACTTTGGACAGTGAAACTCTCGGTGATTGGCTTCTCATGTGACAATTTGTTCACGTCGTGCGCTCACCACTGCCGCATAGCACTACTCGTTCGGAAAATCCCATCGTTCCGGCGCGCAGTAAAGTGCGACTGGGAACGGGTGCCCACACATTTTTGGTCGCGGAGCACTCATGACGACGAAGCACATTACCGTTGAAGTCTTACCGTAACAGTACGATTTGTAGTGTTTCGGTAGCAATCGCTCACCGAGTTATGTTCTCGTGGACATGATTAAATTTAATTTCTTTGTTATTTCTTTCAGTGTTCAATACATTCATTTGTATTTGATATTCAATTCGATATGTCTGGCCACTGTTAGGCACTATTCGATACGAGATGAAATTCCACTATTCGCACACCACTAGTTCTTAGAGCTTAGAGGAACGTGGCTGTTGGACAGAAGTTGACATTAGTTAACGTTGTGAACAAGGAGCTATCACACAAGCTATTACGTTAAAATGTATTATAACCCTTTCCTGCCCGAGAAAAATACAATAGAAGAATTGCTAACTTGCTAAAAAATTATTGACGTTTGCTCCATTCTTTTTAAGTTTTCAAAGGTTAAACTGTAAGAATTGGAGTTTTTGCCCCAGAAAACAGACCCGCACATATGTGCGGGCTGGGCTTTTATTCATGTGATTCGCTGCAGCGAGGAATACACTCATAACGGCTAAGACAAAGCAAAAAACGCGTGGTCAGCGCTGCGAATGCAACATTTTAGAGTATTGTGTGTCACTTGTGAGAGGCAGGGTATAAGTTGCACTTCATACAACGCGTCCTTGAACAAGAAGCTGCATTTGACAGCCTGCAGTGCTGTGCATATGTCCAGCTGTATACTGTGGTACGTATAGCTCAGTCTAATCGCTTGGCAATGCCGGGTGCCTTTTAGAGTCCAGTAAAGTTCTCTAAGCATTCATCTTGTGACACATTTTTCTTTCCGCTTTCATTTCTTGGGCGCCTGGTGACGAGCAAAGTTCCTCAGAGATCGGATCCAGCCCATGATCAGGTCCATACCTAAAGCTGCTTGATCTTTTGCACACTTACTTGCAAAGTTGTTCTATGTGTACAACTAGCGCACACTGCCGTTTTGTCCGCAGTAACTTCAAAGATCGTTGCATTAAATTAGTGTGAGAAAGTCGGCAAAGGAGTCTTGATAACAACAAGAAGGTCAGCTGTCTCACCACTTCCAAGCAGGTGAGGCTTTGCAGCCGAATGTGTCTTCTTCCAAAAGACATCAATTTCACTGAAACTGGCAGGATAGAGTGAGTGGTCACCTGACCCAGTTATTACGGAGGCGACTGCTCAAAAACTCGCCTTCCATACTCCAGTTTTCATCACTAAGTTGGCTCGAACCACGAGTATGAATCTCTGTCAATTCGTCAACGTGGTCCCTAACCAATTCTGACGAAAGACATCAGGAGGCTCAATATGTCTTCTATGTCTTCACCATCCTCTGGTTTGAAAATCTTGGCATGTGGAAAAAAAAATTCAGCGCCCACAGAAACTTGTTCCCTAAGTTAGATAATTTTAGCGATTTTAACCCTCAATGTTATTTATTATCCTTAGAAATTCACTGGCGATACTGAAACTCTATATGATAGGCGATGTAAAATCAAATTCTCTGAAATATAATGCATGTTGTCACAACACATTCACAAAATTAATATTTTCTGCGTAAATTGTGATCAGAATTCACGCACATAACTTCGCGTCGCTAACTTCAGACATATGAGAACATTAGGAAACACCAACCAAAGAAGTGCCAATAAGATGCCAAGAAAGCTATTCGCAATAAAAAGACAGAATGCGCAGCCGCAACCACGCGCGAAGGAGCCAACCTGCGCCGCTCTGCTGTGCACTTGACGAGGACTAAAGCCCAGCCCGCACAAACGTGTGGGTGACTTTTTCACGCTTGAGTACACAGCGTGTGTGGTAAGAACGCGCTAATTTTGTATTGAAGCACGTTTTTCTAAGTCTTAATATTCCTTTCATATGCATACACTCCCGAAAAAAAATTATAAGAAGAGGAGCGTTGATTTAACCGTCTGAGGTAGCTGCTGTCGGCGCACGTGCTCAGACGGCATTTTTCATGGAAGATTACTCGCCCTCTGGTGTTGGAATTATTGAACTACTGAAACAGATATATTCCCGTAACCTTTGACTTTAGCGGCACAGAGCTGTGAAACCGAAACTGAAACAGGTGTCGTTTCGTGAGCGTCTTTATTGACCCACACGTTTGTGCGGGTCAGGCCGTAAAGGGATAAGCATGGTACGTATACTTTTGCTTACGGATGTACATATGGCCTATGACAAGATGTCAGTTACATGATCACAAGGAGTATAACCGTTCATGGGTTTCTTATTGTATAACCGTTCATGGGCTCGTCATTGTGCCGCAAGCTTTGTTTACATTACACTGTTGCTATTATGATAATCTACTTCACGGTAATTATATAATGCAGACATTTTTTGCAGGTGTGCAATACTCGCTTTAATGAGTATGTAGAGGCTTCGAAATACTTCACATTTTCTGATGGGGACAAGATTAAGCTTGTGAACGACAAAGAACCTGCAGACTGCACATTACTGCAGCAAAGGTACTAAACTGTTTCGTGCTCATTATTCAGGTTTGATATTTTGCCATCTGCTGCAGCCGTGCAAGGCTTCATGGTTGTTTTCTTTTTTATTTCCACTTAAGCCCACCTCCACAAGCCACCATGATGTTGATACCTGGTATTGCTGAGAGCCAGCCATCCACTTCAGCTAAAAAAGATTATGCACTGCCTTCAGTACCCTTGGATCTACACATTGAAGTGATGGATGTCAAACAGAGGAAAGTGCCCAGCCACCTCAAATCAAGGATTGTTATCTGGATCGCCAATAATTTAATGAGAACTAGCTTGTAAGTGTAAACTTAGAATTTGTCTGAGTAGCCAGAAAATGTATGTTGTTCATTTTCTGTCCAGGTATCCAAAGGACTTGTACGAGGCTGCGGCGAAAGCCCTGGTTTTGAAATATCCTCAGTTGACGGACACATTCGGCACAGGCCATGTAAGTGCGGATAATTTTGTGTAGCTGTGTCTTGTATGCAGCTGAAAATTTCAAAATGCCTGTTGCCAAGATCTATAAACAATTGTAGGCTAATGCTGAGGGTTACAAGCGTAGCCCAACTTTTTTGTTCTGTGGTAGACATTTTTAGAGAAGGTTGGGTTGTAGTTCCGACATGAGCAAATAGATTATTACTAGCTGATAATGCTAGGAAGTTAGTTATGCTGTCTGCAGTATGTTCGTATCGTTGCCTTGACCAACTTCTGGAAGAAGCATTCCTCTTACTTCTCCCACTTCAGGCCAGCGCTTATGCGATGTTGATATCATATCTCTGCCTCCCAAAATGTGTATGTGGTTGCTCGAGGCTTTGAAAAATGCAAGTGAGCATTGCTGTTGGCTGTTTAACCACCATACAGTATTGCTGTTGGCTGATTAACCACCATACAGTAATACCTGATTAATGCATAGTTGATACGGCAGTCGTTGATAAGTCGTACTGGCGTGTTTCTGTGCAGTCTAAATGTCTTCAATCATTTCTGATGCTTATTTTTGTGGCATCACTGCAGTAGTACTACATTTGGAATCATTGGCCATTATAATGTTAACACTTCGAATTACTTTACTAAATAAACAGGTTATCCATTGAGACAAAGGCATGTTCTAACAGTAGCTTCCTTCATCCACTAGTCAGCACATGTCTCCACAGGCACAGGCTTGTTAGACAAAAGTAGAGCCAGCTCATGAACATGTTAATTCTGCCTGGCTCTCATGCGATGCAGCGCGCACTCCTACTTCTCATCCTTGCCCGCTTCTGAAACACACCATGCAATAATAGGAAAAACAAGATATATATCAAGAACACTTCAGTATAACGAGAACAGTACATTAGGTTTCATGTTTGTCAAGCTTATGAACAGTTTATTTGATTGTATGATGAGTGAAATATGTTTTATGCATTGATGAGTACCTGTCATGTGTTTTCCTAATAGCTCCATCAAGAATTCTTGGACACCACAGGAATAAGTTTGGAAAAGAAACTGCTAGCCTTCTAAAACACCTATGGGGAAAGGTGTTTCCAACTCGCAAAGTGCCGCCAACTTGCAAGGAAGTACGCCTCTTGTATTGAAGAGGAACTTGTCACCCTGAGAGGAGATCCCAAGAAGTGTGCGTGTTGTAAATTCATTCACTCACTGAAATAACTTCCTTCTTTTTAGATAATGCATTCCAGCACTTATGCTTTATTGTCGGATTCTATCTCGCACACAGATCACCCTGTAGTAGGATTTCTGGAGCTCTTGCCACTTCTGCTGAAGGAGAAGGCTTTCTTTTGTAAAGGAAAAGTAAGTTGCACTCTTATTGTTTCGATCACAACATAAAAAAAATTTAGCACCAGCAAAACTTTCATGAGTGCCCTTGGAGTCGGTGTTCTGAAACCACATGTGGCCATTTAATGTCTTGCGAGTATATCATCCCTCTTGAAAAAATCACTCACAGCCAAAAATTTTTGACTTTGATGCTTTGATGAAATGGTTATTGCCTTATAATAGAAAAATTGGATTGATAGGCAATGCTGTGGACCTCCCCCATTGTGAAGCACAACAGCATCGCCTTAATTATGGTTCAGTGGCATGAATGCAGTTTTTCAAATATATAACCAGTAGCACACGCATGCCTAAGGTTCCCCCCATAATGTTTGTTTACCATGAGACATCTAGCTTAAAATGACATGTGACCTTCCTAGCCCCCCAAAAAGTCACGAAAAGGAAACGTCCCTTGCTTTGCCACTTAGTAGGCTAGTACTGTGTCAAGAACCACCTTGGAAGTAGCTTGACTGCACAGCGAGACATGAAAGTGCCCGTCATGGTCCAGTCAGGGTGATATTGCATGTACCTCGCACACTATTCTGTCCAAATACTTGGACTGTTTAAGGAATGGACAGAACATCACAAAGAGCCTTGCAGCCACTATGCACAATCATAGTGTGGACAGTCTCGGGATATGCTGTCAACTCGGATGAGCACTTGGACTTTTAACACGATGTTAAAAAAAATTGGACATTTTGTACATTCCAAAGTGTGGTCGGCGAAAGCGTGTGGTCATTCCACTGACTATGCCATGTCTTTTTTTTTTCTTTTACACTCTCACTAGGACAACACACAAACCGAGTGTGTGCGTGCTTTTCTTTTTTTAATTTTTTACCGCGAATCGCAGTGAGACGCGAGACTAATCTTCCTCCGTTCGCATGTGTTAGTATTTTCTCGCGCTTTGCGCATCGCGCAAACGCCATCCGCGTTCCAGCGCTTAAATTGACGGACCCCTTGTAAATTCGAAAGTGTATTCCGTGGACGCATGTGTCCATTGAGACGGCGTCGGTCAGAATGATTGCAAGGGCTGGGCACAGCGACGCTACGCAAGCAAAGCGCGAGCGCTGTAGAGTCCGACGCGACCGCCGTCTGTTTGCGCACCCCGGCGGCCACCTGATTCCGTGCCAGAGCTCGGATGGACACACGGACGGACAGACAGACGGACGGCGGACGGACAGACGAACGGATAGACGGACGGACGGACGGAAGGACAAACGGACGTACGGACAAACGGACGGACGGACAGACGGACGGACAAACGGACGGACAGACGGATGGACGGACGGACGGACGGACAGACGGACGGACAGACGGACGGACAAACAGACTGACAAACGGACGGACGGACGGACGGACTGATAAACGGACGAACGGACGGACAGACGGACGGACAGACGGACGGACGGACAGACAGACGGACAGACAGACAGACAGACAGACAGACGGACGGACGGACAAACGGGCGGACGGACAGACGGACGGAAAGACGGACGGACGGACGGACAGACAGACAGACGGACGGACGGACGGACGGACAGACAAACGGACGGACGCATGGACAGACGGACGTACAGACGGAAGGACAGACAGACGGATGGATGGAGAAACGGATGGACGGACAGACGGATGGACAGATGAACGGACGGACAGAAGGACGGACGGACGTACAAACGGATGGACGGACGGACGGACAGATGAACGAACGGACGGACAGACAGACGGACAAACGGACGGACAGATGAACGGAAGGACAGACGGACAGATGAACGGACGGACAGACGGACAGATGAACGGACGGACAGACGGACGGACGGACGGACGGACAGACGGACGGACGGACGGATGGACAGACGGACGGACGGACGGACAGATGGACGGACAGACGGACGGACGGACGGACAGATGAACGGACGGACAGACGGAAAAACGGACGGACGGACGGATAGACGGACGGACGGACAAACGGACGGACGGACGGACAGACGGACGGACGCCGGACGGACGTGAGCATGAGACATTAATGGCTTTCGCCTTAATATGGTGAAGGCTGTGTTTGCCACTGATACTAAGTGGAAGCCACCTGTATGTACATGATAATGGAATATAAGCGTCTCAAGTTTGGAAAATGAGCATTGGAAGTCCTTGAAATATGGGTATGTTGATCTTTATCGGCACATACAAATTGCAGGGAGTAGAATGCTCCCTGTTATTTTACTGCTTATGTTGTACGTGCTTAACTATGCATCAATTATCATTGTAGAAACAAATAGTAATCTAACAATATTGCTGTTTTCATATCATTTCTAAGGAAATTTATTGTGTATTACTGGAGGGATTTATGCGCACTAATGCACATTATATATCAACATTTTTTAATATCGAGTGCATTTACTATATTGCATGATTTACTATCTCTGCCCAGGGATCACGCCTATGTGATGCAGTAAGAAAGGCCTACAACTAAACTAGGCTCTTTCAGTCGTGGTGCTGTCCTAAGCGTTCATAATCGGGAGTGCGTATGCTCTCAATATCTTCAAGTTTTACTTGGTTTGCTAAATAATTTATTTATAAAATGTTCCTAACCTGCAGTACACATGTGTTTTCTTGTGTTGTGGTCTTTCATGCCAGTCAAATATGGTCAGCATATACTAACTAATTTCCTAATTTTGGCTTCATGCTTGTTGGATATGATTGGCACATACTAACATCCTAATTTTCTGCTTCACTAGTATTTGTTTGTGGGCTGTTTCAAATAACTGATAATGGAGCATTACATATCATAATGCGCCCCTTGAAGGTCTCTGTCTCAAGGAATTCCGGAACTATCCATTTACTTGTAATTCATCTGTAAAACTAAGCCGAACTTTCTAAAAGATGAACATGCATAGTTTGATAAAAAGTTCATATCAAATCTCCCCAAGTTGGATAGTACTGTGCATAACATTCAATTTCTTTTTCAGTAGACATCTGTCTAGTTTATTTATTGCTGCATGGTAATATTGTCTGCATCAAAACTCTGTACTGATGTCCTGTACAAACTCATGTTGGGGCAATGCTGTATCAACTCATTCAATTCATAATGGTGGTGGCAACATAACGTTTATTTTCAAAAATGTATTTGTGGAGTACCAGGGAAAGCCATATAACCTTAAGGCCGCGCCAAATTTCTTACACATTATGCTTGAGAGTCTTCGATTACATTTTTAGTATGATGGTCGAGCAGTACGTCGCACTTACTTTTCCTTGTAACCTGCTTCTAAAGAAAAACAATTTTGGCTGTCTCTTAAAAGTGATTCAAACAGTGCGGCAGCGGCCAGAACCTGCACCTGGGACATTTTACCATGGAATGAACCTCAACTTTTTTTGGTGTTTAAGTAACAGTTTAAGTAACAGTTTACGTTTTTTGGTGTTTTTGGTGTTTAAGTTTTTGGTTGTTGAAGCGCTCCTAGCTCTCCGGCTCGCACTTCGCCCGAAGGGGGGGGGGGGGGGGGGGGTAGATGCCCATGCATACCCGTGCGCACGCGCGCTTATGTCGCGGTGGCGGAGAATGGGGCTTTCGGCGGAACGATAGCGTTGTAGATACCGGGCGTGCGAAGGTCACATCGCTCGCTGCAGTCCCCCCCGTTTGCGAAAAGAGCACGCTTTTCAAACACAGCGAAGTAACAACTGTGACACTTGTTAGTTCGCGCTCGTCTGTACCTGTGAATACGTTTCGTGCGTCGTTTTTGTTTGAGCAGCGCGTTAAGTGTCGAGCTGTGAATGTTTTTAGTTCCCTCTCGTCCTGTGCGTGTTGTTTTCGTGCGTCATGTGTGCGTGAGCAGCGCGCTGCACGCTTCGACCTGCTTGCCATTCGTCGCATGACATTCCAATTTGTTGCTATCGCATTCATTGCTTCGCCTTGTGGTGAAACTGACATTTTTTTTTCGTTCCACTTCACGAGTGGGTAAAGATAGGGGCCATTTTTTGTGCGCGTCTCAAGGGTAGTTTTCAAATTGAAAGAAAATGTGGGAACGTTGCGTGATAGAAAACACTCTCAAGCTACTGCGAGATCGGCATACCACCAGAGGTAAATGGTGTCTATAACTAGCTTGCCTTAAGGGGGGTATGGTAGGGCAAATGGTATTTATTTATTTCTATTTATTTCAGTACCTTCAGGGCCCGAAGGCGTTACAGAAGGGAGTTGGTAAGAGTATACATAGTAATAAGAAAAATAAGGGTGAACAAAGAAAAATGCTGCTAAGAGTAAACATCGCATTCAACAGCAGCCTTAAAAGCAGTGACATCGGTCAATTGGGCAACAGAGGAGGGTAGGTGGTTCCATTCGTTCGAGGTAGTGGGAATAAAGGAATCGTGAAAGAACTTGGTATGTGAAAAAGGAATGTGTACTTTGTGGGGATGGTCACATCTATATGACATGTAGTGTGGTTTGGAAAGAAGGTCTTGTTTTAGTTGTGGATTGTGGTAAATTTTATAAAAAAAAGAACAAGACGAGACACTTTCCTGCTCGAACAAAGAAGTGGAAGGCCCAAAACTGTTTTCACATATGATACACTAGATGTGCGTGCATAGTCTGAGAGGATGAAACGTGCACTCCGATTTTGGACGGATTCTAAGGTTTCAACTAGTGTGTTAGTGCCGGGATCCCATACAGCGATTGCATACTCGAAGCTTAGGACGAACAAGGGTTTTATATAAAATGAGCTGAAGAGCTGAAGGTACCCTTGAAAAGTGTCTTCGTAGGTAGCCAAGAGTGCGATTGGCATTGTTAGTTACGTAGGTGACATGAGTGTGCCATGAGAGATTAGAGGTAAATTTTACTCCAAGATACTTGTAGCATGAAACACTTTCTAAAACACTATCGTTAATTAGGTATTCGGGAACATCAATAGAACTAGAGGTGCGAGAAACTCGCATTACCTTGCATTTATTAGCGTTTAGTCGCATGTTCCATCTAGTGCACCAGGAAGAAACTTCATTAAGATCTTGTTGCAGGAAATTAGCGTCAGTATTAGTGCAAGCATTTCTATAAATAACACAGTCATCAGCAAATAATTTAACTGATGATAGAATATTATTAGGCAGGTCATTGATGTAAACAAGAAAGAGAAGAGGGCCCAAAACTGACCCCTGTGGCACACCAGAAGTGACAGGAGACTCTTGTGAATTGTTATTGTTGGTGGTGACAAACTGAGTTCGGTTAGCGAGAAAGTATTCGATCCATCTTAATATATCGCGGTCAATGTTTAATTTACTTAGCTTAAAACAGAGTAACTGGTGAGAAACAAGATCAAAAGCTTTAGAGAAGTCCAAGAATATACAATCAATGATTAGTCCACTGTCCAATGCCGCCTAAAGGTCATGTGTAAACGAAACCAGTTGTGTTTCACATGAAAAATGTTTACGGAAGCCATGTTGATTGGGAGAGAAGAATGAATTTGTATCTAGAAAGGCTACGAGATGAGAATAAATTATGTGTTCTAAAAGCTTGCAAGGTATACTGGTGAGGGATATCGGTCGGTAATTCAAAGGGGACTGTGCATCACCAGATTTAAATAATGGTACCACCTTGCCCACCTTCCAGTCACGTGGTAAAGAACAAGATTCTAAGGACTGGGAAAACAGTTTTGACAAAAACGTTGAAGAATAAACATCCGTACTTTTCAAAAACTTTGGAGTGATGCCGTCCACTCCGCAAGACGAAGACAAGTTCAGGCCACGAATTAGCTTCTGTTCACCATCAAAATCAATAACAACAGGATCCATAACGGGGAAGTTATGTTCAGTAATGCAGGGAAAAGACACAGCTGATGACAAAAAGGATTTAGAAAATACATCATTGAGCACAGAACAACACTCAGAACTCGGAATTGGTACTCCGTTGCTGTCACTTAAAGATATTATATTCTGTTTATGACCACCTACGACATTCCAAAACTTTTTTCGCGTTCGTTACAAGTAACGAGGGAAGTGTGTTTTTATAAAACGTTTCCTTGGCTTTCTCGACTGCCTCCTTATACTGCATAGTACATTCACGATAAGCGCACCATCGACTTGATTCATTACTCTGTTTGGCTTTTTTAAACGCGCGCTTCTTCCTATTTAACAGGCGATTTAACGAAGAAGTAAACCAAGGGGACCGATGTTTACCTGAAATAGCACGCAGTGGGATGTACCTGTCAACCAAACTTGCAACTTTATCTTTAAAAATATTCCGGTCGGTTTCAACAGACCGTTCTTCAAATTTTAGCATGTAGTCATCAAGGAACACACTAAGTTCGCGGTTAATTGCAGCAAAATCTGCCCTGTTGTAATCTCTAATAAGCTTCGGTTGGCGAACAGGGTGTTTAACTTTACCGTGAAGGGTAAAGTATACGAAAAAATGATCGCTTAAACCGGGTAAAAAGCATAGTTCATGAACCATATCGGGGAAAGTGGTTAAGACGAGGTCGAGTATATTTGCGCTTGTTGAAGTTGTTCGGGTTGGTTCGGTGATAACTTGTGAAAGATGTCAATTTTAATGTCATATTTTAGAAACGGCTGCAAGTATTCACATAAAAGTTCACGTGCTCACAAAAAATGCCACTGGGTATCATATGACACCTTTTTTTTATGTCTGGGTTGCATATCCTTCCTGTGGCCCACTCCCAAATTTTAAAGTGGTTCAATTATTCAATGTACCTTTTTTCTGCAACCACCGAAAGGAATGTAATGATATTAAGCCGAGTTATTCTTGAGACCCGTAGGTTATATCTGAACTGAAAGAATAAGACATCCTTTATTGAGATTTTGTAAAAAAAAATTACTTCACGCACAAAGCCACAGAGGGTGCGCATTGCTGTGTAATTTTATTGCGATAGCAATTATATGGACACTCTCGGCTGATTTTTGCCGTCGCCGTCTGTCAACGCCGTCATGTCCCATATATGTATATGTATGTGTATATATAAAAAAGGCATAAAGAAAAATAAATCATTAGAAAAAAATTCCAAACCACCCTGACCGCGGATTCGACCCAGCGACCCCTCACTCCGCAGCCTGCTGCGCTAGCCAACACAGCCACACGCCATGCTTTTCTTTTTCTCTTACATGCCACACGCCATGCTCGTGCCAGCGATATAACGGCGAGCTATTCATATGCACCATTTGCCGCTCGCGGTACGCAGATCTCGGAACAGCTTGAGCGTGTTTTCTATCACACAACGCTTTTACAGTTTCTTTCAAATTGAAAACTGCCCTTGAGATGCGCACGAAAAAGTGGCTCCCTTCTGTTCCACTCATGATGTAGAAGGAAAAAAAAAGAACACCGGGCACACTTGGTGACAGACGCCACCGCGTGGCAGGAGACGAGAGGGGTCATTCCACGTGCCACAGTTTAAAAGAAAAAGAAGTATCAAGCAGCGTCGAAAAGTCATATAATCATATAATAAATCCTTGGCCAATCCCCCCTGAGTGGGTATGAGCCATGCCAGGGGCAGCAACAACAACAACAGCGTCGGCTTCTACATTGTGGACACTCGCAGCGCGTTGCTCAAATACAAACACGTAACAACTGCGACAGTTAGTTCACGGTTGTCCTATGGGTCCTTTTCGAGCGTCCTTCTTTGTGCTGCGGCGGCGCGTTGCAAGTATCGAGCTGCTTGTCGTTCTTCGTGTGACAAACTAATTTCTTGCAAATAATATGGCCGCACAAGAACAAGAACATATGGCCGTGTGTTTAACAAATGTTGCGCACACGGCCATATGTTCAACAGTCGGATATGTTTTATATAACCAGTTGGTTACAGTTGTGTAGCAATGGCAACAGTAACATGAATATTAGGAACACCAGCAGCGGTCAGCTGATATGTAGCGCTTGTGCTCGCGAGGATAGTAGCCCTCGACACTGCTACGTAAATAAACTTCAGTCGATGGCGCTTAACTACAGTTCACGTTAACCCGACGTGACAGCTGTATCACAGGATTACATATGTAATGTTTGTAAAATTGGATAGCCAGCACTGAAACCACAATCGACGTTTCACGAACATTAGGGTCTTTTAGAAAAGCATTTCTGAAAGCTAGCGTGGTTCCGTGCAAGAATATTTCATTTCCACGCAGGATGCTGGGGATCGATTCCTGCTCCGACCCTCACATTTATTCTTTGCATTCGTCGGGTCAACGATGCCGATGTCCGCTTTTTCTTAACGCTCTCGTGTTAAAATTACCGATGTCTGTTGTCGCCATTCCTGGGTAGATATAAACTGTCAGTCACCTGTGGGATATACCCGCATACATGTGGCACATACCCACCCGTGGTATACGGGTATGTGCCACACATGTCTGGCGGAAAGGGTTCGACGACGTACGCGACGACATTGTCACATTATTAAATGCGTATTTCTTTCGTACTGCAGGCACTTTTAGCGTGTATCTATCTATCTATCTATCTATCTATCTATCTATCTATCTATCTATCTATCTATCTATCTATCTATCTATCTATCTATCTATCTATCTATCTATCTATCTATCTATCTATCTATCTATCTAGCCGCCTACGTCTAGGTGCTCTCTTGATCACACCTTTAACTTGGGGTAAACCAAAATTAGTATGGGAGGGTAAGATGGTTTGACGAATATGACTCGCTGGTCATGACATTAATAATGTGACAATCCCGTCGCGTACGTCGTCGAACCCTGTCCACCAGACATGTGTGGCACATACCCGTATACTACGGGCGGGTATGTGCCACAGGTATGCGAGTATGTGCCACAGGTGATTGACAGTTTATATCTACCCAGGAACGGCGATAACAGGCATGGCTAATTTTAACGCGGCAGCATTAATTAAAAAAGTTGGCATCGGCCGCGTTGACCCGACGAATGCAAAGAATAAATGTCAGGGTCCCAGCAGGAATCGAACCCCAGCATTCTGCGTGGCAATCAAGTATTCCTGGCACAGAGCCACGCCAGGTCCCGGAACTGCTTTTCAAGTGAACCCTAATGTTCGTGAAACGTCAATTGTAATTGCAGTGCTGGCTATCCATTCTTATAAACATTGCACATGTACTCCTATGATACACCCGTCACGTCTGGTTAAGGTCAGTTGTAGTTAAAGGGGTGGTGCCATGAAATTTTGAGGCTATAACAAGCCTGTTGTGGGTTTCCTCTGTATGCAAGGACACTCCACACGAAGGGTCGGACGCAGCAAACGTTTAGAATATATTTTAATTCACTTCCAAAGTGTACCTAAATGCTCATTCTCCCAATCGATGCCCATCGCTAGCGCATCAAAACTGACGTAGCTCTATGGGAATGACAACGAAAGTTGTAGTGACGTCACACCATATCTGCAGTGACGTGAGTGTCCTCGGGACCTCCGTTACCTCCAGAACGTACGTACCGGCAAAGCATCGGTTGCTACATCACTTGCCGAGTTTCGATTGCATCCTGGCGAAGTGCTGCGCATCTTCGCGCGAGCCTTGTATAGTCACGTGACCAAGCCTACTACACTTCTACGTCACTGCCCAACTTGGTGCCCAGAAACCGAAACCGAAAGTTGTCCGCATAAATAAGGCGATATTAAATTATTTAGCGAGAATACGTGAATCTTGGTGCGTGTATCATGCTTCCTAGAGCTATAAGAAACGCTTGCAGCGAAGAACGCGCAAGCCACAAATTTGGTGGCACCACCCCTTTAAGCGCCATCCACTGACTTATGTAGCGGTGTCCAGGGCTACCGTCCTCACGAGCGCAAGCGCTACATATCAGCTTAACGCTTCTGGTGTTGCTAATACCTATGTTGCTGTTGGCATCGTTAGGCAACATAAACAGCTGGTGATAAAAAACATATGCGACTGTTGAACATATGCCTGTGCGAACAACATTTGTACATATCTTTAGCGTCGTTTCGTAACGTATCGCTCAATAAAAAAATTGCAACACAGTCGGCTTCCGTCCGCATGCTTCGCATAACATCGATTCCCGAGGTACGTGGGAACTGCCGAATTTTCATGTCATGACCAGCGAGTCATATTCGCCAAACCGTCTTACACTCCATACTAATTTTGGTTTACCCCAAGTTGTATAAGGGGGTGATCACGAGAACACCCAGACGCAGGCGGCTAGAGACAGACAGACAGACAGACAGACAGACAGACAGACAGACAGACAGACAGACAGACAGACAGTCAGACAGACAGACAGACAGACAGATAGATAGATAGATAGATAGATAGATAGATAGATAGATAGATAGATAGATAGATAGATAGATAGATAGATAGATAGATAGATAGATAGATAGATAGATAGACTAAAAGTACCTGCAGTACGCAAAGAAATGCTTCGCATTTAAAAACAAGAAAAGCGCGGGTAGAGAAAGAGGACGACGACGTAGCTCCTACAATTATCGCGGTCTCAGTACCCATTAAAACCCCCCTTAAGTTACTACGGAGTACATAACAATATCATCAAGGCGCTCAAAGAACAAGACGAGGATGACTCTTCTTTGGCGGGAGCGCGCGCTCAATATGCTACAGTTGGCGTTCCTATATGCGGTTTTGCCTGAGTTTATATCATCATCAAGGCGCTCAAAGAACAAGACGAAGACTGTGGCGCGAGCGAGCGGCCAGATGGCCATGCTATATGAGCTTTTTGCTTGCGTTACGTCATGCGACGACAACAGCATACGACATCCTGGCCCCCTAAAGTGCGTCGTAATTAAAACGTATTACCAACGTGCGGAGACTTTAGTCGAAAATCAACCCATCTTTAGGAGCTGACTCTAGATGTTTGCTAATGCGAAATATGCGTTATGTCAATGACATTTTCTATTATATACCAACAAACCCATCGTGCAACAACAGCAATGACCGCATTTATTTCGTGAAATATGACACAAAATTATTCTAAACCGCGTAATAGTCAATGTTCATAACATTTGTTCTTGTCTGGCATGTTGCGCGCCTTAATCTATCATCATTTTGGCAGTGGTGACGGCTCGTAGGCGCAGGACTAATTGAACGTATTTTCGTACTGCAGATAGCCAGAGACTCACCGCAAGAAACCGCTACGCACTAGGGTGTCCTTCGCTGGAAGCGTGAAAGCAGCGCAGCATCGGAGGCAGCCCGGCAGCTACCCACTGCGCCATTACCAGGAGACTTGCCGCAACAAACCGCTAGGTGCAAGGTGCCCTTCACCGACGGTTCAAGGTTGGCAACGCATCGGCACAACCCGGAAGCTACCCATAGTGCATCAGCGCGAGTACAAAAGGAAGCAGTCGACACTCGGCGAGACATTTGGCAGTGGTGACGGCTCGTAGGCGCAGGACTAATTGAACGTATTTTCGTACTGCAGGTTGGTGCTTTTCTTTTGTTTGTTATAGATACGCTTTTTTTTAACCTCTGCTGTCACCGCTGCCACCTTGTTGTGTGCTTTCGTACTTACTGAATTACTTTTGTGCGTATCTGACTTTTTTTTGAAATGTCACAGAAAGATAGGGATGCGCGCTCTGACATGCGTGAACTACGTGCCGAGATGAAACAAATGAAAGAGCTAGGGACTTGAATTCATGGAAAAACAATTTGAAACAATGAAACAACAGTTAGCAGAAGGGCGCACCGAGAGAGAAAGCTTAAGGAAGGAAAACGAGAGGCTGAAAGCTAAATGCACTGCAAATGAGTCAGTCATTGTCGAACTGCAGAAGCAGGTTGTTCAGTGTGAACAATACTCACGTAGATCGAACGTTGAAAGAAAAGGGCTCGTCGAAATGGAAAATGAAAATATCACTGATCTTGTAGGCAAGATTGGCGATGTAGTAGGTGAACCCCTTTCTGCTGGCGATATAGAGGTGTGCCACCGCGTACCGACTCGTGAGCAGGGCAAAACAAACGTTGTTGTTCAGTTCAAAAGCAGGCAGAAACGAGACCTTGTCGAGAAAGCCCGCAAAAATCGTATTAAGAATCGTAACGTAGGAATCTCGAGCGAAGAACAAATTTTTGTGAATGAGCATCTCTGTCCGACACTGAAGCGGCTGCTTGCACAGGCACTTGCAAAAAAACGGGAGCATCACTGGCAGTATGTGTGGACGAAGAATGGAAGAATTCTCGCACGCAAAACACAGTTGAGTCCAGTGGTGCGCATTGAAAGTGATTGTGACCTAGGCAAGATTGCCTAGGGTGCTTGTGGCCAAACTGTTTGTTATTTTTTCTTGTGCACGCGATGAAATATCAGGAATTTTGTCTGCCATCTGAACTTAAACTTCCGGGGCAGTCGCAGAGCATGTTTACTGCTATTCACCTCAATGCGCGTTCCGCGGCTCCTAAGATAGATGAGTTAAGCACATTTTTTAGCGAATTCAACTTACTGTTTGATGTGATTATGCTGACTGAAACATGGTATCATGAAGGAAGTGAAATGTTGAATCTGATTAACTATAATCACTACTTCATCAATCGAAGTACGTTCCGAGGTGGCGGAGTGGCAATCCACGTAAAAAAACACATGCTCTGCGACATAGTTCCCGAATTTACGTGTATTACACCTGATTATGAAGTGCTTTGCATAAGGAATAAGAACAACCTGTACGTGGCGTGTTACCGCCCACCGTCTGGTGATCTCAGCACATTTCTGGAATTTCTTGAGAAAATATTAGAATATTCAACGTTTAATCAGTACGACATTTTAATAGGCGGTGATTTTAACATAAACCTTATGAAAGATAACTTGACCTCCTGGGAATTCATTAACAAATTGTCCGCTTGTGGTTATAATAGCGTCATTACTACACCGACAGGCGTGACGACAACTTGCCAGTCAGTCCTAGACTTGTTCATTGTCAGCATAGACACTGATGTACGCGCAGCTGGCACGATATGCGCAGGAGTGAGTGACCATTGCCCTGTTTTTATTGCATTTCCCAGAACTACTGCACAGGAAATGACGACTTGTAATGACAATATTAGGTAGAGATGTATGTCTAACAAAAATATGAATTCATTCCGTAGGCTCATTCTGAGGGAAGATTGGTCTTCTGTTTATGTTCAGACAGACCCAAACGAGAGCTATCGTGAATTCCTGTCTATATTCAGTAGTCATTACCATACATGTTTTCCTTACATAAATGCCAATCGTAACAGAAAAATAGGAAAACCTTGGGTAGGGCGAGAACACCTCAAAATGATCAAGAAAAAAAGTCGACTGTTCAAGAAATTTTTGCGTACAAGAGATACTGCGGACTTTGATGCCTTTAAAGGTTACAGGAACACACTAACTGCGGCATTAAAAAAGGCGAAGGCCTTTTACTATGACCACATGAGGGAGTTTTTTTTCGAAATGAGGTAAATCCAGAAACCGAAACTAGCTCAAATAAAGCTCCATTGGCACGTACATACTCTCAACTTTCCTGTAAAACAGTTATCGAAACGAAATGGGTCAATACAACCAGCTACGAGTGCTTACAGATTTCGTAAAAATTGAGCCAGATCCGTGCGCTGTACGGATCGAAATGAGGCAAATCCAGTAAGCCAATAGCAGAGCTTTTTACCTCCAGACAGGGTATTTGGCCGGATTGAAAAGGACGTGAGGAAGAAATCCTCACGAAGAAACACGAAGAAATCCTGAATCCCCAAAGCTACCAAAGGATTTTTTCATATCATGGCACTGTGCTAGAGCTCGGAAAACATTGGGACGTGTATGACTGGAAAGCCTACTGTACGGCAGAGATGAAATCGACATCCAGCTTGCCGTTTAAGATAACAGAAACCAAGGTCTTCTACATTGAAAGAAATGCAGCTGGTAGAAGCCCTAGAGTTAGAGCAGAACCCCACTATAATGTTTCCGTATCAAATTTCGTGCCAGTCCTAAAGAGGGGAAAGTCCCTTGCACAAGCTACCGTGCAATGCCCACTGTACACTCATCATGTCAACAAAATGAAACTGATAGATGTGACAAGCCTTCTCGTAAAGCATTTCGGCAGTTCATGGCAAGAGAATCAAGAGCTCGCTTATTTTGTCAGTGTCCTCAGGCGTGCCAAAGAAAATGATCATACAGAAGATTTCGAGTAGAGCTGCTTGTGCTGCGAAGAAGACGCACCGGCTCTTCGTGTATAGTTGAAGGCCCTTAATTGAAGCACTGTTGCCTATCTTTGATGGCTTTTCGGCCAAAACTCTATCATACTGCTCTTGAAAGTCGATTTCAATAAAGTTTTTGCAAGAATACCGCCCCGAATTGAATGTGTCATTTCAATATGAGCCAAATCCAAAGTTATGATGCTACTATTGGTCAAGTCCGCTGTATATTTTTTAATTAATTGTGGCCGTAAACTTCTACTAGCTGACATGTAAAATATATCGCGTAATAGGTTTGAAAGCGTTGTATTTACATTGCGTAACAAATTTTCACTGTTTTCACAAATTCTGTTTTGGTGGATTTGACTCATTTCGAAAAAAAACTCTTCACATGTTTTCTGAGATCTATCTACGGCGCCCCAACCAAGTTTGGAAAGCAATCAATCAGGCCCTGAACCGCAATGCTGTTCAGAATACTTTAACGGAAATAACCGTAAACGGGTATAATCTATCCGGTGTACCTTTAGCCGAGCATTTCAGTGAGCACTTTGCTAATGCGGTACAAGCACTGGGAAGCACTGCCCATACTCAGATTCCTTACCACAATTCTGACACAATGTTTCTTGCACCCACAGATGAAGCAGAAATAGCGCGCACATTCTTATCTTTAAAAAACGGCAAAGCTATTGATGTCGACGGATTTCAGGTTGAAGCGGTTAAGCACGTAATTGACCTTCTTGCTCCTTGTCTAGCTTACGTGTTTAATCTAGTTCTCCAGTCTGGCTGCTTCCCAAATCTCATGAAAATGTCAAAAGTTTCGGTCATATATAAAAATGGAGATGTTAATGATGCTAATAATTACCGACCAATTTCAATAATACCTGTATTTTCGAAGGGATTAGAGAAAATAATTTTCTGCCGCCTGAGTAGTTTTCTTAACAAACACAACATACTTTCAGAAAATCAGCATGGTTTTCAGCGTGGCAAATCTACACAGACTGCGTTGTTAACCCAAACAGAATTGATAATTAAAAACATCGAAGAAAAAAAGCTTACGCTGGGGGTTTTCATTGACTATAGCAAGGCATTCGATACCCTTAATCATCACATTTTACTCGGCAAGTTAGACGCTTACGGGGTGCGCGGTGTAGCTAATTCCCTATTTTGCTCATATTTGTCTAAGAGGAAACAGTTTGTTTCAATCGCTAACTGTTTTTCTTCTTATAAAACCATTTCTTGCGGTGTGCCTCAAGGAAGCATCTTAGGGCCAATGCTCTTCAATATCTACATAAATGATATTGTCAACATAAATAACGACGCCGCATTTCTACTGTACGCGGACGACAACAGTCTGTTTGTTTCGGGAAAAAATTCAGCTGAAATTATTGCCAAAGCCCAGAGCGTATTATCAGATGTACTGCGGTGGTCTACTGCTAATGGCCTCCGAATAAATGCGAAAAAAAACGAAAGCTGTCTTTTTCAGATCCAGGGGCACGGAAATTAATCTTCACCAATCGTTAACTCTTGAGGATAAACCCGTGGAAGTAGTGGAGAAACATAAAGTTCTAGGTGTGACTTTTTTCCGCTCATATGACATGGTCATGTCATGTGGAATCATTGACTAAATGATTATCGCGTGCTGCTGGAGTCCTGTCACGAGGTCGGCACTTTCTTCCGGAAAAAGCTAAGGTGCAGATCTACCATGCTTTGTTTTCCTCGCACATAAACTACTGCCTACTTGTCTGGGGCACCACAACCTTAGGCAACGTAAAAACAATTCACTTATTGCAAAAAAGGGCACTGCGCTACATTGCAAATGTCCCACGCAGTACTTCCGCAGGTACTTTGTTCCACCGCTATAAAATAACCAGTATGCAACACATGTACAACTTTCGACTAATTAATAACTACTTCTTTGCGAAGGAACAATTCCGAACATTTATTAAAGACTTATCAAACATAAGTATGCAACACACGGATTCACGAACCCGAAGCATAGACAGGTGGCTCGTTCCTCGTTCTCGCACGAATTATTTCCTACAGTCCCTTAGATATACATTACCATCCCTACTTAATAAATGTATAAATGATGAGTCTAACTTTTTTATGTTTACAAAAAGAGAAATGCGCGAATATTTTTTCACCCTTGCCTAGTATCTTTCTTTATATCATTCTATGTTATCTTTACTCACTGTATCGCATTTTTTTGTCATGTTTATTTTGATATTGTTCAGTGTATTCATGAGTGCAGATACATAATTATTTAGTTTGGTCTGTGTCTATTTGTTCTACTGCTGTATTTGTAGAATATTCGTCTAATTTTTTTCTGTTCATTTTGCCTGCTTGCATTATAGCTAATTTTTTTTAAGAGCTTGGATTTCGAGACTACTGCCATGTACGTGGGGCCTCAGGCACTCTCAAATGGTTTTGTAAGCGCTTTTCGCCTGAGGGACCCCCCCCAACTGGTTGGAAAAGACCTGTTGGAAATAAAGATTTGATTTGATCATACCGTACCAGTCAACCAGTGCTCTCAAAAGAACGAAGTGGAAACAGACTAGGAAAACTCGAGACTCACTGCGCTTCCAACGACAATCGTGGTTTTGTGACTATCCATTGAGATTCGGCTGTGGTATACAATGAAGTGAGGCATTGGTGCAAAGGTGTACAACATTGTTCTTAAAAAACTGTGCTTAGGCTGAAAATACCTTGCGTAGGCTGTACTGATTCCCTTGTAAGTTCGTTTTGTATGTGGCAGGCGGCCCATGAGTGTTGAGGGCCGAGTGCACGCAGGAAACTATGCAAAGAGTTAACAATGCTGCAGGAGCCTCAAGTTTGTTTTCTCTGGTTCTGCTTTCTTCCAGATACTCAAAAATAGAGCAAGAGGGGAAGCCCTGCAACGAATACTCTTCTATTTGGGCTAGATTGCACAAGATGAGCTGAAAATTATACGTTTTTGTATTTACATAGTTATTTATGCTAACTCTCAACGGTGTGGGCATTTCATTTAAATTTTCGCAATGATTGCAATCAGTTTTCAAAGTAAACCTTGTTTACTTAGCCCACATTTCATAGAGATGCAATGGTACAACGAACCAGATTTTTGTGTGCAGCTTTTGGGTGTGTAGATTCACCTGGAAACCGCATTTCGTGCATTTAAATCCAGGGGTGAATTCAGGGGCGGGAATGGCACATGGGTGAATTGTATTCGCCGATGTGCCACTTCCGCCCCTGGCTACACCACTGCATGAAATTTAGATCGCATGCCCATTTAGATGTCCAGATGCTGTCTAGATGCTTCATCATTCTGAACAGGAGCAGACTAATTAACGTGTAGATGTCTTTGCGAGGACAATTTAATTGGAAATTCCTGGCTGATAAAGCGTTGTCGGGACGTTTTTTTGGCGCTGTAGAGCTTTTTTATGGGCACTATAATATGCCCCAATAACATTTCTGAGAGGTTGGTTGCTTGTCGGGATGCTTTGCGCAAGTGCTGATTCTCGGCAAAAGCAGCCAACATACTCGTATAGAGTTGTTGGAAGCCTTCTATATTAAAAAAACCGCAGATCCCACGCATTGTGGGAATCGATGTAATGCGAAACAGCCAGCAAGGAGCAAATCATGCTGTAGTGCATAACATGCATATCATGATTTACATGTTAGGACCTGTCATTTACGTTCATCATGCATACGTGTCTCACAATACCAATTTTGGCGTACATCAAGCTAGTGAAACGGCCGCGAGCGCGCCATGGGCGTGGCATGCAAGTCATGCTGAACATGACATGTCATGATTTCCATATTACCACTTGTCATTTATGTTCGTCATTCAGTCACGTCACGCGATATCAAATTTGGAAGTATATCAAGCTAGCGAAACGGCCGCCAGCTCACCATGAGCGTGGCATGTGAACCATGTTGTACATGACATACACGTCATGATTTTCATATTACCACCAGTCATTTATGTTGGTCATGCAGAAATGTCTCATTATACCAATTTTTGGATATATCAAATTAAGGAAACAGCCAGAGGAGCACCACGGCAATGGCGTGTTAATCGTGCCGTTCGTGAGAAGTTATTCAGGATTTTCATGATATGAGCAGCTATTCATGTTCGTCATACAGTCATGTTATGCCATACCAATTTTGGTATAAATCCCATTAACGATACGGTCTGGAGAGCACAAAGTCGCGGCTAGATAGATAGATAGATAGATAGATAGATAGATAGATAGATAGATAGATAGATAGATAGATAGATAGATAGATAGATAGATAGATAGATAGATAGATAGATAGATAGATAGATAGATAGATAGATAGATAGATAGATACGCTCAAAGTCGCTGAATCTCGCTAAAAAATGCTTCGCATTTAAAAGAAAGGGTCTGTTCGTGTCAGTGACACTTCTATAACTTTGCGTTGCTCCACGTCATACGTTGGCTCTCCACGCATGCACCGAAAGTGTATTTTTTTCTGTGCGTTTCTTGGAGTGTCATTGAACAGTTGGGACAAGGCGTTTCACTTTCTTCTCTTTTGTGACCCCCTCAGTTACGAAATGTCTTTTGCGCCACAGTCAAGTGTATCTACGCAAGTGTTTCTATGCTTGCATCGAACCAGCTTGTATATTGCTATGGCAAGAGCATACTTCCAAAAACGCAGTACTGTATCTTCTAAAAACATAAAGGCCACTCTAAGAAAATTTGCAGATAATGTTTACTACTGTAGTTAGTTAAGCATGTAAAACCCTAATGAAATCGGACCACTAGTTCTCGCATGAACCTTAATGGGTTAAAGGAGCGTTATTATTATCGTCACCGAAAAAAAAACGCTTGTTACTGTGCGATTCCTTCAGGATCATAAAAGAAAGTACAATTTGCTGCAGAGACCCAAAGAAAAAACAATTATGTAAAGGTCACGTTCCAAAAACAGCTTCCAGCCCAAAGAAAAAGCTAACTGAACAGGAATACATTACAGGAAGACATTGCAGGGCTCTAATTTTGTTAGTGGCTTAGAGTGCAGCCTGTGAGTAATGATGAAATGTCCAATGACCTGAGGCATGCGTTTTCATCCATGATATGGCCGCTATTTTCGGCCACAATATCATTTTTTAGTGCATTCCTAGACACTCTGCCAAGTGCAGGAATGGAAAAATCAATCGAGCGGCCTTTTTGGGCCCATATGTAAGAAAAATGTGGTAAATATAAAATTTACTAAATCAGACTGATCACAAAAGGTAAAAAGATATGCCCTCATAAAAAAGAATATACTAGGGCATTTTTCACTTCCTTATTTTTGTATTTAAAATACCACGACTTCAGCTAGGGGCTTGCGGTTGCCTTTCCTTGTCAGCTTCCTTCTTAACCCATTAGGGCCCACTGTCTTTAAAAGTACACTGCCTTTTTCGGGCCTAGAAAATACAAAACAGAATATTCTGATCTTGATCATTACAATTTCTGATGCCAAAGGTTGCAGCAAGAAAATCCTAATTTGGAATATTGACTCGGTTATGTTTTTTCTGTTTTATGAGTCGTCAAACTTTAGGAAAATGAGAGCCTGGTAAACGCACGTGGTCAGTACTACTTTTTCTAAATTAATTTAAAGTTTAACATTTTATATGTTGAAAAAATGGACTGCTTCTGCTTCAGGAAGAGCAATTCAATCCCTGCAAAGCGTGAGAAGCCTATAGAGTGCATATTTTCGCTGTGAGGAGTAATCAAATGTTGCTGTACTTTATTTAGTACACTCTTACTTCGTGGGAGCATACATGTAACTCTTGTTGTGCGTTGCATCATAGATTCAACAGGCTTTTTTTTTGTTATGAATGCCGTTTTTTCTGTTATCTGAGACTCATGAGGCTGCGAAAGATGTTGCTGTGAATATACGAGAGCCTCTTGATGTTCTAATTGGCGATTCTGACCCTGACATGGAAACTTAGGAGGAGGAGGGGAATGACGACGGTACGAATGGATGCTCTCTGTAACGATAAAAAAAACATGGAACGAAAGGAACGTGGATAAGATAATTTCTGTTTTGACTCAGCAAAGCAGCTTTGTTTCGAAAATGGCAAAGACAACAGCATAATTGCTAAGCTGACGAAAGACTACACAGTTGAGCCACTATGGCCTGTATCGTGCTGGCCATTCACTGAAAAGAAAAAAAAACTTAGTGCCACTGTCCTCCTCCTTCATCCGCAGTAACAATGCCATGAGGGGGTGTGAGCTCTACGATCAAGCTGCGAATGACTAGAGAATTTTCATCCCTGAGAAAAAGTGGTACCAGCCCCTATATACCCAAATGATCGAAATAGCCGCAGACAAGGCATAAAGGGTCTGCTACCACATTGTAGGCTTTAGCAGACCCTCTACGCGTTGACTATTGTCCTTTAGTCGCATAAAAGCAAAATACTTTGTTGTACCCAAGAGGAGTATCAAAGCTCTCCAGATTCACTGTGCTTGCTATTGCCCTCAATCCATACGGACATTTTCACCAGAAGCCGGCAAAACAGTTGAATTCTGCCAAAATGCATCGAAATGCTGTGGCAAAAAGCGTGACGTTACGCTTTCCCTAAAGCACTGGTCCTTGATTAAGTTGCATGGGCCAAGATAACTTTGTTATTCGTTTCGCAAGGGCCCAGTGTACTCGCCATTCTTGCATCAAGTCACATTGTCCGTTGCTATCTCGAAGGCCCAGCGTACTTTTTATAGTACAGTATCATAACTCCTGAAGAAACACAAGTAACTCTATGAAAATTTGCACGAGTGGTTATCTGTTGTGGTTAATTAAATAAAGCAAAATGTCAATAAAATCGGACCCAGTAGTTCTTTCGTGGTCCTTAATGGGTTAACACCACTTTATGACCTATAGTTGCAAAATGAAATGAGAACCAAGTGGATGACAAAAATAATTTATAGGAAGAAGCCCTATGACATAGATAATGAAATAATGAAGACACACAAATCATGGTATTACACCTTCTAACAAACAGCATACAAAAAGATTAAAGTCACAGTTGGTCACATTTGATTGCCTTCTTATCTTGAGGTAGGGTGTGGACTGTGAATCTGTTAAGAGTTCCGTCGATGCCGGGAATGGGCTGGTCAATGCTTCTTCTTGGTGCAGAACAAAAGAGACAGCCATTTTGATGTACGTTCTGGTTGTCACATGGCCTGAAAAAAAACCACAGTTACCTTGATGTGCGTATCTTTTTAGGTCCAACATTATCCCGGCTTCCCATGTAAAACCATCACATCATGTGATGCATCCCATGTCGTGTGTGTGTCCAAGAAAAGATCGAGTAAAAAAGTTCGTCTTTTTGTCCCATAGCAGTAATCGACATCTGGCTTTCTTCCATTTCCTTTCTTAAAAACTATGAAGAATGATATGTCACACTGATAACGTGCATGTCGTTCATGACTTAGAAGCACAAGGTGATAATGCAAAGAAAGACATACAAGGTTTAAAAATGAATACCAGCTACACGAATTTAATATGACTGCGGGACGCTCTGCTAAGATTTGGAAGACTCTAAATACAATGCTTGGCAAACCACTAAAACAAACAATTAAGATAATGCAGAACGGCGTAGAAGAAAAGATAGGTCGTGATTTGGCAAACAGAGTCAATGACTTCTTCTCTCTCTCAGTCATTCCTTAGATGATGACCCGGATTTTACTTATACGAATTTTTACACGGAACACATGATATTTCTTACACCGGTGTCGGACAATGAAGTTACCTCGTCTTTTATGGCATTAAGCAACAGTAAAGCCACTGGTGTGTCGGGCATTCAAGTACAACCAGTGAAATATGTAATAGATATTCTGCCACCATTTCTAACACACATATTTGACCATAGTTTGTCATTAGGAATATTTACACGTGATATGCAAACCGCCAAAGTGACAGCGATATTCAAAAAGGGCGATAAAAATGAATTGAGCAACTACAGGCCGATATGCATATTACCAGTGTTTTCGAAAGCTTTTGAAAAAATAATTTTAGAGCGCTTGTCATTTTTTGTAGACCGCCATAATCTGATGCATCCTGCGCAACATGGTTTCCGTAAGAAGTACACTGAGCTTGCCCTGATTCAACAGAAAGAATTTATTTTAGAGAAATTTGAATGTGAGGAAATGGTACTGGGTACATTTTCTCAGATTTTTCAAAGGCATTCGAACCTTGTTAACTATAGCATTTTGTTAAGTTGGAATCTTATGGCATTAGAGGCATAGCACACTCTTCAATTTCCGCATACTCAAAACATAAAAGTCGATCTGTAATTGTTGCAGGAGAAAGATCAGATGAAGAACCGGTCAAATGTGGTGTTCCCCAGGGAAGTAACCTGGGACCATTTTTATTTTCACTTTATATTGTCACATGGTCGTGACGTGGACCAAGGCAGCAGACGTCGTGTCCAAGCTGAAATTCTTTATTGGGCCGAAGTTGTGGCCGCGAAAAGGAAAGTCAGGCTACAGTGAAACCAGCGCCTCCTCTATTTTTTTAATGCAAGCCAGATGCGCCCGATCCAGCCGTTTACCAACCCTCTCCTCTAGCCCTTTCCTGCTTGCGCCTATCACTTGGCCTTCACGTGTGCTCCGCGGTCATGGGGGAGAGAACCCGTTATGTGGTGCCTCACGACGGAAATCATATGAAGTAATATTTTTCTTCAGTTGTGTATATATCCGTGGGGCGGCGTCTTGCATTGCTCGCGTTCACAATGTTGGCGGTCACGCTGGTCCTGTAAGAGACACAGTGTTTTGAGATAGCGCGTCTGCGTTCGTGGCGCTATGCGGGCAACCAATGGGGAAGCGTCACTGCGACGCTGCTGCATGCGCTGACTTTAAGAGCACTGTGAGGCGGCGGCGGCACTGCTTCGAGGTACAAAGAACAAGCAAGAAGGAACAAATATAACAGACGTATGCTATTTTAGAGGGAAACACGTCCATCGCAACTGCGTGGGAAAGCGCTCGGACGCACGCGTGATGCAAGCAGCCCTACCATTCATGTAGCGTCGCAGCCCGACCACTCCCTGAATAAATGCTGACCGACGGCTCCCGTTCACGAGAGCGCGTTTGCACTGGTATTGAAAGAAATAAAGGAGGCGTTGGCAAAACACACTGTACATAAAACCCCCTGAAACTTCGCAAAGTAGCGACACTCTGCTCCTCCACTCTCGTAATTTCCCGGTCTCCCCTCCTTCGCACTCTCTTTTCGATCGTAGCGCCACCTGCCTTGCTCCTGCGTAGCAGACGCCCTTTCGCGAAGAGAGCGTTTGCTTGCCAGGCAGTGCGCCGAGAACATTCGCTCCAGCCGTCTAACTCATCCTAAAATTATCTAAACGAGTGTAACGTTGGCCCCTGACAGCTCTGTGTAGTGCCACATAGGGTATAGAATATGTGCAGGCATATCCAGCCTTCGGGTGGATGGCTGAATGGATGCTATGAGCGTCCCCTTTATAACGGGGCGGTGACATGTCTGCCACCAGGCTCGAAAACAAACTTTCTTTTTATGTTGGCCAAATGCCTTATCTACATTGATTAAATCTATGTTATTATAGCAAAGAAAAATATAAATTCACGGTCCATTTCTCTCTGCCTCTTAAGGCAGAATGACCTTATTTTTCCCCATTCTTCATTTTTGTCCTTTATCTCTACTTTTCTGCCACCAATACTCTAACCGTCTCTTACTTATTTCTATCGCGGACGTGTTCAGCTTTCCATTGTTGTCCCTAAAACCCAAGGCTTCATGTAGACTCGTGCCCACACGTATACCTGGGTGGATATCGCCACATTCAATCAGTACATGTTCCATCGTTTCCTTAGTTCCCCCCACAGCATGTACATTGTTCTTCTTCGTTACAGAATCTCGCTATATAGCTACGCGTTCTAAGGCAACCCGACCTTGCTTCAAACAGTAAAGCGCTTCCCCTTGAATTATCATAAAACCTCTCCCTCCTTATTTCGCTTTTCCCCTTTCGGTAGTCACTGAGAGCCGGCTTCTTTTCCATCGCTGTCATCCAATAAGTCCTCTCCGTCTCTCTGACTTTTCGCTTAATGCTCCTTGTTGCCATGTCGCCCACACTGCTAGCCGTATATTTACTGGTGAGCCTCCTAGTTCTTTTTCTCCACTGCGTGTCGACGCTTTTTCTATACAAATACCTGAAAACCTTCCTTGCCCATCTACTCTCCTTTATTTTCCTGAGCCTCTCTTCAAATCTGATTTTGCTCTGAGCTTCCCTCACTTCAAAACCTGTCCATCCCATATCACCCTTTACAGCCTCATTTGTCGTCTTCCCGTGAGCGCCCAACGCGAGGCGTCCCACAGTCCTTTGATTTACATCCATTCCTGATTGCACCTCTGACTTCATGCACAACACTGAGTTCCCAAATGTAAGCCCCGGAACCATCACACCCTTCCACAGCCCTCGAAGACCTCGTACCTATTGTATCCCCATAAATATCTGTGCTTCATAATTGCAGCATTCCTTTTTCCCTTTGTTACCGATGCTTTCTCTTGTACCTCCATATATCTATCCCCCCTCATTTACCCACACTTCGAGGTACTTGTACTCGCTTACCCTCGGTATTTCTTGGCCTGTATTAAGACCACCGCATGGTCTTCGTGATCAATGAATACTATCAATCCACATTTTGTTGCACTAAAACCTAGTCCTAGAGCCTCGCCTTCCCTTCCGCATAGATCTGCCAGCTGCTGTATATCATCTTGACTGTCCGCAAATAAGACAATATCGTCAGCATATTGTCATATTGTCGCTGATCATCCAGGGATGGATGGATGGATGCTACGAGCGTCCCCTTTATAACGGGGCGGTGACATGTCTGCCACCAGGCTCGCAAAAAAAAACTTTCTTTTTTTTTTTGTTGGCCTAATGTCTTATCTACATTGATTAAATCTATGTTATTACAGAAAAGAAATATATAAGTTCACGGTCCATCTCTCTGCTTCTTAAGGCAGAATGACCTTATTTTTCCCCATTCTTCATTTTTGCCCTTTATCTCTACTTTTCTGCCACCAATACTCTAACCGTCTCTTACTTATTTCTATCGCGGACGTGTTCAGCTTTCCATTGATGTCCCTAAAACCCAAGGCTTCATGTAGACTCGTGCCCACACGTATATCTGGGTGGATATCGACACATTCAATCAGTACATGTTCCATCGTTTCCTTAGTTCCCCCACAGCATGTACATTGTTCTTCTTCGTTACAGAATCTCGCTTTATAGCTACGCGTTCTAAGGCAACCCGACCTTGCTTCAAACAGTAAAGCGCTTCCTCTTGAATTATCATAAAACCTCTCCCTCCTTATTTCGTTTTTTCCCTTTCGGTAGTCACTGAGAGCCGGCTTCTTTTCCATCGCTGTCATCCAATAAGCCCTCTCCGCCTCTCTGACTTTTCGCTTAATGCTCCTTGTTGCCATGTCGCCCACACTGCTAGCCGTATATTTACTGGTGAGCCTCCTAGTTCTTTTTCTCCACTGCGTGTCGACGCTTTTTCTATACAAATACCTGAAAACCTTCCCTGCCCATCTACTCTCCTTCATTTTCCTCAGCCTCTCTTCAAATCTAATTTTGCTCTGAGCTTCCCTCACTTCAAAACCTGTCCATCCCATATCACCCTTTACAGCCTCATTTGTCGTCTTCCCGTGAGCGCCCAACGCGAGGCGTCCCACAGTCCTTTGATTTACATCCATTCCTAATTGCACCTCTGACTTCATGCACACCACTGAGTTCCCAAATGTAAGCCCCAGGGACACTGGATGATCAGCGCTCCTAGCGGCCACTGCTGGAAGCTCTCACGTTTTCAATGGGACAGGGTCACTTTTCGACGATAAAAAATCGTAGAGGCGCAATTTCCAAAACTTCTTAAAAGGGCACGTCCTACGAGCTGTACCGCACTTAACAAATGCAGCATCGTTAACATCGGGGCTTCACATTCTGTTCCCACGATGACTCAAGTTTAAACAATGGGGTCCTATGGAAGCGGCCGAAATCACGCCTCGTTTTTCGGGACAAAAACGGGCCGTCTGAAAAAACTAGACGGAAACCTGCAAATTTCTCGGAGATCTAAGTAGTACGGAGACGAAGCTTTCATTTGAGGCCGCAATCATGTTTCTGTGTGGAGAAAGACACGTTCCAAAATGAAGTTTTCTGCAACACAGTCGCGTCTTCGACTCGCGGCTTCGACTATAGTATCTTGATAAGACCCATCTTACCGCCTCGCGAGCAGCGTGCCTTGTGACCTAGATGGCTGAGCGCCTGAGCTGGCGGCTCACGCGCGTTGAATGCGGCACAGGTTCGAATCGCAAAATTTTTTTTCGTTTTTTTTTTAAATCTTTTCCCCCCCCCTTTTTTTTTGTTTCCTTTTTTTTTTACAGAATTGCTGTCAGTGGTTACGGTGCTCGGCTGCCGACCCGAAGGGCACCGGTTTGACCGTGGCCGCGGCTCTAGCATTTCCGAAGGAGGCGAAAATCCTATAGTACTTAGATTTTGATGCCTGTACGTAGATGTAAATTCACGTCAAAGAACCCCAGGTGGTCGAAATTTCCGGCGCCCTCTTCTGCCGCGACAGGGATTGTGAGACGCCCGCTAATGGTGCATTCAGACGACGGACCAAATCCGGATGTGGAGTCGCGGACGGCGCGTCACGTGACCTCACATCAGCGATTCCTCTTCTCCGCGGCTCGTCCGCGTGGCTCGCGGACGGATGAGCCCAACCTGTTTTTCACATCGGGATTCTGGCGGCGGAGCGCCGCAGCTTTAGCGGGCAAACAAGCTGGCAACCAGTACAGTTTTCTTCTGCTCGAGCCGTACGGCTGTCCTCGCAGTTTATTTCAGCTCTGCTGGCACTTAGTTCAGGTTATTTCTGGGGCCGTATTCCAAGGCGATCACCTTTGATATATCTATCACTTTTAATGCGCGTTGATTGGTGGGTTGGAGGGTAGGTAAGTTGTCACTTTAATCATTGCACACGCAGGATTCTGCGGCAGGCAAAGCAGCGGTGTCGCCGATAGCGGTAGTGTCAGAACACGGCCCGTGTTTGAGCACTGATTACACGGTAAAGACGCGTGCCAAGAGAAGGAAACATATGTGCAGCATTGCAATGTGCACTGTCGGTACCTGTTATCCGCGAAAGAACAAAAACTGCCGATATCGGCGATCACTGTATCCTTCCTTCGTACGCGGTGCCCCACGCGCGACAGCAGCGAGGTCAGTCTTCAGCAGCTCTAGTAAAGCAGGTTTTTCTTCCAATCCAGCCATTCCGCCAACAACACCGTTTTCGCCGAAACAAATCGCAGCCCTCCACAATGCTCGATGCTTGTCAAAGCACTCTAAAAGCACGGCGCGCTTCGCGTTCTGTAGGCCGCCATGTTGAATACTCTCAAACCGGTCTGCTGGCAGCGGCTGCAGGTCAGCGGAGAGGCTGCGGTCGAGAGTAATCCGGCTGTTTTCTCCTGGGGCACCGTCCGTCGTGTGGATGCGCCTGTAGACGGATCATCCGCGGATTAGCCGTCCGCCTCCACGACAAATCCGGATTCCGTCCGTCGTCTGAATGCACCATAAGCGCGTGCTGTAGGACATCGTTTTTCCAGTCCAGTGCTCCTCTACGGTGCGCCTCATAAACATATCGTAGTTTTAGCAGGTAAAGCTCCAGCAATTATTATTACTAGTGTGTCATTGCTGAAGATTTAGTTGCTTGTTTCTTATTTAAAGCGTTGCACCCACAATCTTTGCTGCAGTGCCGATTTCGCTTCTGGAAATGGAGCAAGTAAACTTTTCATGTTTTATTATTGCTTATTACGCAACCCATTACCTAAACAACAAAGGAAGGGGAACCAGGAGCCTATTTTAGTTAAACGCAGCCTGAATAAGACAACACATATTGAATGCAAAGAAAGCATGAGGGAAGCTATTGATAGTATAATGTAGAGTTTTAATTAAGCACTATACTGTTAGAGACTGACCAGCAGTGGCAGAATCAGCGCAAAGCTTGCGTTGCCGAATCGTCTTTTCTTTCTACATCAGCAGCGTTCTCTGCTTCTGCAAGCAGTGCCCCTTTTAGATAATTTTAGATTAGCGTACGCAAAGCTTTGCGTTTGCGTTGCGCATGCATCGTGCGCTAACCTCTTGCGGGCTCCCGTTAAGTGACGAACGCTAACGCTGCGCCCGCTACGCCCGCAACGCCGGCAAGCTTTGCGAACGGTGTTCTAAAACTCATTATGTACTTCCCTTCCGAAACAGAGCCCTCCTGGAAAATTACGGGAAGAACACCACGGCACAGTGATAGTAAGGCTTTAACAGTTCCATATACGCAATCTCATGCCTCGACATTGTTTATTAGTAGATTAGAAGAAAGGTTAAGTGGCTTGACGGCGTAGATCAGGTAGGTGGCTTGCCAGACGATACGGTACGGGCCGCGGTACTTCCAAAGAAGTTTCGTGGACCGACCGGGGCTAGCTCGACGAGTCCAGAGCCACACAAGTCAGTCACGGGTATACGACGCTAAAAGGCTTCGAGACATCTCGATGGCGTATTTGACGCTGCTTACCAGCAGTGGCGTGAGATCGGGTTCTCTGGCAACCCTCTTCAGCGCTTAGCAGCTTGGGAAACTGCCGTCGACTCCCTCACATAAGCGTGGCAAGGATGTATTGCGCATAACGTGCAGGAGGGCTCGAGTCCTTATAGCTAGAAGACAGGACAGAGTCCAGGCGTGGTCTGCGTAGCAGTGTTTTGGACGTACGTCACGAAGAGAATGGCACGGTCCGTCTAATTAATCGGAAGTGACGTACATTGCGAATGCTACTAGCGCGAGAACACACGGACGAGAAAGAAGACGACACAGTGCGCTGTCTTACAACATAGTTTTATTGCTGCAGCCGTAACATGCGCTTAAATACATGAAGGTGCAACTCAGAAAAAAGAGGAGAAAGAGAAGAGAAAAAGGGGAAAGCATTTACTCAGCAGACCTATCACAGGTGATAACACCCTGAAAAGAGCGAAACAACACTTCTTTTGTCAAAGATTATTCACGACCTATCTAAAAGTTGAGTTCACAAGGGGCGAGAGAAATGGAAGGGGAGCTGACGCAATCTCTGCCCAGCTTTCTGATGCGATCAGCTTCAATGATTTCGCGCGTTAGCTGAGACGGATTCCTCGCCAGCACGTGCGTGCTCGTGAAAATGGGCGCACAGCCGCAATCCCTGCAGTGAATACCCAGATGTTGATGCTGATTGTTAAAATTGTTCTGGTGCTCATTAAGTCGCTCATTTAAGCACCTTCCGGTCTGCCCGACATCCGGTCTGCCCGACAATCCGGCTAAGCCCCGAAGTTCGTGCACTGTCAAGCACAGAGATCCTCCTGTGTCTTGTGCCACAGCCGTGGTATATCAAATCCCCCCTGTCGTGCGGTGATAAATATGTCGGGCAGACCGGAAGGTGCTTAAATGAGCGACTTAATGAGCACCAGAACAATTTTAACAATCAGCATCAACATCTGGGTATTCACTGCAGGGATTGCGGCTGTGCGCCCATTTTCACGAGCACGCACGTGCTGGCGAGGAATCCGTCTCAGCTAACGCGCGAAATCATTGAAGCTGATCGCATCAGAAAGCTGGGCAGAGATTGCGTCAGCTCCCCTTCCATTTCTCTCGCCCCTTGTGAACTCAACTTTTTAGATAGGTCGTGAATAATCTTTGACAAAAGAAGTGTTGTTTCGCTCTTTTCAGGGTGTTATCACCTGTGATAGGTCTGCTGAGTAAATGCTTTCCCCTTTTTCTCTTCTCTTTCTCCTCTTTTTTCTGAGTTGCACCTTCATGTATTTAAGCGCATGTTACGGCTGCAGCAATAAAACTATGTTGTAAGACAGCGCAGTGTGTCGTCTTCTTTCTCGTCCGTGTGTTCTCGCGCTAGTAGCATTCGCAATGAATTTCCAACAAGCCCAAGCCGCTACCCTTGTGACGTACATTGTCAGTATATCACCTGATGTTCAATTAAACATTTCTGTTAAGCCATTCTTTTATGATTGTAAGATGTGGTGGTCTGGTGAAAGACCTTGCATTCCTCTAGAATTGCTTGACGACGTCCGACAGAAATACGGGTCCTTCGATCGATGCGCCGTGCTGTAGAATGGCGTGGTGTGAAATGGGAGGCAACATTGATAGCCGATGCAGATGGAAATGGTGAAGTCTCTGCTTAGGGTGTGATCGATGGCAACAATTATCTATCGTCTGGTATGGTCTGGTAGCAAGAGTGATGGAAAGAAGACCATAAAAATCAACGCCAGCGTAGTCCAAGGCGGGGAGAGGGCAAGTGAGTGGTTGTTACGGAGAAGGGGATTCTTGCGGCGCTGCGCGACGCAACGGATGTAGCAGCAGACGAAGCGGTACATTCGGCGTTGATATATATAATAGCACAGCCGGAGGAAAGTGCAAGTCTTCAACCCTCCGGCATGCACACACTGTGAGTCAGCGTCAAGGTGGCGCAAATGTTTTAACGTATAGCCATTTGCGTTGATCACATGTATATAGTTGCGATCGCAGAGCAACTGTCGCGAATAATGAAATGGTGTGTTTGATGGCTTATTTCTCTAGGGACAGTAGGTGACGTTGCTTCACGCAACAAGTACATAAGGGGAGCAATGCAAGGGTCTTTGCGCCGCTGCACAGGGATGTCGGTGACGGTGAGCGGGAACGCGTGGTAGATGGACAAGAAGACCGCAGCTAGAATGTTTTTTTTTTCGGCAGATGGAGGCGGGGGGGGGGGGGGGATTACGGGGTCCAACCTTACTTTATGTATGTTCGTGCGTGCTTTGGTAGGTGCATGGCTGGCATAAGCAACAACTAACTCGTCAAATTCGCGTTTACGTTGGGCAAGCAGCGTCGAAGCCGACCCCGCAGTGTCCTTGTGAATTTCATTTGGGGCGCTATCAGCTTTTCTTGTCATAATAAACTTCTCTCTCTCTCTCAAATGGGGCGAGCAAATCAAAATGTCGCAAAATTGGAGGCGATGTAATAATGCATCGGAGTTTGCTGGATGCATCGCCGCATGTGACTTCGCTCAAAGGTCGCGGCTGCGTCGGAGGTCACTCAAAGCAGCTATAATTGTGGGCAAGCTGCGAATGAAATGTCTAAAATAAAATCAAAGGCATAGAAAGATGTGAAGGTATTTCATTGTCCGTTTATGAAACGCAGCAACAGCACGAAATGCCGTGGGATACGGAAGGACGCCATCTCAGAAGAAGACGGCTCAGAATAAGCAGCTTTCGTGTGCCAAATTAACACTTCTTTAAGTTTATCTGAAGGCCATTAGAGCTGATTCCAGTGACGAAAGCTTCGACCTGTTGCAGATGGGTCTAAAAGTCATCTGAAAAGATCACAGTACCATCCAGGTAGCAGAGATGCGTCTGCCATTTGAAGCCGCGAAGGATGTCGATCATGCGTTCAAATGTTGCAAGAGCGTTGCACAGCGCGAATTGCGTTAGTGAATTCATATAAAGTCGGGTCTGACGAAGGCTGGTTTGCAGTGGTCAAGTTGAGCCATCGGGACTACCAGTGGCCGGAGCGCAGGTTGAACGAACAAAAAAAAGGTTCCCCTCATCTCCACGAAGTGAATCATGGCGACTGGGCGAAGCTCTGATGGGTATCGTATTGGTGAGTAACCGTACGTTACCCGAGCGTTGCCCCTTATAATGTAAATTCTGTGACATAAAGTGTACATAGAAATGTAAATTTATTTCGCCTTCCGGTCGTCTTATGCAATTCAAGGAGGATTTAGAAAATTGCTGGAGAGGAGAAAATGCCTCCAAAGTAAATCAAGGAACCCGCCATCTTACCAGTGGCAAGATTCCATTTTAATATGGGTAATTTGTTGGATTAATTGGTGAATTCATGTGGGAGATATACAGGCGGACTACAACCAACCACTATACATAGCCTTTATAGATTACGAGAAAGCGTTTGATTCGGTGGAGACATCAGAAGTCATGCAGGCACTGCGGAATCAGGGCATCGACGAAGCCTATATAAACATACTCGAATAAATCTACAGCGGATCCACAGCCACCATAGTCCTTCGTAAAGAAAGCGACAGAATCCCAATAAAGAACGGTGTAAGGCAGGGAGACACGATCTCTCCAATGCTATTCACCACGTGTTTACAGGAGGTTTTCGGGACCCTAGATTGGGAAGAGTTAGAGATAAGGGTTAATGGAGAGTATCTTAGTAACCTGCGATTCGCTGATGACATTGCATTGATGAGTAACTCGGGGGACGAATTACAGCTCATGATTGCTGAACTGGATACGGAAAGCAGAAGAGTAGGTCTGAAAATTAATATGCATAAAACTAATGTAATGTGGAACAATCTCGGCAGAGAACAGCGCTTTGCGATAGGTGGCGAGACACTGGAAGTTGTAAAGGAATACGTCTACTTAGGACAGGTGCTAACCGCGGAGCCGAACCATGAGAGTGAAGTAACTAGAAGAATAAGGATGGGGTGGAGCACATTCGGCAAGCATTCTCAAATCATGAATGGTAGTCTAACGCTATCCCTCAAGAGGAAGGTATTAACAGTACGTTATGTTGGGCCAGTTGGTGCATCGTTATTTGAAATACGTGGCGCAAGGTTACTACAGAGAAGAGACAAGAAGAGATTGGCGTTCTTTCTGTCTCTTCTTGTCTCTTCTCTGTAGTAACCTTGCGCCACGTATTTCAAATAAGGTATTAACAGCTGCATCTTACCGGTACTTACCTACGGGGCAGAAACCTGGAGACTTACAAAGAGGGTTCAATTGAAATTGAGGAGGACGCAGCGAGCGATGGAAAGGAAGATGATAGGTGTAACCTTAAGAGACAGGAAGAGAGCTGAGTGGGTCAGGGAACAAACTGGGGTTAAGAATATCGTAGTTGAAATCAAGAAGAAATGGACATGGGCCGGGGACGTAGCACGTCGGCAGGATAACCGCTGGTCATTAAGGGTAACCGACTGGATTCCAAGGGAAGGCAAACACGTGAGGGGGGAGACAGAAAATTAGGTGGGCAGATGAGATTAAGAGGTTTGCAGGTATAACGTGGCAGCAGAAAGCACAGGACCGGGATGATTGGCGGAACATGGGAGAGGCATTTGCCCTGCAGTGGGTGTAGACAGGCTGATGATGAATGAATGAATGATGATGAATTTGTTGGGACATATACTGCTCGACGTGTGACTTTGTGTTACAGGTTTCCTTGATAAGACTCAACATCTAGGCACATTTTAGTAGAGATCAACTCATCAATACTCTTCTCGATGGGTTATTCTCGCCGAGTGCAGCGATCTCTTACTTTATAATTAGTCTGTGTCTACGTTGAAGTCTCTTGTAAAACCCTTTCTTGTACACGTTTCGACTATAATAATGGTTCTATACTGTGACCACAACGGAAGACTAGGCTAGATCCTAAGGAGCTTCGCCCCTAAAAGCCATGCACCTTCCCGGCAGTCGCGGCTTCATGCGAGGATTCGGATAGAGGTCCTTACGTGTGATCTACAGCAAGCCGTAGTCTACGCAGAAACTTTGTAATTGAGCCGTAGTTTTTTTTTTTTTTTTTGCCCTTTCGACCGGTTAGGCCCATCGGCTGCTCGAGATGTGCACGACGCCGTGTTGAATCATATCGTCACTTGCGCGATGTTGCTACGCACTGTGACTGAGAAACAATATGCGCACTTAGGCTAAGGAGCGTGGAGACGAGTGTGGAATAAATACATTGTGTTCTACTTAATTTTGGGCTTCAATAGATGAAACGACGTTTTGTTAAGAATGTAATTTGAATGGCAATGCATTTCTCCGTAATTATCGGGAATTAATATCTCGGAACTGGTGTCATCATGAGAATTCGTTCCCGGTGGATCCGCCTTGCGAATTCCACGGCTTTTGAAATTTTAATGCGGGTGATAATGAAATTAGTTAAGAACAAAACAAATTGTCGTTGGTTAGTCGACTGTCCATTTCAGTTCTTTGTGTTAGTAATTTCCGGCTGTTCCAGTAGGCCAGCTCACGAACAAGAATTGTACCATCTGCCACAGGCTACCTTCAAATATTTTAGGAAGTGTTCACTGAAACATCAGTATTATTGCTATTGTCGTGCTCATGTACCCCGCTCTTCTCTACAAGACCCAGGCGCTGGTGTGTATGCAAAATAAACAAACAAATAAATAAATAAATAAATAAATAAATAAATAAATTTCCCCTTCACATTTTACAAGCATGTGATCATCATCATCCCAAGCAGCCAGACTACGATATGGCACATGCCACTCCCTTGTTTCAGTGCTTGCTGCGCCCACGTTATCCCAGCGAAGTTTTGAATATCATCTGCCCATTTAACTTTCTGCCTCCACTTCGCGCGCTTGCCTTCTGTTAGAATCCACTCTGTTACTTTTTAATGGTCACCAGTTATCTTGCCATCTCGCTGCTTGCCCTGCCCATTTCTTCTTCTTAATTTTGACTGAAACATCCTAACACCCTTCTGTTCTCTCACCCACTCTTCCCACTTCTTGTCCATTACAAGGTTACACCTATAGACGTCAGACTCTGGAGTTTTGCAGACACTTAGCGCCACCTGTCGGAGCAGTTTTGGGTAGTGCAAAGTCCGGCTCCCTTGCATAGTTTGCTGTGCAACCAGGTGCAACTAGCGAGTTGGAAACAACGATTAACCTAAATATTTGGTGTGTTGGCGCGTTGAACACTCAGAAAAAGAGCTACGAATTTCTCTCCGCTAGTCGGACGCGCAACCGAACCGCCATGAAGTGCGTGCCAGAACGACGGCGAAAGCAAGAGCAGACGCAACAGCTCCGCGCGATACGAAGAAAGGCCAGAAAGGCTACAGTCGACGCTACTGTTGCGTTGTGACGAAGCAGAACGGCGAGAGCTCTGGATACGGGCCGTTGCGAACGTGTTGGGTAAGCGAATTACTCGTGTTCTCCACGGCCGGTCGCATGGCGTGATAATAGGGAGTTTTCGAATAGCGTATACGCAAAGCTTTGCGTTTGCGTTTGCCGCAACTGCGCATGCGTCATACGCTAACCGCTTGCAGGCCCCCGTTAAATGACGGAAATAGCGGGCGACCGCAAAGCTTTGCTTACGCTATTCGAAAACTCCCTAATGTGGGTCTCATGTTAGTGTTTTGAGTAGCCTTGACTAGAACCATGGTAACCTTGACTATGAAGCTCAGCACAGACCGCGGTGCGCGCCGTGCAGCAGTTAAATGCAGACTGGTGAAGCGCGCGATAAACATCGTGCACTCCGCGACCACCCATAATCTGAACTGGTCGTCATCCCACAGCATCGCGCACGTACGCATTGAAGGTTCAGAGTTCCGGCTTTAACTAGCAAATGCTAACACGTGCGTCATACAAGCAAATCACAAAATGTTCTTCGTCGACCACCGCCAGGTTTTTCTTGCCCGTGGTCTCCGCGATTGCCGGAGCTATCTCGGAGGCCACGGTTATGCCTTTCGTTGTACAACGAGAAAGTGGACACGCACGTATCCCCATTTGCAGTATGTATACAAACGGAAGACAACCGTCAAGTACATTTGAGGATGCGTAATAAAACAGTTCGACGCACTGGAAGCGAGAGATGGATGGAGAATGCAACTGCAAAGGCGAAAATCGCCGCGACCATTCGTGCCTGATAAAGCGAGCTTTGTACCACTGATCGTAAGAAACATTGCTCGTGTACGTACTTCATCGCTTTGACATTATGTATATGCCCAACTATAACGCAATTAGGGGTTACAGAACGCACGTCGGAGTGCCTCAGACTCGATGTCATGCGATGCTCGCTTGCGCTTGCGAGTTCAGCACGCCGAAATAGCTGAAACATCTTTTGCATTGTAGCAGCAGTTCACTTTGATGAGCTTCCTACGGAAGAAGCTTTCCAGGTCCTTGATTATTAGAAACAGCCCTCAACACGAGCGAAAGAGGGGGGGTTCTATAGTGGCCTATGCACATTCGCTTGCGGACGGCTCTCTTTGCACTACCCAGTTATGGCCAGGGCGGCGATGAGAGCGCTGGTGGCGGCGTTTTTCGCAGCGCCGCCCGGGCAGAGTCTGACGTCTATCATATATATTTCCATCGCTCGCTGCATCGTCCTCAATTTAAGTCCAATGGTTTTCGCCTTTTCGTGAACCTCTAGGTTTCTGCCCGTATAGATAAGTACCGGTAAATGTAGCTGTTATTCACTTTCCTCTTGAGGTATAGTGGTAAACTACCGACCATGATCTCAGAATGCCGGCCATCTGCGCACCACAACATTCCTATTCTTCTAGTTACTCTAGTTTCATGGCTAATGTCTGCGCTCTGTATACATTCTCTAAATACACGTTCCTATACCACTTGCACTGCCTTGATGGGTGTCGCAAACCACTGTTATCTTCCGAGACTGTTGAAGATTGCTTTAGTTTTCTGCATATTAATTTTTTGAACCACAGTTCTGCTTTTCCTGTCTGATTAAGTAACTGATTTGCAATAGTTTCCCCGATTTACTAGCAGGGAATATCATCAGTGAAGTTACTAAGCTACTCTCCATCAACTGTCATCCTTTGATGTTCCCAATCGAAAGCTCTGAAAACATCCTGTGAACGCGGTGAATAGCGTTGGAGAGATCGCAGCTACCTGCTTTACACCCTTCTTTAATGGAATTTTATTCCGTTTTTTTTTTTTTATGAATGACTATGGTGGCCGTGGAGCCACTTTAGATGTGCCGCCGCCGTGGTACACTGTGATTACGGTGTTCGGCTGCTGACCCGTAAGTCGCGGGTTCGATCCCCGCCGCGGCGGTCGCGGTTCGATGGAGGTGAAATGGTAAAGGTTCGTGTACTGTGCGATGCCAGTGCACCTTGAAGAACACCAGATGGTCGAAATTTCCGGAGCCCTTCACTACGACGTGCCTCATAATCATATCGTGGTTTTGGTACGTAAAACCCGAAATATTATTACTACTAATTCTAGTTCATTAAACATATCATATACCTGAGCAAGTTGAAAAGGCGATATTTAGGTAGGGTTTCTTGTTTCCTTGCGCACTTCGATGAACGGAGCCGGTGATCGGCAGATCTGTAGCGGCAGCACAAGTTCCTGATCATGTGCTATGCGCCGATTTGTGTGCGCCGCGAGGCAACACCTTCTTGAACCATTACTTTGTACTTTGAGCCATATATATGTTAGGCAACATGATTTTAGTTCGCGAGAACGAATCGCGGACGCAGCGGCCGCATTATGATGGACGCAATATGCCAGAAGCCCGAGTGCTCAGATTTAGATGCAGGTTAAAGAACCCCACGTGGTCGAACTATTGGTGGCCCTCCATGTCGTGAGGACAAAAAAAAAAAAAAACAACCAACAATTACTATAAGATCTGTCACCGCTTTCCGTGTAGCCAGAGAAACCTTCCGGCACTGTAAAAAATTTGAGCAGCTTGCGCTGAGTCGGGCAAGGCTGCGGCAGAGCAGAGCTGATCGGCACTCGGCTGATGCTGCTTTAATAGGCACACGTACATACATACATTCACACGCCCATGCACGAAGTGTTCACTGGATCCAGGCCCGTAGCCAGGAATTTCTTTTTTTTTTTTGGGGGGGGGGGGGGGGGGGGCGCACTTGTTCAAGGCCTTGAAAAACTCTTTTTATTATTTGTCCTCGCTAAAGCACCCCCCGTCCATCCAAATTTCGGGGTAGGCCCGGGCCCCTGGGGCACCCCGCCTGGCTACGGACCTGACGTGATCACAATGCGATTCACGAGTATTGCGTAGGTATCAATCGGGTTCCACCGGGAATCGCTTGGCAGTCACAGTTAAGTACCTTGAAAACCTGAATAGCTTTTATTGCCCAACTTGCATACTCGAGGCTTGGTCTCAAATAGCTTACATCCCAAGTCAACCTAATCCTAACGATACTTAAATTAGCTTAATTATGCTAATGTACTTAATTGCATATTCGAGGCTTGGCATCATTTAGCTTGCATCCCTTGTCAACTTCAGCTTAATTAGGTATTCCGCCGAGTTGCACTAGCCGTCATCAGCATTAATTAGGCTTAGCTCGGTACATCATGCTGACCTCGGCATGACTACGCACACGATAATCTCAGCTCGGCTCAATTAGGTCTTATTAAGCTTAGACTTGATCAGCTTAGTTATGCGTAGCTAATTCGGTTATACCAACAATACTCAACAGGGCTTAATAAGGCTTGTCTATGATTACTTTGGATCAACTAGGCGCAGCTATTAAGTTAGCTTGACTTGGCCACGCCGACATGATAGTTTCTTCGCGAACCGGACAAACGGCGGGCATAACACCTCTGCCGTAAAAAAAAAAAAGAAAAAAAAAACAATCAAACGGAAATAAATGAATACGTTTGGCTGCCCTTTCAAAATCTCCGATGCAGTCGGGCACCGTTTTCTTTTTCTGAAGCGTAATACGAGTCTATGCCGAAGAATGGGGGGAATGACTAGGAGCTTTAACGTTCCAACTCGCCGGCGCTCTTATCTTTGTCGCCGATAACGACGAACGGCGGCAGACCAAGCCAAGTCGCGAAACTGTGTGTTCTGGACTATTTTTGTTTTGTTTCTTTCCTTTGTTCCTTGATACGATGCAACTCTCGACTTCGCGCGAGATTCAAAAAGATAAAAGCCATGCGGCACGTGGTGGAAGGCACGCGAACTAAACGCTGATGTCCGGGAAAACTGGATCTGGAGCATTCACAGTGACTGTCAGTGGAAGCAACAGCTCGCGTTGACGCTGTCGACGCGGGACGGCGATAACGCCGACGGCCAATTTTAGCCTTAGATGAGGCATCCAAAGCTTTCGCCTTAATAATGCGCCAGAAGGTGCATATCATTAATAGTTGATACATTCGAACAGCTGTGGTTGTTTCGTTAGGTGGTTAGACGCACCAACCTTATTTCGCAAGTGTGCCTTGAGGACGTATCTTACATACGAACTACATCGCTGAAAGAACGAGCAAGCGAAAGAATGAGCTAGCGTGCCACCGTAAGCGATTCTTTCGCGAGAGCTCCACTCGCGGATATAAACCTTCACAGAGAAATTACACGTAAACCATCGCGCGAAGTGACACGTACGTATACGAGAGGTTCCTAAACAATGAAAGCACCCAACGACTCGGTACATCATAAAGGCTTTGCATAGCATCGCAAGTTTCTCGCATCGCGAGTCCCCCGGCTGATCGGTCAACGTAAAAGAGCCACAGAAAGCAATATGCTCTAAAATATACGAGCACGCAATAAAAAATGCCCCCCACCTCCCCGAAGGGAATCGTGAGAAAATGCGAATGCATTTCGCGCGCGCTTCACTCCATTTATATATGGTGGTTGTGGTTCGAAGAAGGAAAAGGCGCCTATATTCTTCAGCCCGGTCGGGAGCACGGCGCAGCGCCTGCTTTTTTTTTATCGCGGCAGCTCCGCCGACCTCCCGCGATGCGAGCGCCCTCACGCACCAGAGCGCGCTCCTCCTCTCCACTTCTGCCATCGCCTTGAGATGCGCCCAGCCAGCGAACGGTCGAGAGTGAGGCGCGAGCGGACGGGAGAGTGGGGCGCAGGGAGGAGAGAGAGCGAACGGCGAGAGAAGAAGCGGCGAAGCACTGCACCTACCCTCTCCTACACTCTCTCCTACACTCTATGGGAGAGGGAGTGAGAGCGGAGAGATAACACCTGCCGGCGCGCGGACACCTCCTCAACCTATCCTCCTCCTCCGCGGACAACGCCGGACAACGCCGCCTGACATAGCCCGGCTAAGAAATGCATTCGCATTTAATCGCGCGCGCTTCACTCCATTTATATATGGTGGTTGTGGTTCGAAGAAGGAAAAGGCGCCTAATTTCTTCAGCCCGGTCGGGAGCACGGCGCAGCGCCTGCTTTTTTTTTATCGCGGCAGCTCCGCCGACCTCCCGCGATGCGAGCGCCCTCACGCACCAGAGCGCGCTCCTCCTCTCCACTTCTGCCATCGCCTTGAGATGCGCCCAGCCAGCGAACGGTCGAGAGTGAGGCGCGAGCGGACGGGAGAGTGGGGCGCAGGGAGGAGAGAGAGCGAACGGCGAGAGAAGAAGCGGCGAAGCACTGCACCTACCCTCTCCTACACTCTCTCCTACACTCTATGGGAGAGGGAGTGAGAGCGGAGAGATAACACCTGCCGGCGCGCGGACACCTCCTCAACCTATCCTCCTCCTCCGCGGACAACGCCGGACAACGCCGCCTGACATAGCCCGGCTAAGAAATGCATTCGCATTTAAAAAACAACGAAGAGTACCAATCTTAACGTGAGCTTTCGCATTCCAGTTTTGTTTATTCAGAACAGCAGCGCGGAATCTCTGAAGTTTCGCGATCACATTTTCGACCGTCCGTACGCGTGCCTGCTAAGCGCACAAACCAATACCGCGAATTCAAACCAGTCGGCGGATAACGTCAAGCAGAAAGCGTAACCATGTATTGTTGACAAAAAAAAATTGGCCGCGTATCTGCGTGCTTCGCTGCAAATGTCGTCGAAAGACGATAGTCTTGTGCCGACTGCACTGCATGAGCGGCATGAGTACCACAGTTTAATAGCTGGGCTAGCCGCTGGGCTCGTTTTTCGGACGTTTACCGGGCACGCTTAGACGGACGCCGGCGTTTCTCCGCTGAAATTTGGTCGTCGGTCTTTTCTCTACGTTCTCTGATCATGTCTTGTAGAGTGGGTCGTATTTCATCAAGCGGCCATATATGTTTTGCCTTGCCTGAGACAGCGCTCTTCTACGATGAATCAGCCGCATCTGGCTGGCATTGATAAAACAGAAGAGGACGCCATCTACAGCGCTACCGGGGAAGATCGGCTTGTGTTGAACTATGCTGCTGCCAGGTGGCAGCACCACAGCATCGATGTTAAATCACTGGGCGGAGACTTGTTTTGTACACAGCGGCGCATTTTCAGCGCCGCGTAATAAACACTAGGATCTTTATGATTACGTATCTATAGATTTTGTTTTAAAGGAACACTGTGAATAGTACTAAGATATTGATGTTGTGCCTCAGGTATGCGTAATATTTGATTTTTAATTGCCCACGCTCACCCGTATGAACACAATTTCCTCGGTCAAGATTGGAGGTCGTAAGGCAGGGGGTTAAACTTTGGCCAGCGAGCTGAATCGTGTGACGTGCCGACAAACAGAGAGACAGACAGACAGACAGACCAAAATTTCTCCGTTTAGGTATTCCCAAGAAAGACTATCGTCTTTAAAAACAGACCCCACACAAGCATTAATGAAACGTGAGAGATATGACGACGTTCCGCACATTTAGCTGCGACGTGTATTCGCCTCGAGATCTTTGAGTGGCGCCCTCTCGCGTGTGACGTCAGGGAGTGGACTCTGATGCAGCTCTTCGCGCGCGCGCTCGCTACGTCAAGGCTGCTCGACGCTGCCGGCCTGTCTATCGTGCTCGAGTTATTGAAACATTGGTGCGCAAGTTCACAAAGCAATTTGTACTGAATGTTCAAGCAAAATGCCCAGCGAAATCGAGCGGAGTTGCCGTCAGGGGCACGTTCTGTGTCGATTGCTCCTGGTGTCGTCTGCTAGCCATCCATCCATGTGTACATCTGCTTCTAGGGTGAATTTTTCTTTTCGCGACTGTTCTGTGGCCGTGGCGCACTCAAAATGGCTTTCCTGCCCGTTTTCGATCACTGACTTCAGCATTCGGGCTTCAGCTTCCATGTCTGCGTTAAAGCGCAATAAATGTATACCGCGTGCTGCGCGTGTTCGGTTGCAAAGCCTGCTCGTTAGGTTCAATTCCAATGTTCGGAGAATGACAAACGACGAGTGATGTCATTCAAATAAATTAAATGGCGTTACCGACAACAACGTTTAATTAAATCCACATTTTTAGCAGCTGCTGTGTAAGCGCGTCGTAAGTTCTTTAAATTGAAACACGAAATAAACAGGGTGAGCCTAAAGGGATGCGCGACGGGGATATGAAATATTGGTAGGTTGTCCGGAGTGATTTTCTTTTGTTTTTGTTCTTTTTTTGCAACATATTTTAATCCTTACGCTAATAAATCGACGTTTACTCGTTCACGGTGGTCTGAAAATATACTGAACAGAATTAGTGTAATCACACCAACGTTGATAAATACAAACCTTTCGCATCGAAAGTCGTAAGATGTATTTGCAATAAAATACTGTAAATCAGTCTCAACGGTCGACTCTTGATAGGTCTTGGTGCGATCAGTGTACTAAAAAGAGTCGAGTTCCTTATGTATTTGCCTAAGTTCACTCAAAGGCGAAAGCCATCTTTTTCTTGAGTCGATGTATTGTTCCCTCGCCGCCCCCCCTCCGAATGCTTTCTGGACGTAACGTGGTTTTGTACTGAAGCTTTCTACACATCACCTCGTTTTGCATCGCCTCCGAGATCAGCCCACCAATCACGGAGGCAATGCAAAGCGATGATCTGATGTGAAGACGTAATCATGTTACGTGACGTTATGACGTCACAAATTTTGGCGGTCTGGGATGTCATGATGACGTCATCATGTGATTAATTTTCGCATCACTCGTGTTGACGCTGGCGACGGGGGACCGAGGGTCAATTTTCGCATTTGAAGAGAAATCTAAGGCTCTCACCTTAGAATATTAAATCTTGTTACAGCACGGTAAAGAATAGCAATAATCAGCCACAGGGGCCAAAAGAATGGTGGGAAAGAGCTCTCTTTCTCCCCTTCCTGGACACATTCGCCGATTTTTCCTACTGTTTACCAAGCTGTACTATCAGTGTCAAATGAAACGCGAACACTGCAGCGGATCGCGTTGCCCAAGTATTACAAATATAGTGCGCGCCATCTTGTCATCACCATTCACAGGCTCGCACAGTCGATTAGGCAGCACAGCGCGATCGAAAACATGAATATGGCTCATGAGCGTATCTATCTCTAACCATAAGAGTCGAACTGTACCACGCGCATCCACTGTTGGCGTTTCATCCCGAGCGATCTTATTTGCATCCAGATCTCCCAATCTGTGCTAATGGTCCGCAGCAACCCGCTGGTCGATGAAGTTATCGATTTCATTTTGTCGGCTGTCGTGTCTGCACAAGTCTACATGACTACAATTGGGAGTGGAGCGTGAATTTTCGTTCAACTCAAGTCTGTTTACACAACGCTGATTTTTGCGAATAAGCCGCAAAATTGATCGCGCTTCAATTTCAAAGCAGCGTATAGACTCTCTTTAACTCACTTGGCGGGGGCGTTCGCGCTTTCACGTAAGGTATTTCAACGCCATCCAGCCCAGTGAGTGACGCTACGAACTCGGGGGCATGAACCTGACCGTGATGGCTGTGGGTATACAGAATATATGTTAAATGTTCACGTTTCTTAAACTCCTGTAACGCTAGCAGTAATCTCAAGAAATATCATTAGACGAAATTGCAGCTAGTAGTCGAGGAACGCCGTGCGACGCGAGCGAACTATAACGAAAATGCTGCTGTTTTAGCCAGAGCGTAGCAGACGACAAAAGCCGAATCCCCGCCCTTGCGTCACCGGAGCGCCGTTCGCAGCGCCGCCATCGGTCGCACACGAGGCGAATACAGCGTTAGAGCGGACATCCCACAGTACTAATTACGCGAACCTCGACGTATACTCAGTGACACACTCGCAACTTACCACGCAAAGTCCATTCGAAAATGACGGCCCGAAGTTCTCACTTCCGATTCTATGCAACCGCGTCTTTCGTCGCAACACGTTGCGCTTAACGGACGGTATCATGAAGAGCTTGTGGCCGTCACTAGACTTGTTCTGGCGTAATAAGGAGCAACAGCCACCCATGGCAACCAAGAGCGACGTCAGTCTTGGATGAAAAATATTTCACAGCACAACTCGCACGGAAGCACACGTGCGTATCCGTGAAACAGAGGCGCCGTACACCCACAGGTACACCAGCGAGTCCGCGCTTCGAGAGCAAAGATGGTAGTCGAGAGCGACTGTAAACAAACGAACGCTGCTCGCGGTCCCACGTGACGGCATCTGGCCAATACCGACGCGGCGTCAACCTCGGTGAGGTCGGAGGAGGGAGAAAAGACAGGAGGCGCGCTTTTCCCCACATATGTCGCTACTTTACGAAGTTTCAGGGGCTTTAACTGTACAATGATAGCGGCGAACAGAGCGTCCGCCGTCGATATAATCTGATCATCATTGGTACGCCGTCTTTTAAACATCACCCGTCGAGCTTTCCAGCCTGATCACTGGTGGTCGCGCAAGCTCTGGAATAATCTTGAGTGTTCGCGTCTTGTGGGCAATTTTAACAAAACGAGCAACCACAACACGAAGCTTCTCGAACACTCAGGCGCGATCTGCGCCGAGACGCCGAAGTATCCTGTACGGTCCGAAGTATCGTCGAAGAAGCTTTTCACTAAGTCCACGTCGGCGTATCGGTGTCCAGACCAACACACGGTCTCCGCGTTGGTACTCCATGTGGCGTCGCCAAAAATTATAGTGACGGCTGTCGATCCTCTGCTGGTTTTTGATACGCAGGCGGGCGAGCTGTCGAGCTTCGGCGCGCAGAAGGTAGACAGTTACGTCGAGGTTTTCTTCGTCGGTGACGCTGGGCAGCATGGCGTCGAGCGTCGTTGCCGGGTTCCTTCCGTAGACCAACTTGCATGGCGACATCTGCGTAGTTTCTTGCACTGCCGTGTTGTATGCGGTCACATACGGAAAGACGGCGTCCCACGTCTTGTGTTCGACGTCGACGTACATGGCCATCATGTCGGCGATGGTCTTATTAAGCCGTTCGGTCAGGCCATTGGTCTGTGGATGGTACGCGGTGGTCCGGCGGTGGTTTGTCTGGCTGTACCTCAGGATCGCCTGACTTAGGTCAGCAGTAAACGCCGTACCTCTGTCCGTACTGAGGACCTCTGGGGCACCATGACGCAGGACGATGTTCTCGACGAAGAACTTTGCTACCTCGGCAGCACTGCCTTTGGGCAGGGCCCTTGTCTCGGCGTAGCGGGTGAGGTAGTCAGTAGCTACGACGACCCATTTGTTTCCGGAATTCGATGTCAGGAACGGCCCCGGTAGGTCCATGCCGATTTGCTGGAACGGCCGGTGAGGTGGCTCGATGAGCTGCAGAAGTCCAGCTGGACTAGTTGGCGGTGTCTTCCGCCGCTGAAAATGTCGGCAAGTCTTTACGTAGTGGTTGATGTCGTGAGTGAGGCGGGGCCAGTAATACTTGTATGCTCGCAAGCGTGCGGGAGAATCCAAGGTGTCCAGCCGTAGGGTCGTCATGCAGAGCATCCAGAACTTCTGGACGTAACACTGAAGGTACTACGAGGAGGTAGTTGGCCCGAAGTGGCCAGAAGTTTTAAAGACGAGTCTTTCTTGGGATACTTCAACGCAGAAATTTGGGTATGTCTGTCTTTCTATCTGTCTGTCTGTCGCTGGATTCAGCCACACGGCCAAAGTTTAACCACTTGCTAAACGCCCAGCCATCTTGAACTGGTGTTTCCGCTCATACTTGTGAACATTTTCGATCAAAAAGCAAATATAGGGCATATCTGAGGTGCAACATCAATATGTAAGTATGAGGTCGTGTGTTCCTTTATTAGAAAATGCATAGACACGTAAGTTTAAAGACCCTAGTGTTTCTTAGGCTGCACTGAAAATGCGACTCTGTGCACGAACTGCGACGCTATGCACGAAAAAGCCCTCTGCCTACGATATGGTGCTGCCGCTGGCAGTGGCCCTGGGTTCTGCACAAGCTCATCTTTCTCGACGCCACTGCCAGATGGCGTCAATTTCTCATGCAACACCTCCTATATTTTATCAATGCCAGCCAGATGCGGCCGATTCAACATGGAGTAGGCGCTGTGTGAGGCAAGGCATAACAGTAGTACGGCCTGCGCAAGACTATCGTCTTTCGACGACATTTGCAGCGAAGCACACAGATACGCGGCCAGTTTTTTCTTCAGAACGCCGTTCCGCAAGAAAAAAATCACAGCATATCCACGGGGTGAATGATGATGAGTGGGCGAAGCTCCGGAGGTTCATAACTCTTCCGTGAAAATTCGCCCATTACATCATCATGAAAGACGTGAGAACCAATGTGTGCGCTTGGCAGCAGCTTCCCGCACTCGCGCAGCCTCGGGATCTGCCCGCCTGTACGCGCGTTTCCTCGCCGCTTCTTGGGCTCTCACAGTTTCTGGATCCGCTTCTCGGCGTCGCCGTGCACCTTCTGCTTCGTCGCTCTCCTTCTTCATCGCTCATTGCGCGCTGACTGCCGAGCGAAAGAGGAAGCGCGCCAAGAGCGCCGCGCCACCCAGCGGTCTCCTATCACACTAGAGCACGCAGCGGAGCCGTCTCCTACGCATCGGAATGGAGCGAGCGCCGCAGCGCCATCTAGTAATCAATTCACGTACTGTCACAGCGCAGCGCCATCTAGTGAACATTGTGAGAAGCAGCAGCGCCCATACATCTGAATGGAGCGAGCGCCGCAGCTTTTCATCATATATTCATCATATACAAGTACCGCCATCTAGCGGACATTCCAAGAACTAAACGAGAGGTGGCTACCTACAACTACATACATCGAGGACGCACGACCCACGGCTTAAGGAGCTTCGCCCCTAAAACAACGCCAGTCTTCGCTTGAATGCTTTCGGAACAACGGTGGCCTTGCCCTCGAGGTATTACATAAGACCCTTGAGTTCTGGATCGGCTTGCTGTCGTTCAACGAAGAAATCGGTGCTTCAGGTTCCCAAGAAGCAGTCACCATCCTCGGCTTCCTGTGGCGGTGGGTCAACCGGGGCGTGGGACAAGCAGTCGGCGTCAGAGCGCTTTTGTGCGGACTTGTGAGCGGCGCTAATGTCGAATTCCCTGAAGTCGCAGACTGCACCGTGCGAGGCGATCTGAAGGGTTCTTCAAGTTAGCTAGCCAACACGAGGCGTGGTGGTCGCTCACAACTTTGGAAGGTCTGCCGTAGAGATAGGGCCGAAACTTGGATGTAGCCCAGATAATGGCAAGGTACTCCTTTGCTTTGTAGAATAGCTGGCTTCCGCCTTGTATAGCGACCGGCTAGCATAATTGATGACCCTTTCGAGTCCGTCAATCCTCTGCACTAGCACGGCAGTGCTAGTGCAGAGGATTGACGGACTCGAAAGAGGATTGACGGACTCGAAATCCGCTCCGACGCTGCTTGCGTCGGAGCGGATTTCCGTATCGGCGGTTTCGTCGAAGTGCGTTAGAATCAGTGGCGTCTGCAGGCGTTGTTTCAGTTCTTCAAATGCTTCGACTTGTGCTGTTTCCCACTCGAATTCCACGTCGTTTTTCGTAAGGTGAGTTAGCGCGTCAGCAATCCGTAAAAGTACCTCGACGAAACGTCTGTAATAGGCGCACAAACCAAGAAATCGGCGTACGGCCTTCTTGTCAGTGGGCGGAGGGAAGGTAGCGATGGCCACTGTTTTCCGTGGGTAGGGGCGAACTCCAGACTTGCTAATCACGTGGCTCAAGAACGTAAGCAAAGTGGTAGTTTTCTTGCTTCAGGGTGTGTCCGGAACTCTTGATTGCTTGAAGTACAGGTTCAAGGCACCACAGGTGCTCGTCGAAGTTTGAAGAAAACACAGCGACGTCGTCCAAGTACACAAGGCAAGTCTGCCACTTCTAGCCGGCCAGCACTGCATCCATAACGCGCTGGAAAGTCGCAGGTGCCGAGCAAATACCGAAGGGCATGACCTTGAACCTCGAACAGGCCGTGTGGTGCAATAAAAGCAGTCTTTTCTTTTTCTCGGTCTCTCTCGTCGAATTCCATTTGCCAGTAGCCGGTCTTGAGGTCCATCGACGAAAAGTACTTGGCGTTGTGGCGTCGATCGAGAGCGTCGTCTATTCGTGGGAGAGGGTACACGTTCTTTTTTGTGACTTTGTTGAGGCGGCGATAATCGACGCAGAAGCGTAGGGTTCAGTCCTTCTTCTTCACTAACACCACGGGTGACGCCCATGGACTCTTTGAAGGCTGGATAACGTCGTCGGGTAGCATATCTTCGACTTGGTTCTTTATGGACCCGCGTTCTCGCTTCGAAACTCTGTATGGGCTCTGACGGAATGGCCTGGCACTTTCCTCTGTTATGATGCGATGTTTCACGACTGGGGTCTGTCGAACTCTTGACGACGAGGAAAAGCAGTCGTATTGCAGGAGCAGGGTCCTCAGCTGGTCTTGTTGATGCGTCGGAATGCTCGGATTGACCTCGAAAGCTAGTTGAAGAGCTTGGTTCGTCGGAGTAGATTCGGCAGAACCTGTGAGGGCGAAAGCGCAGGTGGCTTCCTCATTGTCTTCGTAGAAAGCGATCGTCATGCCTTTGATTTCGCGCTTGAACTCGTCACTGAAATTTGTGAGCAGCACTGTTGCTTTCCCTCCACGCAGCTCGGCGATTCCTCTTGCGATGCATATCTCGCGGTTTATCAATAGGTGCTGGTCGCCTTCAGCGACGTCTTCCAGGTCTGTGGATTCCTTAGTGCCGACGGAAACGACGACGCTTGAGCGAGGCGGAATGGTCACCTGGTCTTCCAGCACATCTAAGGCGTACTTTCCGGGCGGAGTGTGTGGCGGTAGTACTTTCTCTGAGGATAGCATTCTCGACTTGGATCTCAGATCGATGATTGCACCACTATGAAGTCCATAGCAATTAAGGATGACGTCTCTCGAGCAACGCTGTAGGACTGCGAAGCTTGCGGGATAAATCCGGTTGTGAATGGAGACTCTCGCTGTGCAGACTCTTGCCGGTGTTCCTAGGTGTCCGCATTTCCAGGCCTTCCCAAGCAATCCTAACTTTCTTCAACTTCGCGGCGAACAGCCCACTGATGACGGAGTAGTCGGCTCCAGTATCGACGAGAGCTGTCACGCTGTGGCCGTCGGTAAGAACTTCGAGGTCGCTAGTTCGTCGTCTCGCGTTGCGGTTAGGTCGTGGCGTCGGGTCACGGCTGCGTCGGTTTGTTCCGCTGCTTGCACGTAGCATCGTCAGGTCTTCGGCCTCCGAAGATTCGACGTCAGGGCCCCATTCGGCTTCCGGCGGATTCTTTAGATTACGTTGCGGCATAGTCATCGGCGGCGGAGGATCTTCGCTGTTTCGTCGTACAGCAACCGCACCTCCATCGGTTGCTGCCCTTACTTTTCCGGATACGGGCTAAGTGACCGGCCACGGGTTGGGCCACTGTACGGCGGGACGTGCGGCAGGGTGTAGCGGCCGGGCGACGGTGAACGGTATGGTCGTCGTTGTTGCCAGTGTGCTCCGTTGTTGTAGTCGTCGATGTCGCGAGGTCGTTCACCTGGCTCCGGACGCGAGGCGTTGACATCGAAACCACGTAGTCCCATCGCACGGTATTGGCAGCGGCGGTACGCGTGTCCGGCTTCTCCGCAGGGGTAGCATAGTGGGCGGTGGTTAGAGGTGCGCCAAACGTCGGTCTTCCTCGGAACGTAGCGCTGGCCGGTAGGTGGACGGCATGGCAGGCTTCATGTCGGGTAAGGACTCGCGTTAACATGTGTAGTAATCTTAAGAAACTTCGAGCGCGAACTGAAACAGGGAGGAAAAGAGAGGGAACACAAGCGCTTGTGTTGTTCCCTCTCTTTTCGTCCCTGTTTCAGTTCGCACTAGAAGTTTCTTCAGATGTATATGTACCAACTAGCTGGTCTTTCGGTCTTGCTTCATGTGTAGTACAGCGTTTTAGAACAGCAAAGTAACAATCAGGCGTCACACAATGCGAATTGCGTAACGAGTGGGTTGTTCAATGCCCCAATACCTTACAAAGCCTAAGGCATAATTCTTCATCGTCGTCAGCCACAGCATTAACCCTTAAACGCCCGTAGGGAACATATTTCCCATCAAGTTTAAACGCCTCTACCTCCACGACAAGTCCTCCACCCTAAGATGGTTACTACATCTGAAGTGATGCTTGAGAATCAACAGGACAAAGTTTTAGCGACTCCAAGGCAAGCAGCTAAAAGCTGCCTCAGTTTCCGTGGGGGCCACCGACACATTTCTCTCTCAGCGGGAGTTCATCGCGCGGGTTTTCACCAGCTGCGATAATTAGTGGATAAATGTATTTGCCGCAATGAGAAAGGTCAGTAAATGCATTTGCAGAATGCCTCAAGTGTAGGGCTATTATTTGGTCCACTTTTATATCCTAATTTAACAAGGAACTCAAGTTATTGACATTTGAATTTTAATAGGGCAGTGGGAATATACCTCCCTACGGGCTTTCCTCGACGTCAATCCACAGGATGCGATTTTCTCTTTCTCTAAAAGAAAACGCGCTTGACAGTTGAAGGAGCACTACATTTGCACTTTTCTTTACCTGATGATGTAAACAACTTTTGTGGCAGCAAGGAAGATGATGAGGATGCACCATTATGCATAACTGCTCGCTCGAATGATGATGCAATACACATTTACCACATGACTGCAAAGCAAGGCGTTGTCTCCTGGGCCAATTTCTGAAGGGATACTGTTGAAAATAAAAGGCAGCAACGCACGTGCCCTGATTGCCTTCCAAGGTGACCGAAAAAACTTTAGGTGTACCACACCAAGTACCCCTTTCACCGGTACTACATTTTTTTAAAGTCTCTGAACCTTCAAACGGTGCTGGTGTCGTTTAGGTGAACAAAATGACAGGAGGTCGAAGATTGTTTGCTCTACGTGCAATGTTCATGTTCATGCCGTACCATGTTTTCAAAAGTTTCCCCACTGATGCGGTCCTGCCAAAGGCCCATAGGGAAGTATATTCCCACCCTAATAATTTTATTTTGCGTTGTATAAGGAAACTCTTGACGTTGCATTGTGTTCTTTGGCTAATAAATAGCATTTTCAAAGAAAACTGCATCTGTATTTACAATAGATACCTTGTGGGCGTTTAAGGGTTAACAAAGTGCACATAATGCGTTACAAGCGTGTAGCACGCACCGCGCTTTTCCGAAGAATGACAAATAATAGCATAGTGGACGGTTCCCCACTACACAAAAATTATTATTGTTTATGGCGTAGTTGGTACCATGCAAGTGTGCTTGTAGTAGTTGCCCCAAGAGCGCTCGTATCGTCCGTTTCTCGTCCTTTGTTTGTGCCGCGTTGCACACTTACCCGAAGATGTTAATATACCAACTCCCCCAGATCGCCGCAATAATTTGTACATATCTTTAGCGTTATTTCGTAACGTTTCACTCAATAAACAAATTACAACACAGACATCTTCCCTCGGCATGCCTCGCATAAACATCGATTCCCAAGGTACGTGGGATCTGCCGAATTTTTTTCCCAACAGATTCTGTGGTGTCCGGCCAAGCACCGCATTTGATCAAGTCAATAATGCGCAGGCGCACGAGACGAATAAAAAGCATGCGCTGCATCTTGCCCGGCGCTTATCGGGACCGGGCCACGCAACGATGAACATGTGGCAATAAACGTCTCTCGCCCCTCGGAAACTTGTCTGCTCCTTTTCGCATGAACCGACGCTGACACAACTGGCGACGAGGTTGGGATTTTGAAGCCGTCGTTCTTCAATTTGGAAGGCAAGTGTTTCCGAATTTCGCTCGGTGACGAAGACCGTCTTTTTGCAGTGTGCAAAGCCGGTGACTTTCATCATGACTGAGGCCGAGGCAGCGGGGACGCACTTCGCCGGGAGACTGGGCCAGCTGGAACCTTACGACGAGTCCGCCAGCGACTGGGCTTCGTACGAAGAGCGCCTTACGTCGTTCCTGATTGTCAACCGTGTACCTGACAGCGACAAGGTGCACGCGTTCTTGAGTATCATCGGTCCCAAAACGTACGGGCTGTTGAAGTCATTAACAGCTCCAGAACTGCCTTCTACAAAGAGTTTCGAAGTCCTCAAGAAAGTTTTGAACGACCACCTGTCCCCGAAGCCGTCCGTTCTTGGAGAGCGGGCCAAGTTTCACCGGAGGTGTCAAAAGGAAGGCGAGTCCTTATCTGAGTTTGTCGCCGAGCTTCGTAAACTGTCGCAAACGTGCGAGTTTGGAAGCGCGCTGGACGAGTCCCTTCGGGACCGCTTCGTGTGTGGCCTGTTACGAGAAGACATTCAGCGAGTGCTTTTCACGGAAGATAGTAAGCTAACGTTCCGGAAAGCGGTGGAGCGGGCTCTGGCCATGGAAGCAGCTAAAAAGAGTGCTGCCGAGGCACGTGGCGGCGACTTCTCAGTCGGCGATTTGCACAAGGTGCAAGCTGAGTCCCAGAAAACAAGTAAAAGCTGTTTTCGCTGCGGTTCGCCAAAACACAGGAGTGAAGCGTGCCCACATGTGGACGCTACCTGTTTCAACTGCGACAAAAAAGGACATATCCAGAGAGCGTGCCGAAGTGGTCGTAAGAGTTCGTCTAAGAAGAAGCCAAAGAAAACGAATGTGAAGTTGCTGACGGTTGTGTCGCGGAAAGCTTCGACCCTCAGTCTAAACGGCGTGTCGACGGCTAAGCTCGACCCAGTCACCGTACAGATGACCATCGACGGCGTCTTGGTGAACACGGGAGCGGCTGTTTCCGGTCATGTCAACGACTCAGTTCCGTCAGCTCTTTCCTTCTGCTGTCCTGGAGCCCACTACAGTAAAGCTTCGTACCTACACAGGAGCACTGGTACGACCCCAGGGGGTGTCCTCGGTCAACGTGCGGCACGGCGAACATTTGGCGCGTCTTCCGCTCTACGTCGTGGGGACCACAAGGGACCACCTCTACTGGGCCGGGAGTGGCTACACGCCGTCCAACTGGACTGGGCGGAAATCTGGAACCTGAATAACATTTCAAGGTCAGACAAAACCCATATCAGTAGCGCCAGTAGCGCCAGTGTGTGTGTCCTTCTTCCCTTCGTCCTCGTCTTCTAGCGCCCACATCCAAGAACCATATCAGCGTAAAAAAGAGGCTCGACGCATTGTTGGCGAAGTACCAACCCTTTTTCAGAGACGAGTTAGGCACGATAACTGAAGAGCGTGCCGAACTTTTTCTTAAACCTGATATGAAGCCGAGATTCCTAAAAGCCAGGAATGTTCCATTTGCATTGCAAAAAGCTTTTGATGCCGAGTTGGCTAAAATGGAGAAACTGGGGATTATATCGCCGGTTACGACGTCGGAATACGCTACGCCGGCGGTACCGGTAATCAAGCAAGACGGTAGCATAAGGATTTGCGGCGATTACTAGACAACCGTTAACCCGTGCCTTGATGTCGACCGCTAGCCATTGCCGAAGGTGGAAGACCTGTTCGCAGCTTTGTCGGGAGGTAAGCATTTCTCAAAGATTGATCTCAATCGGGCCTATCAGCAAGTGGTTATGTCTGAGTCGTCGAAACAATACCTCACGTTAAATACGCAGAAAGGATTGTTTGCTGTTCATCGACTCGCGTTTGGAATTTCATCCGCACCCGGAATTTTCCAAAGAATAATAGACACCATGCTGAAGGGCTTACGCGGGGTTTGCTGCTACCTATAGACGACATCCTGGTGACTGATAAAGATAGCGAAGAACATTTCATGAACCTAGAAGCTGTGTTAAAACGACTTCTCGAAAGAGGCGTCCGCGTCAAAAAAGGAGAAATGTTCGTTTTTCCAGCAGGAACTTCGCTACCTTGGTCACAGGATCACCGCACAAGGCATCTCTGCAACGACGGAGAAGCTTGACGCACTCCTCAAGGCGCCAGCCCCTAAAGACAGGCAGCAGCTGCAGTCGTTCCTGGGAGTCGTCAATTTCTACGGCAAGTTCCTTCCTAACCTAGCATGTCCGCCGCGGTGGAGCAGTGGCTAAGGTGCTCGGCTGCTGACCCGAAGGTCGCGGGTTCGATCCCGGCCGCGGCGGTCGCATTTCGATGGAGGCGAAATGGTTTGAGGCCCGTGTACTGTGCGATGTCAGTGCACGTTAAAGAACACCAGATGGTCAAAATTTCCGGAGCCCTCCACTACGGCGTCTCTCATAATCATATCGTGGTTTTGGGACGTAAAACCTCAGATATTATTATTATTAACCTAGCAACGGTAGTGCAACCATTTTTCATGTTGCTACGTAAAAACGCCCCGTGGTGCTGGGCTAAGCGCTGCCAGGAAGCGTTCACCAAGATTAAGAGCTTGCTAGCTTCTCCACCCATTTTGGCGCACTATGACTCGTGCAAACCGCTACAGCTAGCATGCGATGCATCACAATATGGTTTAGGCGCGGTTCTTTCTCATGTTTTGGATGATGGCAGCACGAAGCCAATCGCTTTCGCATCGCGGACGTTGACCGATGCCGAAAAACAATACAGCCAGCTTGAGAAAGAGGCCCTTGCAATAATATTTGGTGTTAAGAAGTTCCATTTCTACATTTATGGTCGGTCATTCACATTAGTTACCGACCATAAACCACTTCAGACAATCTTGGGCCCGACAACCGGCATTCCGACCATCGCGGCGGCACGTTTGCAGCGCTGGGCTGTCACACTATCAGCTTATCGGTATTCTCTCATCTTCAGACGGTCAAGCGATAACGCTGAAGCCGATTTCTGCTCGCGCCTCCCGCTATCAGTTGTGGAAGATGAAACACAAGATCGAGAGGAAACCTTCTATTCATTGCGGTTGCAATCGATGCCAGTTTCGAGCCAAGACATTGCGCGAACAACAGCTAGGGACCCCTTGCTTTGTAAAGTGATCGATTTTGTTGTTGCGGGGTGGCCATTGTCTGTGACTGAAAAAGAGTTGAAGCCTTTTTTTGACAGACGGAACGAGCTCACAGTTCACCAAGGCTGCATCATGTTCGGGATGCGAGTGATCGTGCCGGCAAAGTTGCGCAGCTTGCTGCTGGACGAACTCCACGAAGGGCACCCAGGCATCGTGCGCAGCAAGCAACTGGCGCGGAGCTACGTGTGGTGGCCGTCCATCGAGGCGGACCTCGAGCATCGTGTCAAGGCTTGCGTAAGTTGTCAAGAACAGCGTGGCGAACCATGCAAAGCGCCCCTTCATCCTTGGTCTTGGCCAACAGCACCGTGGCAGCGTGTACATGTAGATTTTGCTGGCCCCTTTTTGCACGCAATGTTTCTTGTGGTCGTGGACGCTCACTCCAAGTGGCCGGAAGCGTTTGTTATGCGCTCTACTACGGCGGACGCTACAGTTGACAGATTGAGAGAACTGTTTGCGCGGTTTGGTTTCCCTGAAACCATTGTCACTGATAACGGCCCGCAGTTCATCTCGGAAGTGTTCAAGCTTTTTGCGAAAGAAATGGGCTGTCGTCACGTACTTACAGCACCATATCATCCCAGCTCAAATGGGCTTGCAGAGCGTTTTGTTCAGACACTTAAAAACGCTATTCGTAAACCTACTGGAAAGGACACGTTACAGCTAAGACTACAAAAGTTTTTGCTTGCTTATCGCAACGCTCCCCATGCGACAACTAAGGAGTCACCAGCAAACTTGTTCTTACACCGTCGGCTGCGAGGTCGACTCGATGTTGTCAAGCCAGAGGTGGGAGGAAGGGTTGCGTATAATCAGTTCAAGCAAACCATGGCTCGCCCACGTCGTGATCATGACATAGCAGTCGGTGACCGAGTGATGGCGCGCAATTATCGTGGCAGACCCAAATGGGTCCCTGGCGTCGTGGTGGGGCAGTCAGGCCCTTTGTCTTTCACCGTTCGTGTTACCACTCCCAGGGGCAGTTTCACCTGGCGTCGTCGCAAGGACCAGCTGCTCGGGCGGACCTCAAATCCAGACCGCGAGGTATCGGACCAGGAGGGATCAGAGTTCCTGGTGGTTCAGCCGAGCGTCCACCCTGTGACATCCTCCGCTTCTACCACCAGTGGTCCTGACGTTTCGCAAGAGATCCAGACGGCGGGTGAAAGACGCTACGCGTTGAGAAACCGTCGACCACCTCAGAAATATCAAGCTGGAGTTTAGCTTGGTAGAGTAGCCAATGTAAAAGGGGAGGGGTGTGGTGTCCGGCCAAGCACCGCATTTGATCAAGTCAATGATGCGCAGGCGCACGAAACGAATAAAAAGCATGCGCTGCATCTTGCCCGGCGCTTATCGGGACCGGGCCACGCAACGATGAACATGTGGCAATAAACGTCTCTCGCCCCTCGGAAACTTGTCTGCTCCCTTTCGCATGAACCGACGCTGACACAACAGATTCATGCACCATTGTACTTCGTAAACTGCGCAGTATCGCGGTTATCAGGAGACCACGTTTCGGTGAAAGATAAGAAGTCAAACTAGCGATTGAAGTTGTTCAAAAGAAAGTCAACAGATTCCTTTTTCAATCAGGAAAAGCGCGGTAAAAACGAAGACGAAGCAAGGAACGAGCCACACACACTTTTGCTCGTTTGGTGTGGTGCGTTGTTGGTTCTTTGCTTCGTCTTCGTTTTTACCACACTATTTCCCGACTGAAAATGTTCAACCAACTAGCCAACAAGTTCACTCTATTAGATTACTTTTTGTGTTGAAGGCTTGGCGCATTAAGGTGAATCTGTGATAACTGCTTTTTTTTTTTTTTTTGTGCCGTGAACCAACATTTTGGTAGGCCTCAGCGTCATAGTAGCTGGTTGTCATGTCCGCGAAGAAAATGCAGACACCTCTTATGATGAGCTATTTTTCACTGCATCATATTTTTTCAATGTCTTGCGCAGTTGAACTTCTAATCACCCTGTAACTGCGGCTGCGGCGCACTAATAGCTTGCCATTCTTGTGTCATGCAAAACTATAATTGTTATTAAGAGCTCCAGTTTTCATTTCCCAGAGGAAGTTATTGTATGCCGTGAAGTTTTAACTGAAGAATATAACTGACTATGCTTTCTTCAGTTCCCGTTTCTCTGCAAGCCATTTTTCCTTTAGTTTGGCGAGATGAAAATCGCACTCAAAGTATTGGGCTCGTCTCTATTACTGTCGTTTCTTCACGCTAGTCAATGGGCGGCTTCAATTACAGGGTCAGAATGTTGTGGAAGCTTTAGTTCAGTTGCCAGTTGGTTGAACTTTGGCAGAGGGTTTTCGTCATAGGTTAAGCCGTTCAACGAACGTGAGCTTGGGCATGTTGGTATTCCATCTTAACACCTATAGCGCACAGAAAGGACAGGAACGCAGAGGTACGACGTGGACGCAGCGCTAACTTCCAACAAATGATTTGTTTACGAAGCAGTAAAAGTAAAAATATAAGAAACGGGAAGTAACGCACACATGCGCATAAGTACGCGATTAGATTTTTAAAACATCGATGATACATGTGAAAGATAAGCAGCAAAAGATAACATGAAAGTACAACAAAAAATATTTACAACATTGCCAGTCAATGTTGAAGAATCCATCTTCAAGTCATCCCTTCATATCGCATTTGAAAAGTCTGTTTTCTTGTCAGCTCAATCGAAGGCGCGCTCACGCACGTGTCGCCCAAGCTAGCGATCTTCGCCACCTCGATAATTTCTCGTGTTTTTCGAACTGAGCTTCGCCCTATGATACTGCACGGTCAATACATAGGGACGCACCCACAGTTTTTGCAGTGATCAGCGAGATGGCCCGCACTTTCAGTCCGCACGTTATTTGCGTGCTCACGCAGCCTGTCATTCGCGCACCTTCCCGTTTCTCCGATGTATTCTTTGCCACACGAGAACGAGAGGTCATACACGACCTTAGTCTCACACTGAACAAAGCATTCTTTGTGCTTTTTTTGGCAGCTGGGCTTCTCGGAACCGCAGTAGCTAGCATTGCACAGATTGGACAGCTTGTATGGTGCTGAGAAGATAACACTGACATTTGCCATTTCTCCCTTTGCTGATTGTTGCCATTTCTCCCTTTGCGCTATTAATATTAAGCTCCCTTTCCGGGAAAGCAGACTGTTCATCTTGGCGGGCTCATTTTACAGTCTTGAGTAGACCTTCAGCCAATATGCTGCGGGGCAATATGCTGCGGAAAACCTGCCTTCTTAAGGCGGTCTGCTTGAGCCAGAAACTTGCACTACATTTGTAGGTGCACGAGCGGCGAAGCGCATTTGTAAGGGTAAATTTTGCGATGGCTCGCTTAACGAGTTTAGAGTGGCCTGACGAAAATGGTAGTAATCGCTTATTAGCCCTTGGTTCATACGACCAGCTCACTTGTTCATTCCCGAAGAACATCCTTATGTCAAGGAAGGGCAAAGTGACATCTTGTGACATTTCATGCGTAACAATGACCGGCTGCAAAAACTTAGTAAAGTGACCGAGCACAAGAGAAGCTGCAGAACCCAAGGTAGCTGGATTTGAATTCAGTAACACAAGGCAACGCCTCCTCTATTTTATTCAATGCCAGTGCAAACGCTCGCCCCTCAATGGGAGCCGCCGGTCCGCCTTAGTTCAGGGTGTGGTCGTGATGCGACGCTACATGTTGGGTAGGGCTGCTTGCGTCACACGTTAGTCCGAGCGCTTTCGAACGGAGATGCGATAGACGCGTTTTCCCTCTCCAATATCATGCGTTTGTCCAATTAGTTCCTTCGTGTTCCTTCTCTGTAGCTCGAAGCAATGCCGCCGTCGCCTCACAGCGCACGTGAGGCACCTCTTGCACTGCAAAGGCAGTGCATGCACTGCAGCGTCGCAATGACGCCTCCCCATTGGTTGCCCGCATAGCGCCACGAACGGAGACGCGCTATTTTAAAACACCGTGTCTGTTACAGAGCCAGCGTGACCGCCAACATAGTGAACACGAGGGATGCAAGACGCCGCCCTACGGATCTGCACACAACTGACCAAAAAATTACTTCATATTATTTCCGTCGTGAGGCACTATAATACGGGTGCTCTCCCCCCATGAACGCAAAGCACACGCGAAGGCTAGGCGATGGGTGAGAGTAGGAAAGGGCTAGAGGAGAGGGCGGTGAACGGCTGGAACGGGAGCATTTGGCTGGCATTGATAAAATAGAGGAGGCGTTGCACAAGGTAATCGTCCACGTAACGAAACACTCTGTTTACATCTGTGTTTTCTAATACGGCTGAGTTTCCTGTTTGCAGGAGCCAAGAGAATGTCGCTTAATATTGGCGCTATAGAGGAACCAATGCAAATTCACCGTTTTTGGAGGAAGACATTACCATCCCACTTGGAAAAGGTGCAATGTAAATAAACGGACACTAATTCAAGAAAACTGTGAGCAGATGTGCAGACGGCATTGACAAATTTCAATTCATCATACGCGTCGATAGCCTCTTGGACACAAAGTAACTCGTCATGTGGCAGCGAATAATATAAATCTTTTACATCTATAGAGAACGCGTTCAAATCACTACCTGCCTGCATCTTCAAATAACATATCACCTCTTCAGGACATAGCAAAAGTCCCTAGGCCTATTTCTACCAGAAAAGTTGAAGTTGCTAGCAGTAAATGATCCCTTGCTGACAAAAAAAAAAAAAACTCTGAAGAAGTGATATGTTATTTGAAGATCCATGCAGGAAGTGAAAGTGAAGCGAAATGCCCCCCACTCTCAGGTTCTTCACCGGTACGCCTGCACTCAGCTCTCGAAGAACCAGATTTCTTTTTGCGAAAGGGCAACGGAAGGACAGCTGACACATTCTTGTTTTCTTTTGTGAATCTCTAAGGCTTCCGGCAGCTCTCGTCTCAGCCCATTCGCATACCGGCTTATCATTTCGCAATCTTCGAATGAAGGTCGGCATGCGCAGTCAGCAACATGCACGGCTAAGGTGCTCCCGGTAGAAGTTCGGACGTCGCACGCATGTTCACATAGGCGATCATTGAGGCAACGCCCCTACGTACGAGCGTCCGCAAGACAACTTTCATCGCGTCTAAGAGAGCCTTGATGAACAAACACGCCGTCTGCGCCTAGCCGGTTATCCGGATTCACTTCTTTGCGGCATAGACTACAAGCTTTTGAAGCGGTTCCGAAGTGCACCACTTGGAGAGGAGCCTCGCAGAGTAAAAGAAGGAAACAGCAGTCATCCCCTACATTCATTGGGTTAGCCACAGGCTCAAGAAAATAGTAGGGCGATCGGGCGTAGATCTAGTTTTTTCGGCCCCCCAACAAACTAATGAGCCTGTGGCTACAGGTGAATTACAGTAATCCTGCTCGGAAACTGCACCAAGAAGCACGCGAAGCCGTTTGTTGCGTGTAAGGGTGAGATGGTGCACGAGATCCCGTTGGCTCGGCGGGAGTGCCAAAAGCTAGAATCCTACTTTATTTCTGATGGCTTATCACACTTTCAGAGTATCTGACACGTGTTCTCGCACGTATTGTTCACGATCGTAGACTCCGCACTGCTGCTATCGAAGCCCAGTGCACCAAACACTAATTACTGATGCGCGCATAGTTAACAATAGAGCCGAGTCGAAAGCGAATAGAATACGCGACGACACCTCCTATTGGGTGGCTCTGTTGTCAGCTGTCGCACACAAGCCGGCAGCGCTCCGTCGCATTGAATATGATACAGTGACATCGGGCTAGAGCTCGGTACAGTGGGACACTCTCTGCAGGCTACCTTATCCTTTACGACCTAAAATACCCAAGAGAGCCGTTTGTCATCAACATCACCATTCCACACGTGACTTTTCGGGGTGATCGAGTGCGCTGGCCATCCCACCGCGCAGCTGCTCGCTTTGCAAGGTTATGTTTGCTAAAATTAGTACTGCTTCTTAAAGCTGACAGCACTGCTTCGTATAACATTCAAATTCCTATCTATCCCATTCATTGTTTCACGGCAAAACTGTTTTTTTTTTCATCAATGTGAAATAACGCACTTTCAGTACTCTTCCCTTGTTCAAACCGATGTTGATGCCCTCAGGGGCCAGTTATGTTTGTGCACAAGATTCACAAATCTTTGGTGGACAACCTTCTTCGCAATTTCTGTAAAGTCCACGCACGGATTTGTAGCACTTGAATCTACGAACGGAACGTCGTACAACTGCAATTCTTCCAATTTTCGTGTTGTCAGAAAAAATCCTGAGACACATAACGCTTCGTAAACTTTAGCGAAAACGGTTTACAGTGCGATTGATCGATTTAGTGGTACCTGAATACACTAAATCGATCAATCGCACCAGTAATTCCAGTAGTGCATGAAGAAACTTTGTATGCCGTAGAGAAAGGTAGCAACAGCATTCTATTGTACAAATAAAGATGTAAGACGGTGAAGGCTAATTCCTGAATTGGTCATTACAGTAAATATTTTAGCGTTACCGTGATAGCAGGAGTTAAGGGAATAGGGCTACCACGCCGCAAAGACTTCGTTGCGGACAGCGCGTTCTCGTTCACCTAGTCAACTAAAACGCGCTGCGGCGTCACCTAGCGGAAGATGAATGCGCTAAAAAAGTGAAAAAAAAAGCTGCAAATGCCCGCCTGTATCCCGCATGCAGCAATATTACTACTTTTTTACTAATAATAAAAGTAAATAAATATGAACCACGCACCAAAAGCGAATATTTTAACACAAAAGTGTTTTATGCCGGGGTCCACCACGGCTCCTCTGACGTATTTCCGTCACGGATATGACGTTGTAAAATATAAACACATTGAGATCAAAGAAAAAACTAGAAGGAAACGTTCCGTCACCGGGCGTCGAACCTGTGACCTCTCGCTCCGCAGCGCGCGGCGCGAAACCACTCGGCCACGGGAGCGTACGTACCCTAGCTTGCTAACGGCAAGCTATTTATATACACCATATACCGTTGGCGGTCCTCAGAGCTCATCGACTTCAGCTCGTTTTCGTCATCAGTAGCGAGATGGCGCGAAGATGGCACGGAGTGCGAGCTCTAAAGGTCACCGTGCCTCTCGCTGCGGTGAGCGCGCGCCTCCACGGGGCGTGGCCGCTAGTGCGCGCGCGCTTATCTCCTGATCGGGGCATTGGGGCGCTTACGTCTTGTGCTTCCACCGCAAGTTTTCTGTGAAGTTACAGTGGTTAAAGGTGCACGAAGGTCTCTTCGCTCACCGCAGCGGCCGCGTTTACGAAAGGAGCACGCTGCTCACACACGAAGTAACAATTGTGACAGTTGTTCGCGCTCGTCTTTGTATACTTATGCGGTCGTTTCGTGCGCCTTTCTTTGTGTTAGAGCTGCGTGCTTTAGGTGTCGAGCTGTGACAGTTAGTCCGTGCTCGTCCTGTGTATGCTCATTTCGTGCCTCCTTTCAGCTTGAGGGGCACGCAGCAAGTCTCAAGCTGCTTGCCGTTTTTCGCGTGACATTTCCATTTGTTGCTGTAGCATTCAAACAATGCACAATAAACGCTCAACCACCTCTGTGAAGACACGTTGCACTTTCATGTTATACCGATTCCTTTGACAGAGGGATCAACCATGTTTTTTTATTCAGGAGATTTGTTTACACAGATCTTCTTGTTAGGCCTAGAAACGTTCGAAATGGGAGTAAATCTCAAAAACTCCGCCTAAATTATCCGCAATCCTCGGCCTTCGAAGCTGCCTGAAGGAAAGCGAAGGCATTTAACACAGTAATCTGATGCGAAACCGCCGCCATATTTTACGCGCATAACGTCAACCATGCAAACACAGCAACACTATATCTGAAAAATAGCGAGCGTACAGTAAACTATACGGGTTGTTTAGCGTAATGCGCATGCGCATTTCGATCCACCTATTCAGCTAAGAACGTTCAAATAAAATTCTATATTCAAGCCACCTTGCGTATCATCTCGGGGAGGGTGAGCTGCTTGGTTCTGAGCTGCTTGGTGCTTGGAGCTGCTCTAGAAGGCACACTTTGCTCGATGCGGTGCCTCTTCAGCACCACCTGGGGAAAAAATTGCATTCCTTTATCTTCAAAGCAAAAACTTGCAGGACGCTTGAGCGTATAACGCGATAGCGTAATCGGGCCCCGTGCGCGTTACCTTTTGAGTTGTTAGCTTGGTTTCGGTTCTCGGTGAATGTCTCCACAGTGCCGTAAGGAAAGGAACGACTCGACTGTGCACGTAACATTGGCTGTTTCAAAGTATCCTAGAATGTCTGCTGCAAGTACAGTTATGTGCCCACTACACCGTAATTGTTCCTCTTGGGGATCAGCGAAAGGCTCACTACGCGTCCGTAAGGCAACACGTGAACCTACGCAGCTGGTCACTTTGATTATGCTTTTGCTGCTGATTAAATATGTTGGAGCAGTATGCAATGGGTGGTCCTTAAAAAGACCCACTTGCGGCGCAATTCACATGTTTTGACACCTGACGAAATTGTACGCTTCTGCCACGCAATATTACATGCGTTAAGGAGACTCATTCCACAATATGACATTCATAAAGTGTTTGCATGCCAGACAATTTAAAAAAAAAAGCGGATGTCTGAGGTAGAACGCCTGCTTGCCACGCGGACGGCCTGAGTTCGATTTTCTCACTAGGGCCCTAACATTTTTATTTGATTTGCATCTCTCTCGATTTTTCGGTCAAGTTTAAAATGATAATTTTTCGCTCACAAGAAATTTTACAAACGAGCGCTCAGTTCAGCGGGCGTCGCCAATTTCAAAGCGGCGGCGTGAGACCAAGGCGCCAACAGTTTGTCGGCATGGAGCGCACGCATCGAAAAAACAACTATCAAAAGGCGCCACAAACGGGCCTCCTCTCCCCCTCGTAACGGCCGCCGACAAAGAGCAGTCTCGAATCAAACGCCGGGCGTACTCTAGAAGCATCACGAAAGAGCGTCTCCCTTTCCGGAGGTGCACTCAGGTACAGCGGTGGAACCACCTTTTTTTTATTGTTCTTTGTTTCCTGACGCCATTTCCTTATCTCTTCTTTTTTCTTTATTTTTTTTTCCGCGCGGAGCGGCTGCATGTTTCTGAAGTCATTCTCGTTTCTTTCTATTTTTATTGCGATAGCAATTATATGGACACTCTCGGCTGGTTTCCGCCGTCATGGCCTGTATATGTATATGTATCTATATATTTATAAAAGTCACAAAGAAAAATAATTCAAAAAAAATGTTTCCGACGCGCGGCATCGAACGAGGGACCTCTCGCTCTGCAGCGCGCGGCGCTAACCGCTGAGCCACAAAAGCGCACGCCCTTCCACGTTCAAACGGCGAGCTATTTATATACAGCGAGTTTTCAGCGTGTTTTCAGCATTACCAACGAGATGGCGCAAAGGCCGCGCTCGGCGGGGCTTAGCTCGGCGCCCCGTTCGTCGTGACGCCCGCGCTCGTACGCTCATCTCTCTCGCGCAGCCTCGCGCACTTTGCCCCGTGGGGGGGGGGGGGGGTAGACGCCTTTGCGCGCGCGCGCTTATCTCACGATGGGGGAGAATTGGGCTTTCGCCGGAACGATTGCGTTGTAGTTACCGAGCGCACGAAGGTCACTTCGCTCGCGGCAGTCCCCTGTTTGCGAAAAGAACACGCCTTTTTTCAAACACAGCGAAGTAACAACTGTGACACTTGTTGTTCGCGCTCGTCTGTACCTGTGAATACGTTTCGTGCATCGTTTTATTGCGACAGCAATTATATGGACAGTCGCGGCTGATTTTTGTCGTCATGTCCCGTATATGTATATGTATATATATATAAGTAAAAGCCAAGAAGAAAAATACTCGCGGGTAACAGTGCGAGAGCGGGGGGCGACAGACGCCGCTGAAGAGGACATCGAACGAGCCGGCCCACCTACGTCGCTCCTAGGCGTATGCGATAAGATCCCCCCCGCTTGTTCGACGAGCCGGGGAATGCTCAAGGAGAGAAAACGCCCCGCGCGTCTTTAACAAGCGCGGAAAGACGCGAGGGGGGGTGTCCCTCATGCAGCCACTGCGACCTTGGTTTTACGAGCGCAGTCGTCGCTGGCGCACTCGTTATCTCGCAATCTCAGCAGCCGACAACGGGCGACGAACAGTGTTCCTGGAGCGGCCGTATGCTCTTAAACAAGCATTTTGTAGAGTTGCGTGAGATCGGATGCAAAAGAGTTAGCTGCCAGCCTCACTTCGATCAACATTAGAATTTGTTGCTATCGCATTCACTGCTTCACCCTTGCGGTGAAACTGTGACTTCTTTTTTGTTTGAGCAGCCCGTTAAGTGTCGAGCTGTGAACGTTGTTACTTTGCTCTCGTCCTGTGCGCGTTGTTTTCGTGCGTCATGTGTGCGTGAGCAGCGTGCTGAACGTTTCGACCTGCTTGCTATTCGTCGCTTGACATTCCAATATGTTGCTATCGCATTTATTGCTTCGCCTTGTGGCGAAACTGTGCCTTTTTTTTTAACACGAAAGTGTTTTATGCCGGAGTGCACCACGGCTCCACTGACGTATTAAATGCGAAGCATTTACAATGAAACCTCGGTGATACGAATCTCACGGGATCACCAAAAATATTCGTATCATCCGAAATTCGTATCACCACAAAGCATGGGAGGTTAGCATGCGACAAAAAAAAAAAACAAAAAACTGGCGTACATTTTCATTTCTTGTTTTTCAGGGCCATGCAAAGTCAGCAAGAACTCTGAATGATTGTCAGTTAAGTTTTTAAATATCGGAAATCATACCAGCACTCGTAAATATACGACCCGTACGCACGTGTTTAATTACTGAACCAGGTGCGTTGTCCCCCACGACAGCAGTAGCCCCTTCCAAATTTTAGTATGCTTATTCGCATGATACCGGAGTACTGCGGCAAAAGTAACGAATTAAGCGCTCTGACGCGATAGATGAAGGCCACAAAATTTCAGAACCACAGTCCTATGTTATGATTTTGTTATCGCGGAGGTGTTGGGTATGTTTTAGGGAGATTTACGGCCGTGCCCGCACAAGGGCGACCTCAACAGTCCCGCATGTTGACGTTGTGAGGCCTGACTCCTTCGTGAAGACCGTCCTCGCCTTCTTTCAGTCTTCGTCCACCTTACATAGGATGTCTGATGCTCGAGGCAGGCACGTGTAAACACATACAACGAACAGCAGCCCGCGTCGAAGCGTTTGAAAGAAAAAATTACACCACCTCCCGTTAAAGGGAACCATGTGTAGATGCGAAGCAGCGGCGCTAACGCTTACACTGGCGGCGCCGTTGACGCTGGCGCTCATCGCGCCGTTGTGCTGGAGAGAAACCTGGGGAGCCGCAAAGCACGCAGTGATGGACCGGTGTTTTCTACTGGAACATGCTAATGGGCAATGAGAGACACAAGACTCCGACTGGACACAGAGACCCGCAGTCCGCTTTTAGTTAACGCGTACGCTGCGAATTTTTATTGTTCAACAACGCACAGGAGAAATCTCACACCGGCACTACCTTGCAGGTGAAGATCCAGTGCCTATATGTACGGGGTGGCCAGTGAACGGTTGTGCAGCGCTAGCAGTCGGTTTTTTCAATGAAGAAAGTCGCTAGCAGACGCTGCCTGCGTCGGCGTTGCGAGGCGAGAGAGGGGGGGGAGCGTAGGAGAGGAGAGAGATGGGGAGGGGACGCGCATGCGCAATGTGGGTGTAAACGCCGCGGGAGGGATGCCTAGAGGAGAGAGAGAGAGAGGGGAGCGTAGGAGAGGAGAGAAAGGGGGGAGGGGACGCGCATGCGCAGTGGGGGTGTGTACGCCGCGAGCAGGGATGCCCAGAGGAGAGGAAAGGGGGGGAGCGTAGGAGAGGAGAGGGGGGAGAGTTGGCGCATGCGCAGTGGAGCGCGGACGCCACCGGATCAAGCTCGCTCATAAGATGCTTCGCATCTAAAAGCATGGCGCCAATACCCTCTGTAATCTAAACGCGAAGGCACAAGGAGGCACATTAGAGCCTCAAAGATTCGCGCGCGCAATCTCGGAGGCCGTGAGGCGTCTATGAAGGTTTATTTTGACTGCAAGAAAAGTAGTTTCCTTACACCGTGATTCTGACGATTTGGCGGTGCAGCGCGCATGCCCGCGCTTGGCGCGTCATCCGCGACAGAGCGGACAGCACCTCTTCATACCTGGGCGGTAGCGTTTGTTCGTATGAAACGTCACGGGGTGAAAATCGGTTCGCAACAACCGTACTCCATTACATTGCAGGCCAATGGGCCTTGGTCGGGACCAAAGAAAAATTCGTGTCACCCCGAAATTCGTATGAGCTGTGATCATATCACCGAGGTCTCTCTGTATTAGCGAACTTCGGCGACTTTGAGCGTATCTATCTATTGTTGGGTATCGGGTGTCTCAGCTTGCGGCTGCATCTGCGCAGAGCTGATAGTCAAAGCGGACAAGGCGAGAGTGCGTTAAGGCAACATTTCTATACAGAATGAACAGAGCCGTTACATATTCGGCACTGGGGCCGACAGCTTATTGGGCTCGCACTGAGGTGCGATGACGACCCGGGATTTCTTCGGTCGCTGTCCCCCCCGTCGCTTCGCGGCTTGGTTCTTTTATAGCCAAAGTGCGTTGGCGGGCTAGTTCTTTTATAGCCCTTGGGATCCCTTGCATCAGCCAGTAGTTCGAAGCGTCTAATCAGGAACCGCCGTTGGTCGCTGGCTGGAATCGGACCCGTGGATGAGAGGGTTTGCTGCACGTTGCGTGAGGAACTGCCGTCGGTTACGTCCGGCGAACCGCAGGAGTTGCCGTAGATTGCATGACTCCCGCCTTGGTTGGAGCACGTTGCATCAGGCATCAGGGTTGCCAGGTTAGACTATAAGTAGCCAAATTGGGCTACTATTTTTCTGGAGTTGGAGGGAATTTTTGGTGTTGGCTATTTGGCTACTTTTGGGCTATTACATGCCTTTGCTTCAAACGCTCATTTTCCAGTGCCTTTTCTCCTCTTTATTGGTGGTTGTGCCTCAATGTCGACGTGAATCCAGTGTTTAAGTGTATAGTTATCGTTCATTCATTCTTTCTACTATACTTTTCCTGTCCTTTTGCATTCTTTAGGCATCAGCAGCCTTCACCAGACAGTTGCGGCTGTCAGTAATAATGAATTTCTTTCCTTTCAAAGCGAAGCTTCCTTTCGGTTTCGCGTGGCTACTGAGTCATTCATTCTCATAGCGGATAAATTAAATTTGCGGATATTTCAATCAAAGTGTAAATGAAAGCACCCGCGAAGTGGCTTAAATGATTTTTAAGCGTTATGCCTGCAATCACCAAACTCTACGCATCACCGTTGGTTTTAAAGAGTACAATTTACCACTTTACATTAGCTTCACTTGAAATGCATTCCGACATAAGCGTTGAATGTGATGCGCATCCTTTAGCTTTAGTGATTCGCTTTAAGTAATAAACAAGCCATTCTTCTCCTCCACGGGGTTCCCCTTTCCTTTGGCTACAATCCTGAGATTGTGGCCTCACTTGATAGAAGACAGACAAATTAACTCGCTAGACCCTTCATAAAGATCATTATCTACCTACAAAGAGCAACAATAAAATACAAATGCCGTAAGCAAGCAAGGCGGCATTTGACTTCCGTTTCTGCTCTCTGCAGCAGATATGCGCTCTTAAATTGAGGAGCAGCACACTGGAAGGCATGCATGCCATATGGGTAACTCTCTACCAAAGGTGTTGCTTGTTTTAATTTGGCTTTTCTTTGTTAATCTTGCCTGATTTCTTTGTTTTGTTGATTTATAAACTCTATCTCTATTGCAATAGGAATATATTATGCTATATTATGTCTGGTGGTCTGTCCGGTGACCGAAGGCACTTGCTTGTGTCATGTGTTAAACTTTACAATAATAAACAGAAACCTTTTTCTATAATCAATTCGTTTTGGCTATTTTCGGCTATTTTTTACGAATGACATTTGGCTACTTTTGGGCTATTATTGGGGCTGAGCTTGGCGGGTTACTGTCTGAGTAACTGGCAACCCTGTCAGGCACCTCGCTGGTGTTGACGCTGGTTGCATCAGACAGTCTACCGATGTTAACGCCACTTGAATCAGACGTTCTACCAGATTGAATACATTGCCGAAGCAATGAAGTTTGGGTTGAAAGCCCTGGCATAGCAGCACCTCCGACAATGCGCCAGAAAGACGAGCTTCTTCCACGTGGCTCGTATGCCGGGCGCACTAGATCGCCAGGTCCATCCAGGTTCGTCTCCAGTGCCATGGGGAAGATGTGGCTCCAGGCTCCGTTCCGCGGACAGATCCCATTCATCAGGCAGGATCCCAGCTCCATTGACTTGTCGCCAAGATGGGTCGATTAGCTTCGCTCGTCTCTTCTGACGATCTTTGGCTTCAGTACGTGTTGATGGTTCTGCAACTTGTCAAGAATGGTCCAACAACAGACAACACATGACACAAGCAAGTGCCTTCGGTCACCCGACAGACCACCAGACATAATATAGCATAATATATTCCTAACTACGTGTCTAACGAAATTTCGTTCCCTCTACATCAAGAGGCACATGTTGGACACAAAACTCTTAAAACCAGGCCTCAGAATGATACACTTGCAACAAACGCAATGAAATAGAATACAAAATAAAGTTGGCCCCTTGAGATCACTCAGGACAGGAGCGCTCAGCTGAAGCCGTAATGAGGACAAAATTTTGCCCCGATACGCCAGCGAAAGACCGAAAGGATAGCCGAAGAGGGTACTGATCAGAACGCACGGCTCAGTGCGTCTGCGTTAGCGTTTAGCTTTCCTTTCTTGTAACAAACGTCCAAGTTGTGTTGTAGTAGTATCATGCCCCACCTCATTAGCCGGCCACTTTTAGACGACATGTTATTCTACCAGGTTAGAGGACAGTGGTCCGTTTCGACCACAAACTTCGAACCGGAGACATAACAGTCCAGCTCTTGAACGGCCCACACTAGGCAGGCGCATTATTTTTCAGAGCTACCATATGCCTCTTCCCTGCAGCTCAGCTTTCGGCTTAAATACAAAACTGGCCTTTCCTTAGCACCGCTGTCTTTTTGGTACAGTATAGCTCCCATTGCGCGGTCACTCGCGTTGCACTGATTTATAAAGCCTTTGGAAAAGTCGGGTGCCATGAGAACAGGCTTTTCGCTTAAGGCTTGTTTCAGCCAGCAAAACGCATTCTCTCTTTTTTGAGTCCGACGTCACTTTAACCGGCTCCGATTTCCGAAGTGCATCAGTTAAAGCGATGTCAATGGTAGAGTAGTTCTGAACGTGATGCTGACAGCATCCAGCTAGGCCCAAGAAAGCCCTTATCTCCGATTTGGTGGTAGGTCGTGGATAGTTCACGACGGCGGCTGCCTTCATCTCTGAAGGTCTACGCCAGCCACGCCCTTAACTTGTCCCAGGTAAGACACCTCGCCGCACCCTAGGTGACTTTTAGCAGGTTTCACGGTAAGACCCGCTTCTTTCAACCTGTTCAGCATGACCCGTAAATGTCCCACATGTTTTTCACAGCTGTTGGAGAAGATGGCCACATCGTCTAGATACGGAAGTGCGAACTCGGACAGGTAATTAAGAACGCGGTCCATTAGACCCGAAAAACACTAAGGCGCATTTTAGGGGCAAAGCTCCTTATAGCGAGACCTGGTCGGTTGTCGATCGTCGATCCATCCTCTGTACCACGTTGTGTTCCCGTATCGTACAATAGAGGGCGCTGTCCCATATAGATGCATGCAAACTGCAGTTGGGTGACGATATACTAGATGGCGTTGTACGCATTCCGTGTCGTCATCTCCATTTATCGTCTCGTTTCCGAGAGGGCGCTGTCCCATAGACATGCGTACAATATGGCGGTTGGGTGAAGGTACGCTAGATGGCGTTGGCGGTGCAGCTGCTCTCCGATTGGCTGCTGCGCGGGCTGCGCGGGGTTGCGCCGGGCGGCGAGCGCCCGCTATCTCTCATTCCCCGGATCGTCGCCGTACGAGTGCGCTTGCCGGATCGTGCTGCTTGGCGGACCATGGACGACGAAGAGCGCCGGGTGCGGAAGGCCGCTGCGGCTCGCGCTCGTCGGCAGGATCCCGAGGTGCGAGCTCGAGAGGCCGCCGCGACGCGAGCGCGGCGCCAGGCGGATCTCACACACACTATCGCTTTGATTACTGCTGGGCGAAACCACTGAAGATTTCACGGTGTAACCATGATTGCTTCACGAGCTTCGCCCCAACTCTTCATCATTCACCCCGTGGATATGCTGTGATTTTTTCAGGCCAAAACTCAGTATGCGTGGACGATACGTTCCGAATGGAGAAATGAATGCAGCATAGGGGCTAGCGCGGAAATGTAATTTGACTTTGACCCTTTCATCTAGATTTGGTATGGGGTAAGTCTGGTCTCTAGTTATGCCGTTTTGGCGCCTATAATCGACGCATGGTTTAGGGTCCTTTCCCAGCACTTGAACCAATATTAGAGATATGTAGTAACTCTCACCCGGTACTATGGCTCCCAACTCAAGCATCCTATCGATCTCACCTTTCGTGATCAGCTTTTGCACAGGGGAACATCGATACGGCTTACTACGGATTGGTTCCTCACACGTAAGCTCAATGTCGTGTTTAATTGCCATCGTTTTTCCGGGACGGTCCGAAAACACTTCTTTAAATTCAGAAACAATCCTCCTCAAGTCTTCCTTCTGGGCTTCACTTAACCTTGGCTCCAGGTTCAACTGTTCCAACATCACCTCTGAACCCCTTTCGGTTCGATCCCTAGAAGTAAGAATGTCTGCTCCTTCCTCCTCTGAAGCATTCAAAAGCAGATTTACGACCGCTCGACGTTGAACGTATGTTTTCATCAAGTTACTGTGATAAATTTTGTTAGACCCCCTTCCTAATTTCACTTCCTAGTTGGTATCGGAACGCTTAGACATTACTTTAGCGGACCCCTCCCAGTGAACCTGAAGCTTGTTCTTGGACGGCCGCAGCAACATTACCTGACCTCCCACCTAGAAGGTACGTTTTTTTTGTTTTTTGCTGATTTGTCGTAGTACTCCTTCGACAATACTTGTGCGGCCCTCATATGGCTCTCCACAAGATCTTTTGTTCTTCCGAGCCTCTGAATGAGGTCTATAACATACGCAACTGCATTCGGGTCCTATTCAAATTCCTCCTAGGATTCGCGTAGCACTCGCAATGGCGTTCTTAAACTCCGGCCATATACAAGCTCTGCGGGGCCAGTACTGTTATGGGGAGCAGATCTCAAAGCAAACATAGCAGGAGGAATACATGCTCCCCAGTCGCATTTGTGCTCATAAGAAAGCGCTCTCAGAATCCGTTTCATAACTGAATGCATTAGCTCTACCGGATTAGATTGCGGATGATGGATCGAGCTGTGGACCACCTTTATTCCGCATTTATCCAAAAAGGTAGAGGTAAGGCAACTGGTGAACACACTAAATAGCTGTACATGTACGAACATTATAAAACACGGTTTAAACACAACCTCCAATGACCTTTCCGAATAAATTAAAAGCCTAACGGTTTATCTCATATAGTAAATTATTTAGGCCTGTGCTACAGATGTTCAAGGGATCTGTGCTATGTGCAGGATATGATTACCTTATTTATTGCTGAACACTCACAATAAAGTTATGCATACTGCACGGTACGCATGCATAAATCATGCATGTCTTGCGGCAGAAATGTAAAATTAGACAATGTATTTATATGAGAACACAACAAAGCTAGAGTGCCTTTTTTGAAGCTGTTGGCACTGGAACAATTATATAACTTCAAAAATCAGTTTCACCAAATGAAATACATGGCTTGCACTGACGTCACTGGAACCACCATGTTGGTGCACCGCACGTTAAGATGCAAGGATTGTGACGTCGCGTTAAATGTTATTGTCACATCACTTGCAAGTTCCTTCGTCTGTGCGAATAACATTTGCACTCATGTTGCTGTGGACATCGTCACGCAGCTGTAAACAACTGGTTATATAAAACATATGCGACTGTTCGACATATGTCTGTGCGAATAACATTTGTACCCATGTTGCTGTTAACATCGCTACGCAACTGTAAACAACTGGTTATAAAGAGCACATGTGACTGTTCAACATATGTCTGTGCGAATAACATTTGTACCCATGTTTAACATCGTTACGCAACTGGCTATATAAGACTTGTGCGACTGTTCAACATATGTCTATACGAATAACATTTGAGCCCATGTTGCTGTGGAAATCGTTACGCAACTGTAAACAACTGGTTATATAAAGCATATTTGGGCAGCGGCGGCAGCGTTGGGAACACGCGGCTCAAGTTTGTGTGTCGCATTCTACCCTTGCAGATGCCTGCGCCCGTGTCGACTACGGTTCTGCGGCCGTGACGAAACTGGACAACAAGACGCATCCACCCCCCTGCGTACGAGGCACGATCGCCAGCCGCCGTCACGCCGACTACTAGCAGCTCCGGATAAAAAGGCGATGCTGACACCTTGAAGCTTCATTTGGGCAGCGGCGGCAGCGTTGGGAACACGCGGCTCAAGTTTGTGTGTCGCATTCTACCCTTGCAGGTTAGAAATCGCACCTGCATCTACTTTTAAGACTGATTTCAATATTGCTGTTGCCGCTGCCACATCTTGTCTCATTGTTTTTGCTTTTTGACATTGTTCTTCTTGCCTTGTTCTTGTATTCTAACATGACGCCTGATCCTGAGATGCTGAAAATGTTGAAAGAAATGAAGCAGGAAATTCGCGACATGCGCGCTTCTTTGGAAAGGGAATTCAGAAAAGAAAATAAAGAACTGAAAGCTAGTATGGAAATGTTTAACAACCGTTTCGAAGAATTGAATGCTACTATGAAGGCCATTCAGAACGAAAATACTGATGTAAAGGCTCAGAATGCTTGCCTTGTGTCGGAGTGTGCGCTCCTTAAGAAACAGGTGCAAGCAAATGAACTAAGGATAGTACAACTGGAACAGTACTCGCGAAACAGGAACCTAGAAATCAAAGGTATTCCGGTTTCACAGGATGAAAGTATCCCGGAAATATTGCAAAACATTGGTGATGCTGTTGGTGAACCCATTTTACGTAGTTATGTTGAAGTATGTCACAGGATTCCAACAAAAGTCCCAACGAAATCAAGCAGTCTTGTGCAGTTTTCCAACAGGTCGAAACGCGATGCAGTTTTTGAAAAGGCCAGAAAGAAAAGGTTTTCAACTACTGATGTCGGTATCACACAGTCTGCCCCAGTCTATATCAATGAACATTTATGTTTTGAACTGAAAAAATCACGGCTTATCCACAAAGTGAATGATGATGAGTGGGCGAAGCTCGATCGTTTTCATCCATGGCAGAAAGAGAATGTGTGGTCTGGAACGCGCTTATACTTCGTGGTCGTCATCGTCATCGTTATCACGTGTAGTGGGTACATTCCACTATACTGGAACGCGCTTATACTTTATCGTTATCACGTGTAGTGGGTACATTCCACTATACTGCGTCATCGTCATCTTTATCACGTGGAGTGGGTACATTCCACTATACGTGGCTACCTACCTATACTACTACTACTACTACAGAGGAGGGACAGGCCCACACCCTAAGGAGGTTCGCCCCTAAAATGTTGGAAAGTGAACCCACTTCATGGTCATCAGCGTCATCGTCATCGTTATCACGTGTAGTGGGTACATTCCACTATACTGGAACGCGCTTATACTTCATCGTTATCACGTGTAGTGGGTACATTCCACTATACTGCGTCATCGTCATCTTTATCACGTGGAGTGGGTACATTCCACTATACGTGGCTACCTACCTACTACAACTACTACTACTACAGAGGAGGGACAGACCCACACCCTAAGGAGCTTCGCCCCTAAAAGCAACTGGGCATGACCATCGCGAAAAAGAAGGAAAAGGGTTGGCGTTTTGCGTGGACAAGGGACGGAAAGATTTTCGCAAGGAAAACTGAATCTTCCCGAGCACTGCGCATAGCTTGTGTCTCGGATCTCGATAAAATCGACTAGCAAAATAATGGCTTCTTTCAATGACGTCATATCGATGGAACATTTCGGCTCTGCTTATCTTTCGCCTTGCGAATTCGATAACTTGTACGCAGGAAACAAGAATTCTTTGTTCTTCATCCACATTAACGCACAATCAGTTAGAAACAAGGAAGACCAAATTGATGCGCTTTTCGCCTCGTTCGGATTCACTCGAGATGTACTGATGGTAACTGAAACTTGGATTAAAAATGACACAGATGTGTTCAAGTTGCCCGGATTTAATATTTTTTTTATAAATAGGCCTTCCCGAAGAGGAGGAGGCGTTATGTTAATGGCAAAAAACACGCTACAGTGCCAAATAATTGAGTCTTTTTCATTTGCTACTCTTGATTATGAAGTGCAGTCGGTGAAATCCAATGATAGTGTGTATTGTGTTTTATACAGACCTCCAGGTACGAGCATACCTAGCTTTCTGTATTTTATGGACCGTTACCTAAGCTGGATTAATGATAACCGCTTCCAACTCATTATGGGAGGTGATATAAACATTGACTTCCTGAAGACTTCGAAACCGCGGGAACAATTATGTAGGATGCTTGAATCCATTGGTTTGAAAATCTAATTAACTATCCTACTCATATTTCACTTGGCTCAACTACACTGATAGACGTCTTCATAACTAATATTGAAAATACACGTTTATCATCCGGTGTTGTAGGCATTCACATCAGCGGTCATCTCCCAATCTTTCTATTCCTTAAGCAAGCCATGTCTTTAGAAACCATGAATCGTATTCCTTTGACTGTACGGGACGTAAATGCACACAGCTTAGACAATTTTCGTTATGAAATATTGCTCATTGATTGGTCACCTCTACTACTTATTAGCAACCACGAAACCGCTTACGAATATTTTCATGAAAAGTTTAAAACTGCGTATGAGAAATGCTTTTGGTACAAGGTTCTGAAACCTGCGCGCAAGAGTAGAAAGCCTTGGGTCACAAATCAATGTTTACAGGAAATACGCATTAAAAATCGCTTATTTCATAATTTTATTTCGACGCGCTCTGAAGAAACCTTGCGTCAATTTAAGGTTCAAAGGAATAAAGTTAACAGTCTCTTACGCCCGGAGAAAAGAATATACTTACAAAATTTATTTAACGTTGACGTCACGAAAAAATCTGATATACTTTGGAAGCGTATTAACTCTGTTCTTGGTCGTGATGACTGTAAGGAGACTATCAGGGAGATAACGATTGATGAAAATGTAATATCAGAAAAGGAATTAGCGGAAGCTTTCAATGAGTATTTTACGAATTTAGTAAAGAGTAAATTCCTCTCAAATTTACAGTTTAGCGTGACATTCAGCCTGGGATTTTTAGAGTGAAGCCCTCAAGAAAATTTGGCTTTACTTCTTTCAATCACTCTTCATTCGATTACACCGCCTCTCCGCGGTCGATCGCTTCACGACGATCCTCCTTTCCCCCTGCTCACGCGACCTGTTTTAGCGGAGCCTGGACCGCAAGACAGCTGTGAAAAGCCTGGGTGGTTCAGTTGAGCGGCTTCGTGTCTGACTAGAAACTTCAACTCATTGAGTGAACAATAGGGAGTTTCCATCACTTATCAGGGGCGCGCAAGAGGATAGCGTGCGACGCATGCGCAATAGTAACAAACGCTAACGGAAAGCTTTGCGTACGCTATTCTAAACCTCTCAAATGTCGGACCCACCCACTAAGGCGATAGCGGAGCCTCTTGGCTGTGTCGACGGTACAGGTCGTACGTTGCTCATTTGCACAGACGATCAATCACGATAGCATGGATACATCACTTGAGTACTGCGGTGGGTTTACAGCACCGATGGGGGGACCATGCAGTCGATGGCAGCATTGTTCGCTCTCGGTAGGTGAGACCTGCTTCCCACAGCACACAGCCTTGAGCGTGCGTGCTGTTTTCCGAGAGGAAGAAAAATGCACGAAAACACCGGGAAGGGCCACTTCACCTCGTCTTCCCATATTGAGCCGCAACTATGGGTAAGGAAGAAGGGGAAGATGCGCTGAGAAATTCGTAAACAGGATGTTAGTGCCGACGTTTCGAAGAGCGGACTTGTCTTTTTCAAGGCCTTAAAAAATAAAGTCCACTTGTCGAAACGTCGGCTCCAGCACCCACCCCTGCTTACGAATTTACCAACTATGGGTAAAGAGGAGACAACAACCACGAAGCGACCAAGCACTCCCTGCCAGCAACAAACTACCAATATAAGTGATGACGTTCGATTCAGTTGATCGTTTTATGACAGCATAAGGTCACAACCGCCGATTTTGATGGCTAAGTTGTTCGCCGCCGGCTGTGTCTATAACCCCTATCCTGGACAACCAGAAACCCAGGATGGAGCAACCAAGGCCAGGCAGTCAGAGCCACGATGGTGCATAAAACTTGGTCGTTGTGCGCTTTTGTCAACGCAGCCAAGAGACGCGACCGCAGCTGCATGTGGCTGTTGCGACACTTTTTAGTATGCGGGGTTTTACGTGCCAAAACCACATAATGAGGCACGCCGCAGTGGAGAACTCCGGATCATCTGGTGTTCTTTAACGTGCCCTGACATCGCGCAGTACACGGGCCTCTAGCATTTCGCCTCTATCGAAATGAAACTACCGCGGCGGGGATCGAACCCGGGACATTTTGGTCTACAGCCGAGCACCGGAACCGCTGCACCACCGCGGCAGCCGCTGCGGCAGTTAGCGCTGGTGTGGGCTTTCCGCTTTACGAATGTAAGTTTTGCTCGCGTTTTTAGCAAACGCCAGCTGTGTCCCGGCTCTTGCCAACCCATGCAAGAAATGTTTTCGCGTCACAATATATGCGCGACTACGCGATTACTTCAACTGTATAAAACACCGTTCATGTAAAACATTTCAAGTTAGCGTAGGTTCTGCGGGTCGCGAGAAACGCTCAGCAGTGCTTGGATGTCCAGACAAGATAGCTGTGGACGCGCGCTTTAACGCGATAGGCTTAAAGGGCTCGTTTCGCGGAAATCCCGGTGTCGCCGTCGGCGCCGACGTCGGCGTCGTTAATTGTGAGCAAAAAATCTGATCCTTGATCGATAAATCGAGAAAGATGTAAATTAACTAAATAATCAAAATGTTCGGTTTGACTGAGAATCGAGCCCAGGCCGTTAGCACAGAGCTACGCTACGCCACTGCTTGAAGCTGCTTGCGAAAAAAAAAAAACCTATATAAATGTCAGGAAACTAAAGGAAGGATAAAGATCGTAGGTTCGAGCGAGAATCGCACCCAAGCCGTTTGCGCGGCAAGCAGGTGTCCTACCACAGAGCTACGCCATTGCTTGAAATCTCTTCGAAAAAAAAAAATGTTGCAGTGTCTTAGCTCGGCTATGCCAGGATATCCGTAGCGTTAGCAAAGGTTCAGCTGATTATTCTTAGCTTTCCTGATTGTCTAGATTGTCTAGGATTAGCTTGAATTTCATGCTTATTGCTGCTCCAATGACACACAAACACGGTATACGTATTATGTGGCACATGTATATTTTTGCTCAACGTCAGGTTGCTTCTCTATTGCCACAAATACGACTTGGTGATCAGTGAAGTAACACGCTGCCGTCTCTATGGCCCCAACACAGTATTCTGTTCATTCTTCCTACCCTCAACCGCTAATTGCCAGGCAACTACTTCGGGATCCGATGAGTCACGCTTCTCCGCTCTTCTGCGCCGTTGAGCAGCATTTGCGCTCTCCTTCTCCATGGCTATACCACACTGGCAAACGCCAGTCATAAACGCAGCGGCTCCAGCGCAGTGTCAGACGTCGACTGCACAGCGAAGGCGAATAGCTGCGCCCGCGCCGGCGCCAGTGTGTCTACCACGGCTACGACGTCACTCCTCTGGAATGCGCAGACCAGCGGCGGTGAGTTGCGCGCGGCGGCGGCGGAGTGCGCGGGAGATGCCGGCTCCGGTGCGCCAGATGTGTGACATCACTGATCCTCGCGCATGCGCAGCACGGCTCTTGATGAGGCGCGCGAAACGGGTTTGGCTAGGCCAGTGTAGCTAACGCTACAAAAACACTATACAGGGTGTTTCAAGAAATGTGTCCACTATTTTTTAAAAATCAGGAAAATGCGGTATTTGCTCACTGTCTTCACAATTGCTTTTTCTATAGCGGCAGGCATCTTAAGATGGTTGAATACATAATTTGGGACAGTAATTAAGGAAGTTAAATTAATTAACTTTTTAATTAGCGGCGTTAGGTGGTTAAGTCCAATGGGAGAATTGACGTCCTTCGTGCGACGAACCCCTTTCAGCTTTGAGATGGAGGCCTCTAGGAATAATTGCCAAGTAATGAAATTCTTCAAAATTCAGCGGCCTAACAGAAACCGAAACGCAGAAGAGCGCAACTGCCATATTCGTCTGAGACGTCCACAATCAGTGAACGTCATTATATCAACCATCAACCGACTTCTTGGTGTGAGTGTGTGGGCTGCGCTTGCAGTAGTAGCACGCATGACGCACATACGTTAACGAGCGGGGAAGAACTGCACCTCTGCAACCGTTGTCTTGAACAGTGACGTCATTCTAGTCGTCTGCTTGTTGCGCTCCTCGGTGCTTGGGTTTCGGTTTCGTCATTGAATTTGCCTGAATTTCATTACGCTACAATAATTAATAGAGACCACTTTTTTTCGAAATCTCAAAGCTGAAATTGGTTCTTCGCATCAAGGACTTCAATTTTCCCATTGAACTTAACCACCTAATTCCGCTAATTAAAAAGTTAATTAATTTAACTTGCTGAATTACTGTCCCAAATCGTGCATTCAACCATCTTAAGATGCCTGCCGCCACAGAAAAAGCAATTGGGAAGACAGCGAGCAAATATCGCATCTTGCTGATTTTTTAAAAATATAGTGGACACATTTCTTGAAACACCCTGTATGATTGTCATGTAGCGGAATGAGTCTCCTTAAGGCATGTAAGATTGCGTGGCAGAAGCGTAGAATCGCGCCAGGCGTCGAAACATGTGATTTGCAGCGAGAGGGTGTTTTAAAAACCCAGCCAACACGAAGCCCTCGAACATATTTAATCATCATGAGCTGCAAAAGCATCAAGAGATTGAGCATCTGCGCAGGTTCGCGTGTTGCCTTACGGACGCGTACTGAGCCCGTCACTGAATCTCAAAGGCAAGAATTATGGCGTAGTGGGCACTAATAACTGTACTTGCAGTATGCACTCGAGCAGCGTGTGCTGGAGGGCTAGTTGGTAAGAATACTTTTGTAAAGTTAAACTGCGCTAGAGACGAGACACCAGAATTGAAGCAGACAGGAGGAACGCATCCGTTCGTCCTGACTGTGTTCGTCCTGACTGCTTCTATTCTGGTGTCACGTCTCTAGCGCAGTTTAAGTTAACAAAATTTGCAGTAGGCATTTTAGTATCGCTTTAAACGGCCAATGTTACACACACAGTCCTTCGTTTCCTTGCGGCACGGTTGAGGCATACAACGAGAACCGAAGCGAGGCTACACTCTAAGAAAAAAACCGGCTCGATGGGGGGAGTAACGTCAACTTTAGTCCTCAAATCGTGTCGTTAGTCCGCCAGAGGACCAACTGCGGTGGAGGGCGTGTCGTGTGCAACTTTGGAGGACTAACGGGAGGACGAATGGCTCACTTACTCCCTCGGGACGGGGTTCAAGGGAAGAAAAGACGCTTTTTCTGCAGCCCTTGTTGGGAGCACGGCTCAGCAGCCTTTGAAAGGTAGGGTGCACCTGATCCTCGGTCACGGCCGGTCTAGAGGCGCGCCCTATTGTTCCGAAACTCGCCTTTCTACTTTGTCGGGGTGGTGGTTGCAAGCGGCGGGGTGCCGCTGAGGGGGTAGGAATGCGGCGAATGCATGTTCAAAGGTTCACTGTACTATAGTGCCTAGAATATACTGGCTTAGTGTGCTGAGCGGAGAGGGTTTCCAATGGGAGGAGGTGGCAGTGCCGGTGATGCCTTCCAACTTTGGCCGGTAGGCGGCGACGCTTGTCGCAAAGGTGTAGCACACGCGCCGGCGTCGCGGTGTATGCATGGTGTATGTTAGTGCCTCCGCAGCTTATCAGTGCTTCGTGCCCCGTGTCCAAAGTTGTCTTGGTGACGTGTGCGCTGTTTTTACCGTGTTCGCGCTAATCTTCGTGTACGAAAGTGTAAATGGGAACTGCAAAGAGTAATTATGCGTGTGCTTTGCGTTTTGCACATTACTTATGCTTGATGAGTTGATGATTATTTAGCTGTGGAACAGGGAGATTTTTCAAAGTGAAGTTCAGAATACATTTACAGTTATTGAGGTGGGGCGAAACTTTGAAAGTGAGTTTCAAATCTTGGCTATACAGCAGTGGTAATGAAAGCTATGACTAAAATTTGCGAGGTATTTTAAAGGTACACGCAGGTTGCATTAGAGCCCAGAGATAGTTCGAAATTTTTAGTATTTTTTTTATTTTTGTTTGTTTTTCTACTAATGTACTTCTCAAATAAGATCTGCCATCTGTGGATCACTGAAATTTTGCAGAAAGGTAGCGATTTAGGCTTTACAGAACTGGAACTAAAAATGTGAGTGTACAACAAAAATTAGATTTGTCATTTTTTTTACGCTTGTTGAATTATGAAAATGGCCACTTATGAATGATTTTTTATACTAAAAAATACAAATGCGCATAGGCTACTGACTATAGAACCAGTTATGTTAATGCCATTATAGTTAACACGTGGAAATCTTCGTTTTCCTACGCCCGCTAGTTCCCGAGAAAAGTGTACAGAAATTTTAAAAATGTTCTTTTGAGAAAAACGCAGAAATAACGTAGGAGTACGCGCGCATTACCTGTGACTGTGTCAACAAAAAGGAGCATAAAATTCTTTTTGAAACCGCGAGTGTCCAAATGTGATATATTTTCTCAAAGAAATGCTCTATTCGATAATTGAATTTCCAAAATTGCATTTTTCGACCACAAGAAGTCTCACCCCACCTTAAACTGTTAATTCATTCGGTTAACAGCAAGCACGCATAATACTCACAAAGATGCTTTGCACGAAAATTTTTTTCAGCCATTCACACTACTAGACTATGATAAAATGATCTAATGGAGATGTTGTTCTTGACTAGTGACCCCTGTTCGTTTTATTCGCATTTACCTTTTCTGAATCCTATTTAGACTAGCTTGTGCTCATCGCATGTGGTCTAGAAAATATGGATGCCATGGTGGAAAACGTGGAACAGCGAAAGTGACCCCACCCCACCGTACATTTGCATATCAACCATTCTCTGTTAACTACAGACTTGCTCATGTAGTGCAACAATGCAGTAGGTACATCTGAACTGCGGAAACATCGAAACAACCGATCCAAAAGTATGGGGCCTATGGTGATATTTGCAGAACTGGACGAACACCATTCATTTTGTTGGTGAAGCGAACGATTTGCAAAAGCTAGTGTCATAATGTTTGCAAGAAAGATTAGTGCATTTGAGTAATACAAGCGTTACATGGACATTTGTGATTACTGTCGACCCGCTCCGGCTCAAGTATCTGCTCGCGATTAAGAATTATCGTGCCACGACCCGACTACCTCGGCACATATAGGTTATACACTATGCAAGTCCATGATGGTGCATCATACCGAGTGTGATGCGCCGCTAAAATAATAAAATATGACCACGACTGAGAGGTGCGAAGTGCAGTTAACTGGATCGACTTCGAGTAAAATCGCTGCGTTGAAAACAGCGCGAAAACGGGATGAAGGCTAAGGGGCAAACAACAGAAGCGCTGTTGCTTAGCCTTCGACCCGTTTTCGCGCTGTTTTCAACGGAATGCGATGTACCAACTTGCGCTTCAAGACACTATTATACGAGTAAAATCGCTAGCGAATATTCCCGTGTAGCAGCGAAGAATCCGAGTCGGACTTCATCGCGATCGAAATTGCCGTGAGCCATCCTTACGACACAATTTCTTGCGTCTAACGCGTCAACTTTCGCTGATTGTTTTCAACGGGCAAGTTGGGTGTGTCGGAGTATATTGATTGCGACTTTTCTACTTCGCTTTGGTGGTGAAGCAGAGAGTCGCGAAAAATAGCAGACGACGTGAGGTACGTATGAAACGCTTCGTCGTTTTGTAGTGCCGAACCACTTGAGGATTTTCTGCGGGCAGTAATTTGGCGCTAAGATTTTCCCCGTCCGGTCAAGTGCTTTGACGAGTGCGTTAAAAGCAACGAAGAACAGTACATTCGCGGCAGAAAGCGCCGTGCTACGCAGCTGAAAGCGGAGGAGCTGCCGACGCGCGAGGGACCTTAGCGAGTCGCAGCGCCGCCATGCGGTGACTGTGGGAAGGCATCAGCGCGATGGCCACGCCAAAGCGCCCGCTCAGCACACTAGCCAGTATATTCTAGGCACTATAACTGTACTGATGACAAGCCTCGTCGGCCCGCTTACTGTTGCGATCAAGAAAATAACGCGAGAAAAAATTAATTTGTAAGGTGTTAATGCTGCACCGCCAATTATGAGGACTTGAAACTTAGTTTTCCAATAAGCTTCAAAACATTTACTAGCGGTGACAATCGTGCAAATGTGACATATTGCAGCGCGTATATTGTGTATCCATCCGCGCCGCACTTTCTTCTTCAGAATCGCTCACTGCAGTCACGAGTGCGGTTCGTGTTCGTCACTTGTGATCTTTCTTGCTCTGATTTCGTGGAAAGCGAGTGCCGCTATCTACACAGACTATCAACGCAGCTGTGAAATCATACTTCGCTGCATGTGCTGCAATTGTGGACGCGCATGCAAGTGTGTTTCTGTGGAACGGCTGTTCAATGGACTCAACACCAGAACATTCCTGCAAAGAAGTGGACACCCCAGCTTCGCAGCATCTTTTCTGCAAAGCTTCAAGAATAGACGCCGTCACCTTGAAGTCTGATCACCCTTTTGTGGATTAGCTGGCTCTGCAAACCTCGTGACTCTGTTAATTCTCAAGGTAAGTTTTTCATTTTAATCGCCTTGGCACATTGCATTATAAAGAACATGAAAGCTGAAAAATCACTGTGCGCGGCATGTTTTAGCATGTTGTATGAGCGTGCGATTGCGTAATCATTGGGGCTTACGTGATTAAGCCGTGCGCTTCTAGCCATTTTATTTTTGAAAGAAAAACATTTTTTTTTAATTTCTTGCAGGTAAGAGCCATCTTAGTTTTTCGAAAGCAGGCGCTACACCATCTAAATGATGGCATTTCCTAGGAATTAAGATAGATGTTAATATATTCGTGTTTGCCTTTTCTTTTCTGGAACCCTTGATAGAACACCGAGGGTCAGCACAATGAAGAAATCAAAACCGTTGGCGATCTGTATCACTGCTCCTAGCGTGTGCAGTGTCATTCACGTGACTTCTCTTCCCGTGTCCTAATTTGCCGCTTCTCGCCAAGTGTTTACCTTGTTGAAGGTGTTTTGAAGAATTGAAAGGTCACCGCGCAACTAAAAATTCTCGATCGGGAATTCTCGATAGGGAAAGTCTTGAAGTTGGTATACATAATTTCATTCAAGTTTGACAAAGCAAATTAAAATATGATCAGCATTATGGCTTGCAAGTGCTTAAAAGAATCGATTGAAAGCAGTTAACGCGTTTTTCTAAGGGCTGCAGATGCTTCGCCTGTCTAGTGAAATAGCCGATAGTTTTGCAGCGCGTTTATCTCCCTCAGTAGTGCGGCTTCGACTCGCGCGTTTGAGGGGATTTTACTTGATTTTCCTTTCGTAGTTCCAAGTGTGAACGAGATGGCAATCTCGTTTTGAGATCGCAGAGGTAAGCAACGATCCGCAGGGAAACTGCTCTTTCGAAAGATGCGCCAGAAATACGGTCGGCGACTGCATACACCTGGTAAATAGCTAGGAAACAATTGACACTAAGTTGAATTGCTTGTAATTTTTTTCTTGACATCCCTCTCCGTATCTACGAAGATGATGTCGGTATTCTTACTAGACTCCGGTACACTTGGGGTCAGGAGGTCTTCTACTGAAAGAGCGTATGCTTGGGCATATTAGTAATTCATGTTTCACTTTTTAGCGCACAAACGAAGAAGGACGAAAAGCGACACGGACACAGCACTGGGCCTTCAACTGGGCGAGCAAGACTCACCGGTCGTTTGACCTGCTGTGCCGCTTCATCAAGGTGAACAGCAGCCGACGGCCATTACCGCTGGTGCGCGTGGCGCACTGTTTGGGGAAAATAAATGTTTGTAGCCCTGAACTGATTTCTCCAATTTTTCGTTCCCACACTCATACACGGATGTAGTGCTGAGTAAAGCGCAGATGACCTAAGCTATCATGCCAGTCTGGCGAGGATGGCCAGGTCATTCATAGGTGAATGATTAGCGGATTACTCGTTAGTCCCTTCAAAAATTGTTCAAATGGATAACAATTTATACGGAAGGAGTAACATTCGCTCTCCCAGGGATGATTTCTCGGGATCCACAGTTTGTCCTCACGAGAGTAACATTTGCTCTCCCAAGGATCATCTCTGATGGTCAACAGTTAGTCCTTACGAGAGTAACATTTGCTCTGTCAGGGACCATTGCCGAAAATCAGCTGTTAGTCCTTACAGGAGTAACCATTAGTCCTCACAGGAGCAACCTTTAGTCCCTTTGCAGTTAATCCTTCAAGGACTAACTGTTTATCCTCTTGCAGTTCATCCCCAAAAGGACTATTGGTTGTGGCAAATCAGTTGATCCCCAAAAGGACTAACCTCCCTACCCCTTTTAGTCCTTTTTTTCTTAGAGTGTAGCAGTGGAGAAGGCAATGCGCATTTGGCTCGATTACACTATCGCGTTCTACACTTGATCGCGGAGCTCAAGCGTCCTCTAAATTTTTGCTACCAAATTACCAGACACATGAGTGTGTCCTGGCCATGATTTAGTGCTCTGTCTGTGCACTCTTAGGTTATATACCACAACATGCCCGAATTATTCATCCTAATGTGACGGAAGTTTCACGCGACACTGCTGTAGTCTTTAGGGGGTGTTATCTGCCACCCGAGAAAGTTGTACTTTGCAGCCACTTACCGTAAATGGATCCTCGGTTGGTGTTGGAGGGACGCCGACTTGATGTTCTGCGCCGAAAAAAAAAATAAAAAAGATTGGTGATGTTCTTCCTTTGCGAAGTGGACAAGCTCAAGCTGCAGAAGTGTAGAAAGCTGGGCCAGTTGGTATGGATCCATGGAAGTTAGCAGCGCGAAAAACGAGACGACGCACACAGGGAGAACAGACAAGTACAAGTATACAAGCACAGCGCTTGTACTTGTCTGTTCTCCCTGTGTACGTCGTCTCCTTTTTCGCGCTGCTAACTTCCATGGATAAACTCAAGCTGACCGATTTGTCGATTAGACAAAGCTCGATCGCAACAAGTAAAACTACTATTTTTTTAAATCCCACGTTCCGTACTGAAGAAGAGAGACATACACGTAGTTTGAAAGTGATAGTCTGCAAAAGCAGTTTTAATTAGCCTTTGAGGGTTTTCGCCGTACATGTACGGCATCACCTGACATGGACCAAGGGGTTTTCGCCGTAAATGTAAAGCATTGCCTGCATGTTTAAAACGCGCGCCTTTTTCGATCATTTCTCTTGCTTGGCTTTTGCTGCCACACTTCGGGAATAGGTGGATTTTTTTCAAGCACCGATGTCTCTCCGTTGTATATTATTTTTGCTTCCCAAAGCGGCGTGCAAGCTATCGCTGCGCATCCGAGCACGTTCGCGGTGCGGCTGGTTTAAAACGCGCGACTTTTTCAATCATTTCTCTTGCTTGGCATATGCTGCCACTCTTCGGGGAATACGTGGATTTTTTTTAAGCGGCCATGTCTTTCCGTTGTATATTATTTTGCGTCCCAAAGCGGCGTGCCAGCTATCGCTTGCGCATCCGAGCGCGTTCGCAGTGCGGCTGGTTTAAAACGCGCGCCTTTTTCGATCATTTCTCTTGCTTGGCATATGCTGCCACTTTTCGGGAATACGTGGATTTTTTTTAAGCGGCCATGTCTTTCCGTTGTATATTATTTTGCGTCCCAAAGCGGCGTGCCAGCTATCGCTTGCACATCCGAGCGCGTTCACAGTGCGGCTGGTTTAAAACGCGCGACTGCGAATGCATTTCTTATACCCCTGTCACACAGGCACCCGCGAACTTCGTTAAACTCCGTGTACGTAAAACTCTGTTAGGAAGTTCGACGGCGACGGAGTTGCGCCAGTGTCACACGGCAATGACAAGGTTGTAACCGTTGCCGCGGGGGGCTCAGTCGGCGCTGTTTGATTTTCGCAGAAGCATCCCAATTGCACCTAAAAAAAAAAAAAAAAAATCCCAATTGCACCTCTAGTTGATCTTTTGAGATATTGAGAGATAATGGTTTATTAGAAGGCAGAGAGGTCGGCCTGAGCTAGTTCGCTCTAGCCTGCTACTCTGCACAGGGGAAAAGGGACAAGGGAAAAAAAGAAGTGATGAAGGGTGACGATGGGGAGAGAAATAGGTTATGCGTATATACAATGAATGCATAGCATTGTGGCTTCGCTAGAGTCTAGCGTTCAGTCCTGTACTACTTAGGAAATCTATTACGGCCCTTATAGCAGTTGTTGATCTCGTCTGATCACACATTGCTGATAGAATGCCACTTTCATTTAGTGTTCCCACACCGATTCCTGCCAGCGTTGAAGCGAGCGTTTTTCGTTGCGACACGTAAAGTGGGCAATCACAAAGTATATGCGCCGTTGTTTCACACACTTGGCAGCGTTCACAGTTCGGGCTGTCCGCACGGCGGATGAGGTGTGCGTAGCGGCGAGTGAATGCCACACCCAGACGAATCCGGTGTAGCAAACTGGAGTTGCTGCGGTTGATTGTAGCTGGGAGACGAAAAGTCATCTCAGGATCTATTTCTCGTAGACGCCTGCATCGATGGCCTGGCCGCGACCAATAAGCCGTTGCGCACTCTCGCATGAGCGATCTCAATAAAGAGTTCACGTCACTTCTGGAGTACGGCACTTTCACCTCTATGGGGGCGTTATACATAGCGGCTTTTGCTTCAGCATCCGCAAGTTCATTGCCTGCCAGTCCACAGTGTCCAGGGATCCATTGCAATGTGATTGTGTGGCCCTTCCTCTGCGTGAGGTCGAATGCTTCAATGAGTTCTAAAGTTAATGTAAAATGTTGTCCGCTTTTTGCGCAAGAGTTAATGGCTTGCAATGCGGATTTTGAGTCAGACAGTATCAACCATTTACGTGGTGTTTGGTCGGACACAAACTGGATGGCTTCCCATATTGCAACAAGTTCTGCAGCTGTCGACGACGACTTATGGTCTAACTTGTACTTCCGAGAGGTACCCAAATGAGGGATCACAAAGGCCGCAGTCGAAGCGCATGAAGTCACAGATCCATCGGTGTATATGTGAACAAAATCGCCGTATCGTTGAGCCAAATGTGCCAAAGACAGTTGTTTGAGGGCAGCAGAAGAAACATGACGCTTTTTCGTAATCCCAGGTATATGAAGGGACACCTGTGGTCTGTTGAGCGCCCACAGTGGCACTTCGGGGATGACGGCAGGTGCAAAGTCTGAAGGAATGACGTGCCTACGTGTGTCTAAGCATCGTGAGTAGGCGCAGCCTGGTCGTTCCCTCTGTAGCAAAGACAAGGGATGGTTTGCGTGTCGGGTCAGCAGACGAAGGTGTACTCGAAGAGGCTCACAAGATAGGTAAACATCTACGGGGAGTGTACGTGACTCCTCTATGGTGCCATAGGTTGATGTACACCTCGGTAGCCCAAGGCATGTTCGCAGCGCTCGCGCTTGAAGGCTCTCCAGAGTGCGAATGCTTGTTGCACGCATTCTCGAAAGCACAGGTGAGCTATACCGTGAATCTTCGTTAAGCGGCTTTTACAACAAAACATTATTAAGTAGGTCTGAAGCGATAAAAGCATTAAAAGTTGTTTCAAATGAAAACGCATTCGCTAAATGTAGCGATGGTGACAGCCACGCTAGCCACCTTGTGCCCAACGTGCTTGTTTACTGGATGTGCCGTGCTCGACGACTGGTAGTTTTGTAGCCCGCATACAAAAGTTCCTGTGTTTCATTGCCTCGTGAGCTCACATATTGTTCTGTGTCTTCAGTCATGAGTGACCAAGTGGAAGACGTGAAGAAGTGGTTCGATATTGCATTGGTAATGGCGTCGATCGGCTCCATGGATAGAGCCAATGTGCGCCGTCTCGTTGAGAACAGCGTGACGCTCAACGCGACAGCGTTGCACTCATTCCTGTCATGCCGACACGGGCAAACGCAAACACGGCAACAACAACTACACGCACGGACGAAATATTTTTAAATGGTGGCGCGCCAGGCACGGTGAAAGACAAGGGCATTGGTGGGGAGAGTAGCTGCACTCTGGCGTGCGTATATATACTAAAAAAAAATACTTACGTTATGAATGCGTCCAGCAACAAAAGCACGTTTAATATTATCAAATTGTATTATTGTTCTGACTGCGACAATTTAGTGCTCGAAGTTTTTTCTGGCCTACAGACAACTGGGAACGAGAGTACTTCGTTCCGCCGTTAACGGAGAAAGCCGAACTTCGTTTGCGAAACGCTCCGTTTATCTTCCTTGGCGTAAGGGAGGCCGTATGACGCGGACCGCATCTCCGTTGACATAACGACGAGGGAGTTAAACGAAGTTCGCGGGTGCCCGTGTGACCATGGCCTCCGAGATGGGGGGGCGCGCGGTGGGTTTCTCTCCGGCCGTCCCAATCGCCGCGCTCCCCAGCAAAAAAACGTACATCGCGTCGCGCGCCCGGCTACCGCGAGATGGCGCATTCACTTGGGATTCCGGCGGCAGCGGAGACCGCGGCAGAAAGCAGAGCGCGCGGGGTTATTGCGTGCGCATGATTTTTTTTCTGCGTACGAGCAAGCATTGCCGCCAGGATCTTCTCGATGCACTGAAGGCAAGTATTTTTTTTTCTGTTACTGCATTTATTTTGGTCCAATTTACGGAGAAAAGCACGGCAACTGCTGAATTTTCCTGATATAAATTATTGTAAGGAGGTATCAATTCGTCTGTGGTAGTGTTGCTTTTTTTTTTTTTTCATTACGGTCCGTTTTGTCTCGGCGCGAAATACCTTGATTTGAGAAATATACAGGGGCGTTCTAGCATTCTTCCTTTCTGGAGACGTGTATGGGTGAAAACTGGGCTAATTTTCATCGTTGAATCATATTGCCCTCCTATCGTGACACATCGTTTTACTATTTGATCGCGTACGGATATTTATGAGTTGGTCAACCGAAGAACGGTTACGCTGTAGATAACTGAGTGCCCTGGTGATGTCACTGAAGTAAGATGATAAGTAATTTTGCCGGAATATTGTTGAAGGCTTCGATTAGCCGACATACATGTACTCCACACGTCGTTCACAGTGAAAGTCCCTGAGTTGTCATCGCCTCCTTTTTCGTCATCCGGATTTTACTTACGTTTTGGTAGCACAATGGCAATATCAGTATCGTGTTCATTTACTGTGCTCTCGACTGCATCCAAATCAATCAATCGATCATAAATGAAAAAAAACGTGCCTGTAACCAGTCCGTGGTCGTCGCAGAACCGGCGACTTTCAGTCTAGACCACGGTCTAGACGTGTGGCGACCGCCTGCAACCTCCTCCCTGTCTCCTGCGGCGCGACGGGAGGTAGTTGGAAAGGGAAACTGGGGAAGCCTCGTGGGTGAGTGCGAAGCATTGTGCGCTATGCGAGCGCGGCTTTCGCGCCAGACTTGATGGCGCCGGCGACATCGCGAGGAGAGAGCATGACGATTGCTGATGCCGAGTGCCGAGTTTGGTCGGCTCAGTTAGCGTTCCCCTCCAGCGCGCGCTCGACCTTATTTTTTCTTTGTAACGCGCTCATACTGCGGCGTTTGCGGGGTTTTTTCATCTTGCGTGCTTGTGTCGCTGGCGTTCTGCGTAAAGAAGACAAAATTTTGGCGTGGAAATTAATGTGATTTATTAATTGAAGTTGCAGACTACTTACGGCTATATAACTGAAACTCTGTCAGTGCTGTCTTTTTTTTTTTTTTTTTTTTGTTAGAGAAAATGCTGTGAGGTCCTGTGTCTTCTCTTTAGTTTCAGGAATATCGCATACTGCTGCGTACCCTTCTGCAAGTCGAATAGCAAAGAGAAGCTTGGGATCAGTTTTCATGAATTGCCGATGTCACTTTTTTTACTTCTTTACGCTGCTGTGACGGCATTCACCTGTTATACAATGCCTGTAAAGCATTCCGCATAGAAGGAAGTGCCTGCAAGTTGTTAATAAAGGAAATATAAACAAAGTGTTCTTAATGGAAAATTAGAGTGCTGCTGTACGTGTGTTTTCATTTCGCTATATGTTGTTACACCGAAGGAAAAAATGCACAAAGGAAGCAAGCACCGATACCTGCTTTTTGCGATACTGCTTCAAAACGGACTGCTTCCGTCGCAGGCCTTAAATCTAGCTTACAACATTATCAACATATCTATTGTGGGCTCGGGGCCAGTGGTCGGCCGAAGCCCTCAGAGAACACGTAGGCGACAAGAAAAAACGCGTTTAATTTACGAAGGCCCGGCAACGACTGACCGGTCTTCAGCGGCAGGGCGAGCGTGAGACCCGGGTGTCATCACGCCCAGCCTCATCATCGTTCTTTTTTAAAGACGATAGTCTTTCTTGGGATACCTAAACGGAGAAATTTTGGTCTGTCTGTCGGTCTGTCTGTCTGTTTGTCGGCACGTCACACGATTGAGCTAGTTGGCCAAACATTAACCCCCCTGCTTTACGACCTCCAATCATGACCAAGAAGCATGTGTTCATACGGGTGAGCGTGGGCAATTAAAAATCAAATATTACGCATACCTGAGGCACAACATCAATACCTTAGTACTATTCACAGTGTTCCTTTAAAACAAAATCTATAGATACGTAATTATAAAGATCCTAGTGTTTATTACGCGGCGCTGCTGTGTACAAAACAAGTCTCCGCCCAGTGATTTAACTTCGACGCTGTGGCTGGCTGTGGTGCTGCCACCTGGCAGCAGCATTGTTCAACACAAGCCGATGTTCCCCGGTAGCGCTGTAGATGGCGTCCTCTTCTGTTTTATCAATGCCAGCCAGATGCGGCTGATTCATCGTAGAAGAGCGCTGTCTCAGGCAAGGCAAAACATATATGGCCGCTTGATGAAATACGACCCACTCTACAAGACATGATCAGAGAACGCAGAGAAAAGACCGACGACCAAATTTCAGCGGAGAAACGCCGGCGTCCGTCTAAGCGCGCCCGGAAAACGTCCGAAAAACGAGCCCAGCGGCTAGCCCGGCTATTAAATTGTGATACTCATGCCGCTCATGCAGTGCAGTCGGCACAAGACTATCGTCTTTCGACGACATTTGCAGCGAAGCACGCAGATAACGCGGCCAATTTTTTTTCTCCTTCGCTAGCGCCCCCCTCACTATACAGCCCGCAAATTTCGAAGTATAGTAAGTTTCTAGCACATGCGGATCTCTTGCAGAGGCATCGCTTTTCTAAGTGCTCTAATAAAGGCGGCGCAAATCTACAGCAAAAAAAAAAAACAGAAAAAAAAACGCTCATTTCAGAATCGATAGACCCCGGCATTGACTTGGCCTCTCGTACACCTTGACCAGACATTTCCAAATCAGCGCGAGGTTAATAAAAGCGCAAAACCATTTTTTTCTCGCCACATGCAAGCTGCGCCAACAGCGCGGCAGCTTTTCCGATCCCAAGTAAGTGCGCCGCGGTGCGGAGAAAAGAGCGGGCCACGCCCACCTCGGGAAATACGCTCTCTCCGTGCGATTGGGACCATAGAGTTAATATAACAGACTCTAGAGGAAAAGCTGGGCCGCTAAAGCTATAACCACGCGAGCGGCGACATCTTGGAACGTTTTCACTGTTGCCATTACAGTAATTTACAGAAGCGCTAAATATGGCTTTTGAAAAAGACTGAAATTCTCGCAATAAACATAGTAAAAAAGCGTGTTTACGTATTATAAACGAACGGAAATTCTTTTATGTTCATATCAACTACTTTCAGGAAAGATACAACAGCCATTTATGCAATTTACTGCACGCGGAGAGGAGCGTTTGAAGGTTTGTTTACTAGATGGCGCCACCATCCTTGTATCATGTCAACAAGTTGCCGTGGTTGCCGCGCAGCGTGCAGCCGATTGCGTCGGCTTGCTTGCGCGTTGGGTGAGAGGTATACAGTGTCTCCTGGTACGTGTTTTTTGTTGCCGCGAGCTAAAAACTCGACTTTATGTGACCGTCTCTTACTGCGATGCAATAGAGAGCCATGAAACAAGAAAAAATGCCAGGGGTTATTGCAGCATGCAGTGGCGAGTGCGAGCGAACGTCGCCCGAAAGCTGAGTAATGTTCCATCATGGCGACTCCCGCGCGGTTATGGGTTTTAATGCATGGGCCCTATGGGGAGCTTTTCCTCTAGAGTCTGTATATTAACTCTATGATTGGGACGGCCGGAGGAAAACCCGCCGCGCGCCCGCCATCTCGGAGGCCATGGTGTGACAGGGGTATTAGTCGGGCTATGTGAGGCGTCCGGCGTTGTCCGCGGCGGCGTCCGCGCGCCGGCAGGTGTTATCTCTCCGCTCTCACTCCCTCTCCCACAGCAACAGCTGCGGGCGCGCGCGCTTATCCTCGTCCCTAGCAACCAGAGCATGTGGTGCGAGAGAGTGTAGGAGAGGGTAGGTGCAGTGCTTCGCCGCTCCTTCTCTCGCCGTTCGCTCTCTCTCCTCCCTCTCTCTCCTCACTCTCCCGTCCGCTCGCGCCTCACTCTCGACCTTTCGCTGGCTGGGCGCCTCTCAAGGCGATGGCAGAAGTCGGTGAAGGCCAAATCTCTCGGCGCAAGAAATGCATTCGCATTTGCTCACGATTCCCTTCGAGGAGGTGGGGGGCATTTTTTCGATCATGTCTCTTGCTTGGCATATGCTGCCACTCTTCGGGAATACGTGGATTTTTTTTAAGCGGCCATGTCTTTTTGTTGTATATTATTTGGCGTCCCAAAGCGGCGTGCCAGCTATCGCTTGCGCATCCGAGCGCGTTCGCAGTGCGGCTGGTATAAAACGCGCGACTTTTTCGATCATTTCTCTTGCTTGGCATATGCTGCCACTCTTCGGGAATACGTGGATTTTTCTAAGCGGCCATGTTTTTCCGTTGGGACTCTTTTTTTTTTGTTTTGCTTCGCAAACCGCCGCGGCGGCTTTCGCTTGCGCATCCGAACGTGTGCACGTGGTGCGGCTGGCTTCGGTTTCGTCCATCGGGTGGTTATCGCTTTTCGCGCCCGCAAAGCTAATGGCTGTCTGGTTTGTAATCTCTCGAAGGGTGACCGTTTGCGGCTCTCTCGTTTATTACAGCGAAAGCTGTTATGAGATCACAACAAGTGCCGATCCTCCCGCTATAGTTGTCCGCCGCCACCACCGCCGGTGTCCGTAATCAATATCGCGCTAAATAAGAAAAAGAAACAAAATAAATAAATAATACTTAGGACAGAATGGGAATCGAACTCGGGTCCTCTGCGTGGCAGCCCAGTGCTCCGCCACTTAGCAACAACGGTGCTTGAAACTCCGTTGCAAACTGACTCTATGCAGGCTTCATGTCCGGGAAGAAATCAAGAGCATGTGTAATAAAGCGTTTTAGAACAGTAAAGTAACAACCAGGCGTAACACAATGCGAATTGTGTAACGAGTGGGTCGGTGAATGCTCCAACCCTTTACAAAAGCCTCAGGCATAATTCTTCATCGTCGTCAGCCACAGCATCAACGGTAGGACTGTACAGCGCATGTCTCGTGCACTTCTTCTGTCCCTCGTCTTTTTTTGTGAGCGCTGCACAGTCCTAAATATGAATCAATACCAACTCGCTCAATTTTCTATTCTAAGACAGCATCAACAAACTGCACATAATGAATTACAAGTGTGTAGCGGGTTCCACGCTTTTCCAAAGACTGACGAATAATGGCGCAGTGGACGCTTCCCCACTACACAAAAATTATGATGATTTATGGCGTAGTGGGTACCATGCAAGTGTGTTTGTAGTTGTTGCCACAAGAGTGTTTAAAAAAGGCTCTATACCTCGCGACAACTTTCTGTGGCAGCACAGCCAAGGCTACGAAGCCAAATCACGCACTTTTTTACTACGCTTCTGCATGTAGTCCACGAACGCTAACTTTTATGTACTACGTAGCATAAAAGAAAACATAAAAACAAAATATGTAGTTATTATGTTCAAGATCGTTCGCATTGTTATCGAGAAAGCTTATTCCTTGCGGGAGTTTCGTTTTTTGCCGTTTCTAGTTTTCTGGTATTCTGGTGTCATTTCACCTTTTTCTTGCCCCGGTAAACAACTATGGCGTCGTTCGGTTGCAGCAAGTTCACATCGTGGCTTGTGAGCGAGGATGAGTGCGTGTTCATTAGGTGATCTGTATTCATCGAGCAGAAAGAAACGAAGACAGCTGTGCGTCGTCAAATATTTTGCGTCGTCAAATATTTTGCGTCGTCAAATATTTTGCTCCCTGCATACGCTATAACGGAGAAAGAAGTCGTGTGCGAGTGACACCGTCAGCGCAAGTGGGTCTCTTATCGCGATAGCCACCTTGAAAGTGACACCGGCGACCTGTCAGTCTTCAGCAAGACCAGCTGCTTGAAAGCAAAATTGCGATTGGAAACTGTACGTAAAAACAATGACCCTTTTCATAAATTGCGTTCTATACGTGGTCGGTATTTCGGTTGCTTGATATTGCTGATACAATCACGCTGAAGATCGCGTAATGTGACACCGTACCCGTCGGCGTCTGCGGCGGGAGCGCTTCTTGGCGCTTTGCGATGACAGCGATTTTCGAGTATAAAATCGCCAGTGCAAAGCTTCGCCTCGGCAACAGGCGCGTTCTTGTCTATTATGCGGCTAACTGCCAAAACAGCGTTCTTGACCGAGTAAGGAGTGCGTTTCACCCGCTTGGATTTACCACGGCCGTAGATTTACGCACGTGAGACGCCCGCCTGTGACTGGTTGTTTCCGAGACATCTGCGACCCATCGATGCCTTCGCGTCCACAAACAAAATAACGTGAGCGTCTCCAGAAAGTTCTTGCGTCTCCAAAAGAACGAAAACGACGATACCGACCCTGTATTCACCGAAATTTAGGACATTGTTTCTTGCCATTGCTTTGAATTTCCTATCACCGTTCCTGCTCGGCCGTGACCCCCCCCCCCCCCCCCCTCTTTTTTTTTTCAAAAATAAATCTGACCGCTTCAATGAAGTTGCTTCTTATGTTCCTTAGCAATAAAGAATATATTATAGCTTAAAAAAAAAACCCAAATGCAAGCATTACTGTATGGTGCTCACTGCACACGCGGGCTTGAACCGCTCGCAGGATGCTGGAATTCGCAGAAGACCACAGCAATGATCCCCTGTATTTTTCCTTCACTGCTGCGTTCATAACTATCTCAAGGCTTGCAATAGCTTTCGATCAAAGATACATATAACCTGTCTTTTAATACACTACTTCAAAAATAACATCAGAAACCTTGGATCTTCGTGCGAAAACGTACATGTTGGATGCGCTTGCGAAACCGAAACCGAAATCGCCCATAAACGGACTACTTGGCGTAGTAACACACTAATTGCTCTATTTACGTTGTAGTAATGCTCTTGCAATCGCTCATTAAGGCATCTTCCTGTTTGCCCTATATATTTCCTTCCACAGGACAATGGGATTGAATATACGACCCCTTCAATGCAGTTCACAAACTGGTTTACATGCTTAATGGGACACGAGCAATAGAGCAATTAGTGGCCATCTAGGCCTCCATTGCAGGGATTGTGGCTGCAAGCCAATCTTTTCCAAAACAACAGTAATAGCAAGACACAAAGATAATAGGACCAGAGAAATAATTGAAGCAGCAGAAATAGAACGTTTCAAGACTAACTGTGTGAGCATGCCATCACTAACCCTTTCGAAAAAAGAAATAGATTTTTCGAACCGCAGGTGATATGTTAGCACGTGTTTGTGGCGCTCAGTGATGATGCATTTCGACGAGAGATAGGGGCATGAAATCGTGTTATTTTTCTTTCTATTTTTTTACTGTCAAGGTATATATGTGCCCACATGTCGAAAAATAAATCAGTTGTAAGTCAGCGCTGTTGTCGTGCCTTCTTCATCTTGTGTCCTGTCAGAATTGAGCGCTGTTTTTTTCTCTCTTATAAGGCTAATGAGCGTCTCTACTGAATTAGACCTTCAGCGGCGCTGGTTCACCGACTTGATGTTCGAATTGTTCCTGCTAGACGATGAGATGCACGAAGACAAGTCGGACGAGGGCTCTGAAGAGTCCGGCGCTGGCTTGCGAAGGCTGGCAAAGACACCGGAGGCTAGATGCGACTTGATGACGGCGGAAGGCGCACACGGCGCTTAGCCTCAACTCCTGGAACGCGTTGCCGAGGTTAGCCACTCGGGCCCGGTCATCCAGCTCTGTTCTACACCGGACGCCTTCTCTCTCTTCCTTCATCTATTCCGGCACGCGACTTCCTCTTCTGCGCGTGCATCAGCCTCCTGCTCTTCGTCGTCTTCTATCGCCGCACGCAAAGGCACACTCGCTCGTGGCGCGCACACCACAACATGTCCTCGACGAATATGACTACACTCCAAGGCAAAATTACCCGAAAGAGGAATAACGGAGCCAAATAGGCGCACGCGATGAACGGAAAACCGCTGAAGGAGTAACCACAGAGAGATGCGTGTCTTGTGCAAACCAGTTACGTCTCCGAAGCGATGAACCGTTCGGGAGATGCAGGCCGTGAGCAGGGATACGTTAAGCGTGCAAAGCGTTGTCAAGGGTACTAACCGTCCTCCTCGCTCTTAGGTCAGTTTTCCCATTCGTGTTCGTGGTGGCGTGTGGGCGGTTGTGTCGCGCTCGGAGAGTTCGGCGATCTAGGAACTACGCTGCGGTGCCTTAGATATACATGTATACGTGGATGAGCCTGTGGCGCATTCAGTGCCTGCCAGCCATAGGTCGGCAAACTCACGAGTCGACTCACTCGGACTCACTCAGACTCATATCGAGCCGTGAGTCTGAGTGAGTCCGGGTAAGTAATGCTTGGGTGAGTCTGAGTCCGAGTGAGTTCGGTTGAAGAAAATTTTGGTGAGTCTGAGTCCGACTGAGCCCTAAGGTCAAAATGTATTTTAGGGGCGAAGCTCCTTATGCCGTGGGTCGTGCGTCCCACGTTTGTAGTATAGTAGCCACCTGCGTGATGACGATGACGCTGCCATCACGGCACACCACGTGGAATGTGGTGTGCCGTGATGACGATAACGATCGCGATGCCATACAACACATGGCGTCGCGATATGGTCTCACATGCACATCGTTTGACTACATGCAACCAACCACCATCACGTCTTTGCCGTGGGTCGTGCGTCCCTTGTAGTTTGTAGTACGTAGTAGCCACCTGCGTAACCAGCAGTATCTCCCTGTGTGATGACGATGACGCTGCCATCACGGCACACCACATGGAATGTACCCACTATGCGTCATAACGATGACGCTGATGACGATGACGATCGCGATGCGACACAACACATGGCATCGCGATATGGTCTCACATGCATATCGTTTGACCACATGCAACCAACCACCATCACGTCTTTGATGATGTACCTCCGGAGCTTCGCCCACTCATCATCATTCACTCCGCGGATATGCTGTGATTTTTTTTTGAGTGAGCCTGAGTGAGCTCTGCACTTTTTTGCCGATCTATGGTTCTACTTACGCAACTTAGCTTTACTATCACCCTTACATAGGTTCACGTTTATACTCACGCCGACTCACACGTACTTCAAAGCAACAGCGTTCATACGCCAGCTCAATATTTATTGATCAGAGCGTGAGTTACGATGCTTCGCATAACATCGTCCCATGGCAGCGGCGTGTTCTGAGTTGTACGAGACCGCCTGTGTTTCCATTGTAGGGGTCTGTGCCACCCGCCGCACGGAAGCCCTCAGAGACGAGGACGAAACACTGAGCAACACATCTTTATCATTTCAAAACTCTATGGGAGTCGTAGCAGTGAGCGCGCCGGTGGATGAAGAGAACGATGGACACAGGCACGCTCGCGGCTCGCGCTGACAGTCAGTCGCGACTGTCAGCGCGAGCCGCGAGCGTGCCTGTGTCCATCGTTCTCGTCATCCACCGGCGCGCTCACCGCTACGACTCCCATAGCATATAAAAGTTACTCACGCAGATGCCCACAAGCGTGCGCAGGGTGCCTCTACAGGTGGAAGGGGGGGACGGGACGACGGCTCGTCGCTGCGCCCACCCTCCTTATTAGGTCAATGCACGGGGCAGACACCCCCCCCCCCCCCTCCCCGTGTGCACGCCTATGCAGGTGCCCGAGTTACAATGACATTGTAACGCTCCTACACTAAGTGCATTTATTGCGCGCGTACTGTCGCGAGCCAAACGCAGGTGCAGCAGCGCCTTCAGAGTAGCTGAACGATAATCTATATCCACAATTAGCACTTATTCGCAGCTCGCATTTTCGCGGGGCACACAGAGATTCTCTAACTCAAATCAGTATTTACTCGCTTTCACACTCGGAGACTACCTACAATCTCCCTACCTACAATCTTACTAATTAACCTTCATTGTTAAACATCACACAAATGCAATAAAGCGAATGCGTAAGGCATGCCCCAATGTCAAGTACAACCACCACAAATTAGCGGTGATAGGTCTCCCGTTAAATAAAAAAGTTAATGCACATGCACTTCGCCCTTGTGAAAGTCCATGTGTACGTGGCACTCCTCTTGCACAGATGATGTAGCAAGAATAAAAAAAATGTAGTATTGCCGTCTTCTACAAAGAAACAGCTGTGATAAGAATGATAAGAAAAAGCAGTGTTCGCAACATTTTATTGGAATTAAAACAGTAGCAGTTCTCATGTCAGTGTAAGCATATGTATATTTCCATCTTCTTGCACAGAACCTACACCCAATGCAAAACACTAAGAACGTATACAATACAGCCCAAGCACTATATGTAATTCACAACAGTAAAGCAACATGAAAGTAGTGTGGCAAATCTTATCGTAATGCACATTGACATGTGCCCTTCACAGCGCTACTATGTACGCACAATCCAGAGAAATGGGATCTACAAGGAACTTGGTGTCAGCCTACACGTGAAGGCAACTAAGTTAGTACAATAAGGCTAGCATTACTTTTAAGAAATATGCGACCATGCAGGGAGGCACGTTGTAGATTTTAATTGAATTAGTTTGCCTTAGGCCTCAAAACCTTGTCACACGTCATCATACAGTTCTGTTTTCTGCAGAAAAGTCCTAAATAGACCTGTGGTGTTGATTGTAGATCCACTTACCACAATTTCTAAAAGCGTTGAGCCATGACAGCAAAATGACAACATTGCATTCATATATGGCTGCACATAGTTACAAATATCTGAAAACGAACGCAATTTTCTAGAAATATACTTGGGAATTTGTCGCCATTATCACACCACTGCAATACACCAATACTTCTATTATACATAATTACTACAGCTATGTTTACAATATTCCCATGCCAGCCACTGTCATCTGCAACCTAAAAAGTTTATTTTTAATTCCTCACTTCATGGCTTGCACATAATTACCACATTGAAAGTTAATACCACTACCATGGCTGCAAAGTCAACTTGAAATTAGGCAATCACATGCCTAAAATTAAAATTTCCTACAAGTAGTGGCTGGTGGCTAGGCACATTGGATCCTAGGGCTTGCTATGCTATGTGGTTGAATAGAATTTGACCACGAATCTATAGAGCCTGTAAAGCAGCCAGGAATTGAGTTCACAGTTAAAGTGTGAAAACAAAACAGCAATACACATAGAAATAGAAATGAAGGGAACAGGACAACGCAGTACTAGCAACTGAAATTTAGCACTTGTATGGCGTTTTTAGTCATGTTCGTACTCATTCTGTGAGTGCATGGTTCTTTATTTTTGTAATTTTTTCGCACTAAGTGTGTATATCTTTCTGTGGTTTGCATTACACTTCAGGTCCTAGTTAGTGTAGAGTGAGGCACAGGAGAGTGTTCCCACAATACAGTGTCTTGTACACAAACAAGTGGGCGAGCAACTCTTGCAGCTTTGCAAGAAATGTCTTCCTGAAAATAATAGAAAAGAAGTCCATTAAGCTTTCCATATCCAAAAATATGAATGTCTTGGCAAAGACTCACACTTGACTATACTATTGCAGACCTTTAAACAGAACACGAAACAAATGCAATAGTGAGATGCTGCTAAGTAGTTTCTTGTGAACTTTTCACTCAAAAGTAAAGACGGCAGAAAGTACACAACTGTAATGAAATGCGAAACAGCCCGAGACGTGTACTTTTGTCCTGTGTACCATCATTCGGATAGCTTTAGCTGTCATCGAAGTTAGCATTGTATTGTAAAAGGGTGAAAATTTTAGTATCATTAACCTTGGAGTTAAAAACATTTCAATGGAGGCATAACTGCTTGAGGCCCAGAAAAGTCCGTACTTAGCTTTAGGGGCATGTTGAAGAGCCGCAGGCGTAACTTTCCGAAGCCCTCCACTACGGCGTCTCTCATAATCGTATGGTGGTTTTGGGACGTTACGCACCAACAGTTATTATCACTTACAACACATGGAACACTAGCTTCTTCATCAACCACAGCTGTTCTGTTTAGGACTGAAGATTGGGCGACTTCGTATTGATTCATGGCAAAATTAACCAGTGCACTTAAAATGACAACAATAGAAGACGTGGACAAAGTACCGGCCTGTTTACCTTGTCAGAAATTGTGTCAACAGTCAGAATACTGTGTGCTGATCATAGACACTACGGCAACAAAAAGTAAAACAAAATAACCAGAGGGAAGGAACAAGGTGATTCAACAACGAGGTTCAACAGATTCAACTGACTTATAGCAGTGTGATTAAATTAGCCGTGCACAAGTGACACATCTCCTAAATTCCATAAATATGCACATGTAACCTTGGCAAGTTCTAGAGCTGATATGTGACTAATGAAGTGACAATACCATAAAATGCATGTGCTTCACAAAACACACTGTAACTAAGCACATGTCTTACACATCATATGGGCATCATAATGTGTAATTAACCCATATATGCCTAGTGTCCTACATATAGGACGCTTCTTTGATGCATTCTAACATCGGTAGTTCTTTAGCTGATGACTAGCGCCACTTACAGCACATCAAACAGGTCTTATTCTCAACGTGTGCAAGCCTACACATTGCTTGCTTTACATCCCGCCACGTGCCGACCGCTTTCTCCGGGCAAACGCGTGCTTCGTATGAAAGACGTCTTGTAGACGCGCACCGACCACACTGTTGTCCCTCAGAGTAAACAGACAAGGTGCGCTAACTGACATGAGAAGACAACTCCTCGCTGTGAGAAGTGCAATGTCGGTATGCACGTGAAATGTTTCAAGGCTTACCACACCCGCACATAGCACCCATAATGCCCAGTGTCCAGTATGTAGGACCGCTTGAAAAACAGTGTCACGTTTACCTGGCAGTAAATAAAAAACTTGTGCTTTCTTTTGAGGGTGCAAGTGCACTTTTTTGTGAAAAAAATATTTGTTTTGTCATTTTTTCTGAGTTTGGGCATATATGGGTTAACATGACTTATTCTTTCTAGCTAAATGTACACAAGCTCATGATGTCAATGCGCCTTGATATGCAATTTAACTTTTTGTGTAGGAGACGGACAAAGTGCCCAATGCAAAATTGTCGTCAAAAAGTATGCTTACTTACTCATAATCTGCTCATGAGATCAGAATAAATAGAAAACAAATCTGGCCTTAATGGACATTTTACCATATGGCAGCGTGATAACAGCTGTCTTTTTTTTTGTTGTTGCTTAAGTGTATACTCGCTGGAAGCACTGCTTCATTCATGCTTTATCGCAAGCAAGGAAATTATGTCGTACAAACATTCAGTTTTAAACAAGAGTTGCGAAGTGGGCTTGTTGGTAAGTCATGAGGAATTGGTTGCAGCGCGAACTTGAAACGAGGACACAAGAAGAAGGACGAACACACGCAGCGCTACTAGCAACAACAATGTTTATTTTTCGAGACCCACACCGCCCTAAGTATACCCCTACCTCAACAGCAAACAAAGGTCACGTGGTGATAACAACCGACATGTGCGAGGGAATCACGCATCTAACAACAACATAACAGGTGATAACCGGAGAGTAGCAGGATGTCAGCATTTTCGCAGGAACCTTAACTCTTTTGACGATAATGATATAGATGGCTTGCTTACGCATTTATCACCAAGAGCGTCGATGTGCTCAGCTTCTACGATGAGGCGGGTGATCTCGTCCTTGTGACGACCCAAAACGATGGTCCGGTCAAAATTTGGTCGACAACCGCACGACTGGGTGTGGAGAGCGAGAAAACCGTCAGGCGGCAGCTTTTTTGTCTTGTTTTCATGCTCTCGTAGCCGCACGTTTACACAGCGGCTAGTCTGTCCAACGTAGTATTTCCCACAGGACAGCGGGATACGGTAGATGACGAAGGCCTTGCAATCTATGAATTTGTGTTTATGTTTGATGCCACACTCTGCTTTTTCTATTCTAGAAGGGTTCGTTTTCGAACAGAGGCTCGCTAACTTGTTGGGCACAGAAAAAACCACCCTTATCTTTTCCCGTAGGGCCAATTTCCCATAACATCAAAAATTGGCCCTACCGGAAAAGATAAGGGTGGTTTTTTCTGTGTCCAACAAGTTAGGGAGCCTCTGTTCGAAAACGAACCCTTCTAGAATAGAAAAAGCAGAGTGTGGCATCAAACATAAACACAAATTCATAGATTGCAAGGCCTTCGTCATCTACCGTATCCCGCTGTCCTGTGGGAAATACTACGTTGGACAGACTAGCCGCTGTGTAAACGTGCGGCTACGAGAGCATGAAAACAAGACAAAAAAGCTGCCGCCTGACGGTTTCCTCGCTCTCCACACCCAGTCGTGCGGTTGTCGACCAAATTTTGACCGGACCATCGTTTTGGGTCGTCACAAGGACGAGATCACCCGCCTCATCGTAGAAGCTGAGCACATCGACGCTCTTGGTGATAAATGCGTAAGCAAGCCATCTATATCATTATCGTCAAAAGAGTTAAGGTTCCTGCGAAAATGCTGACATCCTGCTACTCTCCGGTTATCACCTGTTATGTTGTTGTTAGATGGGTGATTCCCTCGCACATGTCGGTTGTTATCACCACGTGACCTTTGTTTGCTGTTGAGGTAGGGGTATACTTAGGGCGGTGTGGGTCTCGAAAAATAAACATTGTTGTTGCTAGTAGCGCTGCGTGTGTTCGTCCTTCTTCTTGTGTCCTCGTTTCAAGTTCGCGCTGCAACCAATTCCTCATTTCTTCAGTTTTAAGGCGCACTCGCTTGAATTGGCTGGCCACGCCAAGCGGTCAGCCAATTCGAAACACGTATCACACATCGTTGTTATGTGAGCTTAATGTCCCTTCTTTTTTCGCTTTTCATTGCACTTTTGACGCGACGCAATGTGCAGAACAGCAACTGCTGCCCAAGCGACAAGGTCGCGCAATCAAAGGAAATATAAGTGCTACGTACCATTTGTGTTCCTGAATGTGCCGCGAACGCGGCGCGCCCATCACCTGCTGCTCGCTTGAGTCACCGGGCCATTGCCACACCATTTCACACGCAGTGAATATTGCACTGTCGTCAAACCACGCATTTCACGTCCAGTGATGAGAACACAGTAAGGCTGCCGGCGTGAAATGTGCACACATGATCGACGCATAGCAGGGTAGTTGAAAGGTGGCCTTCACAAAACCGACGTTATCCCATGACGGCTTCGCTTCGCTATCACTCACGCACGCCGCTGGGGCCAGCCTGCGGTAGTATCCGCTGTCATTTCGGAACTTGTCGCGTTTCTCGAGACTCTCTTCTCGTGTTTCTTTCTTTTTGCTTTCTTTTTTCCCCTCCGCGCGCGCATACGTGCGATGGTTCCTCTCTTATCGCCGCCGTTCGAAGGTCAAAGGGCATTTTTTTGTCGCTTCGTCCCTTTCAGAGCACCGGCTTGAGGAGAGTCGCGTTTTAAATGCGAAGCATTTCTTAGCGAACTTCGGCGAGTTTGAGCGTATCTATCTAGCTATCTATCTATCTAGCTATCTATCTATCTAGCCGCCTACGACTTTGTGCTCTCCTGGCCGTATCGTTAATGGGATTTATACCAAATTTGGTATGGCATAACATGACTGTATGACGAACATAAATGGCTGGTCATATCATGAAAATCATGAATAACTTGTCATGAAAAGCATGATTTACATGCCACGCTCATGGCGCGTTTGCGGCCGTTTCGTTAGCTTGATATACACCAAATTTGGGATTCAGTGACGTGACTGTATGACGAACATAAATGACAGGTGGTAATATGCAAATAATGACGTGCATGTCATGAACAACAAGATTTGATTTACATGCCGTGCTCATGGCGCGCTCGCGGCCGTTTCGCTAGCTTGAGATACACCAAATTTGGTATTGAGTGACATGACTGTATGACGAACATAAATTACAAGTGGCGATACGGAAATCATGACATGTCATGACTCATGAGCGACATGACTTGCATTCCACGCTCATGGCGCGCTCGCGGCCGTTTCGTTAGCTTGATATACACCAAATTTGGGATTCAATGACGTGACTGTATGACGAACATAAATGACAAGTAGTAATATGGAAATCATAAGATGTCATGGGCGACATGACTTGCATGCCGCGCTCGTGGCGTGCTCGCGGCCGTTTCGTTTGCTTGAGATACACCAAATTTGGTATTGGGTGACATGACTGTATGAGGAACATAAATGACAAGTGGCAATATGGAAATCATGACATGTCATGAGCGACATGACTTGCATTCCACGCTCATGGCGCGCTCGCGGCCGTTTCGTTAGCTTGATATACACCAAATTTGGGATTGAATGACGAGACTGTATGACGAACATAAATGACAAGTGGCAATATGGAAATCATGACATGTCATGAGCGACATGACTTGCATGCCACGCTCATGGCGTGCTCGCGGCCGTTTCGTTAGCTTGAGATACACCAAACTTGGTATTGAGTGACGTGACTGTATAACGAACATAAATGAAAGTGCTAATATGGAAATCATGACTTGTCATGTGCGACATGATTTGCATGCCACGCTCAAGGCGTGCTCACGGCCGTTTCGTTAGCTTGAGATACACCAAATTTGGTACTGAGTGACATGACTCTATCACCAACATAAATGACAGGTACTGACATGTAAAACATTACGTGCAAATTATGTAAAGCATGATTTGCTCCTTCCTGGCGGCTTCGCATTACATCGATTCCCACAGTGCGTGGGATCTGCCGGCTTTTTTCTTTCGTTTCTCTTGTTTTTCTTTCTTTTTTTTTTTGCGCCGGGTTTTTTAACACCGGATCTTATTTCGTGCGTTGAGGCACGCCGCCTGTGCACAATTCGTCATCCAAAAGGGTATACTGAGTGAGCATGCGGTACCGATAGGCCACATCGAGGGTGTACACGCTCCTACTTTTATGGCGAATTCCATTGAGAGAACAGGAGTAGGGGCGCCGTGCAGTGAGGAGTGGGGGGGCAGAGCACTGAGAGCAGCGTCACTCGATCTACCACTGGAATGCGACACGCTTTCGCAGAGCAGGTGCGAGAGGGTAAAAAGGCGAGTGAGGAGAAATTTTACGCATCCCAGCATTGCCGCCATTGCCACCGTACACGAAGAAGTGAAATGTAAATCACTAAGGTGGAGGTGGAGTAAACAAGCGAGGAGGATCGTCGGGAGGATATGACGTTAACAAGCCACGTTACTTCCTGCGTTCTCCGCTCACTCCGCTTTTTAAGGGGGAGCAGACAGGACTGCTCTTCGCTGCTCCCGGCGCAGCAAAAGCGCTCTCGCTCTACCATTGGATGACGGTGCCACTACTCCTGTTCGACCACTGAAACACGCTGGCTCTGAAGAGAGCACTTTAAGCGTGCTTTTGAGTGCTCCTGCTCTCCCAATGGAATTCGCCATTAGTTTAACTTCGATTTGATGGTAAAACAACATAAGCGAAGTCATTCTGTGGTCGAAATGCTTCGTGAACCCGAGCCCAGTGGTAGTGTGCGTTCCGTACAGCTATGTGCATCAGTCTACGAGACGAAGAAATCGTTGATTAGCACGTTCATGAATTTATTAGGCACTTTGAGAAACACTTCTTTCGCCCGCGCAGTGGCATACATGCCCGCCAGCACTGAAGGCACTATACTATAGCTTCGGATAAAATAAAGAAAAGATATGCCCGAGAAAGTGAAATAGGAGTTTTCTGTTCTTGAACTCCATTTGACAAAATGGCGTCAGATCGTGAATTTACCTCCTTTCTTCCACCTTTTATCCCCATAATTACTCAAGGAAGTAAAATTGAGGACGCAGAACTTTATATCACCGATCTTAGTACTCCCTAAGGGAGTACAGTCCCAAATGAAGGTAGTATTAAGCCCTTAAAACGCCCAATTCGGCTAGTTTGCGTTTACAGTGTACCGCCCCAATCCCCTGGTCATTAACAAGACCCTCGGCGGCATCAAGGCGAAGGCGCGCACACCTCAGGCTGCGATGCACCAAGAGAGCGCCGCGCACCTCTACGATCAGCTGGCCGGGCACACTCTTGTTCACGTCAACGATTCCGTGCTCGCGGATGGTACCGCCGCCGCTTAAAGCTCCTGAAACTATGTAAAGTAGCGACATTAGAGCACTGCACGGGCCGTGATTCTCGGCCCGGGCCCGGCCCGAGCCCGGCAGTCGTTGAAGTTTACCCGCCCAAACCCGGCCCGGTCATTCAAAAGCGAAACCCGGGCCGGGCCCGAACCCGAGAAAAAATTTCACCTACCCGGCCCGGCCCGGCCCGACCGCAGATCGGACCCAACAAAGGCCCGTGCCATGAAGCTAGGTGATGTTGCCCCAACATGGAATCGACAGCAAGGCGTTTTAAATAGCAAATGTCTACGTTTTGTTGGCGCGCGCTACGCTAACACGTATGCTTTCTTCTACGGTAATTCCTTGTAAAAAAGGCCTTCACTGTGGTAACAGTTGACCGGAGATACTGGGTACGATGAACGGCTCTTCATCAGCTGTATACTGTGCATTTTTTTTTTTTCAAATACAATGGGAATCATCAACAGCGTTTGTAGCGGACATGACCTCCGACAGAATTTTGTCTTGCACGGTGCAAACCCGTGTTGCATCACAGTGGGATAGGTGGGGAGTGCTTGTGTGGCTTGGGTAGGGAACAAGTGTGGATGAGCTTGACTTTTGCACGCGCCTGCCAATACCCATGGTAGCAGATATTGTAGAAAAAAAGTGATTTGCGGCATGAGTTCAGTTTCAGCAAGGAGCGCAATAAGAACAGAGGAGACAGGGAACAGAACGCTCTCTTCACTTTGTTTTTATCATGTTCTCTATAGAAATTTAAAGCATGCTTTACATCAAACCCAATCGTGCACCCTTCTGGATATGTAGCACCTGTCTTCAGCATAGTAGCACCTCGCACCGGCAAGATAAATAGAGAAAAAAGGATAAACTTATTACCGTTGTTCTAAATACGCGAACCTAGATCAATGTTATAACAAGCTTTGCGCACCACGTGTACTTCTCGAAAGACGTACAAACAGCCGGAAGAACGGAAAAAAATATTTACTATAGCATTATTTCCATATATCGCCCCACTGATAGTATATACAGTCGATAGGGCCGAAGAACTTGTGTATTTATTTACTACTTGCTGCGCTTCTTGTTTGTTTTCACTTCCAATTTTCTACTGACTTCCATCTGTGATGCCTTTGGCTTTTAGGGTATCAATAAAGAAAAAATCAAATGAAATAAGTTTTTGTGGCTCACGTTTATCTTATACTAGTCATTGTGTAGAAAGTCAAATTAATTATCAAGAGATTTTGCTGTAAGCACGCCATGCTCTGTTGCATCAGATATCCTGCCGCGCTACAGTTTCTTGAACTGTTTGCGCTAGCCGCACGGGCGCAGGACGTCTTCCTTGCGAATAGTGAAGGCGTCGGCAGTCGTAGTTCTCGGACCTTCACCACTGGAGCAAATTTCGGAGGTCTCTGCGGACTTCTGCAGAAGGAACATAGCTTTCCAGCTCATCGCTTCATTTCTATTGTTGTCTAACGTCATGGAACTCTTCAATATAATCTATACAACTCATCTTTGAGGGCTTCTCCTTGTAGGTTTCAGCAGAGTATGTAACGCATGGTTTGTACTATGCTCATTTTTTTTCATATTATAATATGTAGGCTTTGCTAACAATGTTGTACTTGTTGAAGCTGGCAATTGGACTACGCGGGTAGGAGTGGCACGAGTTGGACGAAGAAATTTTGATCAGTTTTCGGGTTTGGTTACAGTTTGGTAATTAAGGCGTGAATAAGCTTCTCGACGCTTACTCATGGTAGGCATATGGTTCTGTGTAAGGGGACATCACCCAGCGTGGAATTCGTAATAGTCTTCTTTTTTCAAGCCAGATATATCGTCAAGGGGACATTGTCACAGAATGCCATTTTTTCGACCCCTCGTCACGCCGATGAACGCGCGCCGCACCCACCCCGCTGACCGGCGCGCCGTCTTGCGCGTCAAGACTTGTTTTTAGGGCCGCGAAGAGCAGCGGAAGGTGGTGTGATTCTTCGAATGTTGCTGCCGAGCGGGGTTTGTTCAGTACCGCGGCTACGGCAGGTATATGGAAAGCCGCAGTGCGCCCCGAAGTTTTGACTGCAAAACGCTCGGCATAAGAATGGAGGCAAGATGCGTTACCACGGAAAGAGCTGCACGTGGACGAGCCGCCTACGCAGTCACCGTAAACGGGTTGTCTCTTTTGATTAATGGAGAACCCTCCCCTAATTAAAAAGGGGCGTCGTAAATATTTTGAGGGCGGACTTTGCGACAATGCAATGCGCATGATTGGACCCGTGTCGATGGTCCCTTTTTCCCCCAGGAAGAGAGTGAGGGGACACGAAGGGGATTTAAGCGCAGGATATCGCCCTGCTAATCAGTCTGGCTGATTGACAAGCATGGAGTAGAAGTGGATCAACGAGTATCTCTCTTAGAAGTTTTTAGTGTGTGCTTTGTATCGGCTGGCCACCTAAACTTAGCCGTTCGCCTAGTTGAGACACGTCTGCAACGAGGGCATCGGGACTTCAATCTCAGGTTAGCTCATCCTGCCTGAGATCTCCTTCAAGCACTAACTCCCGGAAACATCGGCGTTGCAACTCGGACCCACCGACATCGCAGTCGTGCCAGAAATCTTCGGGACTTCTCGCTTCCGATCGTCGTGGACGCAACGCTGCCGGTCATCACACGTATGCCTTCACCTGTTTATATCATCGAACTTTCACGTCCTTATTGTCAATCTTATTCCATTGTTAGTTTCGCGTTAATTGATTTTGTGTATTTTTGTAAGCTTATTGTTCGACTCTATTTGAATATTGTTAGTTTTTTTTTGAAGTGTTGTATTTAGAGTTCTTGTGCCGCAATAGCTAGAGTAAAGCTTGTTTTGTCCAAACACGTCTCCGATCTCTTCACTGTTTCTACTTGCGTACGGAACGGACCAACCCGCTATCATTCCCGTCGCTGACTTCGCGCTGGCGACGCTTGAGTGGCAGCAAAACCGTAACAAACATATTATGCCCAACACCTTGTTTAATGGACCTATGCCATTCCTGCACATTCTCACGCTGCTGCGACAGTATCATGTAGCTCTCGCACCATATGGCGGACCACGACGAAAACGATGTGGGCACACAAAGCGGGCTGCGCCTGTCCTAGTCGCGTCACATGACCACTGGGAGCCGTGACGGAGCTCCGAAAAAAACGTGTCTTTGTATAGTGATTATATGTAACGAGACTACGCGCTGACCTTTCGTGTTAGTGGACTGCGGGAACTTTCAAGGAAGTCGCCGTGCTTTGGAGCTCTGTGATTTCTCTTCCAATGATCAGTTATAGATATAAATTGATGAGATAAATTTATCGTATTACATATATTACTGCCTGTACAAAATATAATTCACGATATAAAATAATAGCGAATGGAATTAATAAAGCAAAGAACACTGAGTTGTTAACTATATAGGCGCCTAGTCTATCAAGTAGCCCTTATGCAAGAAACAAAGGAAATTCAGTACGTGTCCCTCAAAAAACTTCACGAAATATCTTGCCCCACATAAAAAAACGCGTTATTCGAGATATAATATGTGGAACATACGCATATGTATGAGCAATGTAAGTGGAACAATCTTAGAGTGACACTGGAGTAACACACAATATGCCTATTATAAGAAAATTACTCTTTCGCAATTCCAAAATCACCACGCCCCCCCGCATCAAGTCTATTAATGATCGAGAAGATTTGCAAAAAACATGGCTGATCCCTCTGTCAAAGGAATCGGTATAACACGAAAGTGCAACGTGTCTTCACAGAGGTTGTTGAGGGTTTATTGTGCATTATTTCACCAGAAGGGCGAAGTAATGAATGCTACAGCAACAAATTGAAATGTCACGCGAAGAACGGCAAGCAGCTTGAAACTTGCTGCGTGCACCTCAAGCTGAAAGGATGCACGAAATGAGCATACACAAAATGAGCATACACAAAATGAGCACGGACTTAATGTCACAGCTCGACACCTAAAGCCCGCAGCTCTAACACAAAGAAAGACGCACGAAACGACCGCACAAGTATACACAGGAGAACTCTTTGTTGGGCAAGTTGGTACACGTTCTATTAGGAAGTATACACAAGACGAGCGCAATTGTTTCTTCGCGTGTGAGCAGCGTGCTCCTTTCGTAAACACGGCCGCTGCGGTGAGCAAAGTGACCTTCGCGCGCCTTTAACCACTGTAACTTCATAGCAAACTTGCGGTGAAAGCACGAGACGTAAGCGCCCCAATGCCCCGATCACTAGATACGCGCGCGCGCACGAGCGGCCACGCCCCGTGGAGGCGCGCTCTCACCGGAGCGAGAGACACGGCGACCTCATAGAGAAAGGGAAAATAACCAAGAGCGGACACTCAGCGATAAGAGGATCGAGCTCTCCCCGCCACCTCCTCGCCCAAACAGCCTTCGAGATTTTCGCGTCAAATCATAGGGACCGTGATCCCGAAGAACGCAAGCTGTCATAAGGGACGTTCAGGTGGCGCAAGCAGCGCAAAAGAAAACAAAAAAAGAGAGTTGTGTAACGCAAATGTGTAGCTTTTTTCAATTTTTTTTGTTTGTTTACTGTACGTGTGAAAACATTTTCTTGCACAATGAACTGAGAATTCGCGAAAAGAACATTGTCACGTGCATCGCCACCAGGCGAACGCGGGAACGGAAATCGACAAATCTGCCAGAACAGATATGGAAGGAGGTACGTGAGGGTGTGTTTTCGTACGCAATGCGTTGACGGGTTGGGGTAGGCTTAGGTTTGGCTGGCTGCTGTATCTGAAATGTAACGACTGCGCGTAGTGGGTTTTGGGCGCTTGCTTTTTCTTCTCGTCGCGGCAATGTGAGCATTGCTGACCGTGTCACCTGCTGAGCCTGAGCAACGGACGACGGCACGGTGAGAACCCACGTTTCTGTTCTCTCTGAGCGCTGCGTAGTAGGCTTAGCAGCGGAGGCCTTTGTCGATTTAAGTGTGCGCGCGTAGCAGGATTAGGGTACGTACTTGCCTAGTAGCCACGCGTGAACGTTCAGGCGCGACGCGCGCTGAAGGAAACGAGAAGGGTCGACCTTTGTGTAAATAGTTACGAACCAACTGTGAGTCGTTCCTACTTTTTTCAAAGAGAAGTGGGTTAAAGAAAAAAAAAGAAAAGCATGTATAACGTTCGATTCCTAGGCCTAAGGTTTCCGGCATTGTTAACGCGTTGTGGACGAAGCGAGGCACTACACACGAGTGAAAAGAGTTCTCGGTGATGGTTATTGTGTGCGTGGCTCGCAGATATTGCTAAAGAATGTTGCGAAGTACGCTTCAGGGAAACTGCGCAACAAGTTCGCTTGTGGAAGGGTCAGGGCAAGAAAGCCTAAGCTATGCATGGCATGGGTGGCTCGAGTTACTTGTTAGAAGACGCACCAATGGTTAATGCCCACTCTTTCAGAATTCGGTGCATTTTAAACGATGATGAAATGTCGATGATACACCGAAATGGTCATTTTAGTACGGACGTTTTTGCGAACGACGTCGCATTTGCATAACTCAGGGTAGTCGTTCTAGTTGCATATTCGGTCTCTGCCAATGACCCCAAAATAACTTCGTATGCTGTAACTACGACACCGACATGACTCTAAATAATCTTTTCAGATGTTCAGTCGTCGGCCGTACAACCCCTACTGTTGTGTGGCGTGGTGAAGTAACAACGGCCGCACTTGCAAGAAGCCCGGAACGAGCTTTTTTCGCATCCCACAGGACAACAGGTGAGCCCCGATGTGAAGTGTTTTATTGTAGTGCAGTAATTTCAATAAGAAAACATGCTGTGTATTAGTGCAGAGCTTTAAAATTGATTGTATACGATTGTTTTTTAAATTATGATTTATTGAGTTTTCGATGAGTGTGATGGTGTCCAGGTTGTAGTATATAAAAAAGTAGTTAATTGGACGATGCCACACAAGCGTAAAAAAAACTGCAGAAAAAATTCTCACCAATGATCTCGCATAAGTGACGTCAGCGTGAGCTCATGTTGTGGCAAATGCTAGTAACAGCAGTACCGGGTTGTGAAGGTGTGTGTTTGCAGGTAATTTTTTACGAAGCGGCTCATGTAGTGTTCTAAAAATGTAACGTCTCATCACGCACTACTTCTTTGTATTCCTGTTATATTGATATTAAGCATTTCCCGTTCCAGCTCCCTGCGGAGGAATGAAGTCGCCGTCGCGGAAATTTCATCGCACCATCAAACGCCCGCAGTCAAGGGTCGCCTCCTGCCACAAGACCATTGAAAGGTTGTGGAAACAGCAGAGGGAGCTACCTCCATCAATTGCCAAGGCCTTGGGTGTCGTTCGTCCTTTCGTGACCGAAGAGGTCTTCAGTCTCCTTTGTGCACATGTGCGAGTTATGAATAGGGGTCAGGGGAAAAGGCTTCCGGCATGGCTAAAGAAATTTGCATTGCACTTAAACTTCAGGGGCCCAAGAGCATGCCGCTTTCTAGCGCCCATTTTTTGGTCTGCCTACGCAGCGCTCACTGAGGCGTTGGTTAGGAAATATTCGAATGTCACCAGGTGTGATTCCAGGGGTTATTGAGTGTGTGTCAGCTTGTATGCAGACATGGGATAAGCGCGACAGGGTGTGTTCACTCATATTCGGTGAAGTGATTTTGAAGAACTTGTCCTATGATGTAACTCAAGATCTTGTGCAAGGCTTTGCTGATGATGGAACAGCTCGAACGCCAGATATCGCTGACAGAGCCATGGTTGTCCTTCTCGCTGGTGTTCCTAGGAGGTGGGTCCAGCCAGTCGCATTTACAATAGGACACGTATCTACGCCAGGAAGTGTTACAAAGGATTTGCTTGCCTGACTTATAAACAACCTTGGACACGCCGGAATCGCAGTCAAATGTTTAATTTGTGACCAAGGAGCCTCAAACGTTGCCCTTTCTCATATGCTTGGAATTACAATTCAACGTCCTTATTTTGAGGTTGCTGGTGAAAGGGTGTACTTTGTTTTTGATGTGCCACACCTAATCAAAACCACGCGAAACAACCTGCAAGCACACAAGTTGTTCATAGGAGATGAAGTTTGTGGTAACCTCGATACTCACCGTAGTCGAGACTACCGCGGGTTCAGGCTTAGCGAGCCACGGGGCCGCGTGTACCGTCGCCTGCTCACGTATAGCGCACCGCTCCGCGCGCGCTCCACTAGGAAGCGCTTAGCGCCGCGCGGCAAAAACACAGTGCTCGATCTTACAACACACACAAACACTTTATTGCCTTTGGCGGCCCCCCAAACACAGTACAACGTCCGCTCCCGGGACGCGGGGAGCAAAGGGCTCCCGCACGAGGACGGTACAGCAAAATGGGAAAACCGCGAGCACGTCGCAGCTGGCAATGGCGAGCTTTGACACGCCGCTCGGGAAAAGGTCCCTCGCGGCTATGCTGCGCACTCTCGCGATGACCACTGGGCCTGGTCGCGAGAGTTAGGGCAAACCTCGTACGCGTAGGCCTCCGGCAAGTGCGGCTCGGCGTAGTACGACCACGCACGAGCCTTAGGCACCGCTCTTTGGCTTATCGTACGGAACCGGAGCTAGCACAAAGGTAAACACGCCTGCCAAGGATGCCAAGGCACCCAGGCAGGCTACAGTCCGGCGATTCCCAAAGGGGACGGCGGATGGGAACGAAAACACGTGCTTACCCTGCGCTGCCCGAGGAGAGAGAGAGTATTCCCGGCGCACACGTGACTCGGTCTCGCCGCCTCTCGAGACCACGCGAGACCACGCGCAGCGCCATCTATCGCCATGCGCTGTCACGAGAGCAAGGGAGAGGGAAAAGGACCGGCAGAACGGCGTAATTGCCCGCGCAGAGGCTGCGGGCGCGCCTCAGATCCCCACAAGTTATTGAGTGGTCTCACATTGAGGTCCTTTATAAGTCTACTCACGAGTTGCGGTTTAAACTCGCGCCTAAGCTGACCGAGAGGAACGTCTACCAGAAGCCTTTTTGTAACATGAAAGTAAGCAGAGCAGTACAGGTGCTAAGTGCATCTGTTAGTGTGGCACTCATGGCTCTGGTGTACGCAAAGGAGCTCCCCGCAGCAGCTATGGCTACAGCCCATTTCTGTGTGCGTATAGATAAAGTGGTCGACTCACTCAATAGCTCATCTCTCAAAAAGAATGCCCAAAAGTGTCGTTATGCCATTAGGAGAAATGACGAGCTGGTAAACTTTCTGCGAGACCAACTCACGTGGATCAGATCATGGAAATTATGTCTCCTGGCTTGTGCAAACAAAGCTTTTGCATATGTACTTTGTACTTATATCTGTTCTAAAAATGTTACCTCAACCGCCTGTCAACACACTGACATGTGTGGGCTGCATAGAGTGTGAGATCGCTTGTAGTGCCTTTTTATATCCCTCTGTCGTCATGGGGCATTGTCACTGATAAATGTGACAGTCCGTCCCTTAGTCCGTCCCGCGTCCCAGACCCCCGCAGCGCATGCGCGTGCTCTCCCCCCTCTCTATCCTACGCTCACCCCCTTTCTCTTCTCTAGGAATCCTCTACTCTACGTAACGGCCCCCCGCGTCCACACCCCCTACAGCGCATGCGCATACCCTCCGCTATCCTCTCCTACACTCACCCCCATTCTCTACTCTAGAGAGAACGTCGAACGTTACCTAGAGAAGGCAATGGCACAGTACACACAGACATACAGCCACACGCCCTTCGTGCTTGCGGGTGACTTCAACGTGCATATAACCACGAACGACTGGCTCATCCACCACATGGTAGACCTGTACTCGTTGCGACGCATTTCCGACGACAACCGACAACCATAAGGGGAACGTGCATAGACCTCATCTTCGCAAACTTCACAATGAAAACTCTTCAAAAGCAACCCCTGACGCCACACTGCACCGATCACAAGGCCGTCGTCTTCAAAGCGCCGCGTGCACCGACGCAAGGAATCGCACACGTTCCCTAAATAAACACGCAACCACCACATTCTCCGTCTTCTCTTATACATGTTAATTTATCCTTTCAATAAAATTCCCGCTCAAGCTATCCATCTCTCCGCTGCTTCGCATCCACACATGCTTCCCTTTAGTGGGAGATGGCGAATTTTCTTTGATCTCAATATGTTAGTTTATATTTTACAACGTCATATCCGTGACGGAAATACGTCAGAGGACATGTGGTGGACCCCGGCATAAAACACTTTCGTGTTAAAAGAAAATGCTGAGGGCAACGCCACATTGGAATTCGCACATCAAACGCCGCGACGTCATACATTTTGACGGCATCTATTAGTGCCCACATAGTTACAAATCTGTAAAAATGAAGGGAATTGACCTTTCAGGGGGCCATAGATGTAACATACCTATTTTCAGGAAATTCCCTTGAGCCAATGTCTCCGAGGTACGACATATCAGTGCCGTCATGCGTGCGTGGAGATTTCGGCACAAAACATAAAAGTGGAACTTTGACCTTTATTTTCTCCGGTCTTAATAAACTTATCTTGATTCAATTAAAGACATTAGAGCTCTGAGAGTACACTTTATCAATCTAAACCTATTCATTGTTTCACTCTAGTGTCCCTTTAAGAAATGAGCAAAGCCCAAGCCCGGCCCGACCCGAGCCCGCCACCTTAAACCCTCGCCCGGGCCTAAGCCCGGAGCTTCCAGCCCGAGCCCGGGCCCACTGTAGAAACTACTTTACCCGGCCTGGCCCGGCCCACGGGCCGGGCCGGGCTCGTGTTTTCAGGTAGGCCCGTGCAGTGCTCTAAGCGACATATGTGGGGAAAAGCCCGCCTCTTCTCTTTTCTCGCTGCTCCGACCTCTCCAAGGCTGGCGCCGAGTCGGTATTGGCCAGATGCCGTCACATGAGTTTCAAAGCTCCGCCGGAGAGGCTGTCCGCGTGGCGGTCGCGAGAACTAGTGGCGCGTGTTGTGATCGGCGCGGGCGACGTGCAAGCGGTTAGAGCGAATGGTGCGCTGTGTTCACTCGTCACTTCTGGGACTCTTTTTGACCCTGCTTGGTGTCTTGCACAAAAACACGTGTGTCATGTACGACGCGTAGCGAGGAGGAACAGATTCATCTACGGTGCGGTATGCTGACGTTCTTTGCGCCGGGCTCCAAGAGCTACTACCGCAACGACGACTCCGTTTCACGCCACTTATTTATTTATTTATTTATTTATTTATTTCCTTTGTAAACATCGTTACACAATGGCAGGGGCCAAGATAACAGCTGATATAAGCAGCTTGAGATGTTCGTAGCCCCCGGTCTCTTTCGCGCTGGGGCGACGGGCGAGCCGACGCAAGATCATAACAGAATTTCCTTTCTGTCTAGGCTTGCACGTTACCCGAGAGTTCATTTTGTTGTGCAAATAAAATTATCATTATTATTATTATTATTCTTATTATTATTATTATTATTATTATTATTGCGACGATCAGAGGAAGAAGAAAAATATCATCCGGCAGGGCAAGAGATAAGATGGAGATGAAGAAGAAGTCGAGTTCGCGATGAACGTTTACGATGGTGCGTTAATGACAGTAAAAGGAACGTTACATTTTGGCGCAGTCGCATAGGTTAGGACCCTGTGGGTGCCGTTTACAATCGCCCAAGAAGAAGACGGCCATCTGCTCATCAAGAAATGCCAGGAAGACGGAGATGTTCCAAAATAGTGAATTGTTGGGCTAGTTGGTACGACATTTGGCATATAAAGAAATACCTAAGTGATCTTTATTTCTTTCCTAGCCTTCGCTCTCATATGCCAAACGGAGATGTTGCCATCGACCTTCCAGAAAAGGTCAGCGCACCGGACTTCTTAGCGTTTCTAGCTAATAAGGCTAACATCACCGTAGAAGAAATGGTCTCCAAGGGTTCCGTCGATCTACTAACGGCTGAGTTCATACAGTGTACCGGATTATGCATGGCGCAGCAGCTGAGCGTAAAAGAGTCCCTCTAATAATGGATCATGTCTTGCGCGCGCAAGAACGTCAAACGCAAGAAAACCAACAGCTGTTGTCCCTCTTGACGTCAATAGTCAAGTCATCAGTACATACACCGGGAGATGCCGTTATGCCTGACTGTCTCGACGATACTCTAATGAGACCATCAGTCTGGCTTCCAGTTTTTTGAGTATGCATGCTCCCAGAATAACTGGACCAGTGACAGTGACCGAATCAGAAATATGCGACGTTTTCTGGTCGGAAACGCAAGACAGTGGTATGACTTACGCATATCAAGCCACACATTTGAGCCATGGAATGAATGGAAAAATAGCTTTATCCATTCATTTGACCCGAATGATGTTGACAGTTGGGACAAGGCCATTCTTTACAAGCACCGAGAAGGAACAATTGTCGATTATTATTTCGAAAAGCGCCGACTATTGCAGCTCGCGGACACCGACCTTTCGCAGTAGTCCTTAGTCGCCTGAATTATTCATGGAATGACTCGGATTTCGCAGCGCGAAATCATGCCACGGCCACATGCGACGGTGGAAAAACTACTACATTCCTTAAGGAACATCCCAACCGATTTCATGTCACCTTGCCACATGACATATCAAGGCGTCTTACCAAACCCGTCAAACCCAACAGAAATAATTCATTTGGCAAAGTCCGCTGTAGGCTTGCGCTACGCACAAATGACCATCAATAGAAGACTAACTGAAGTGTTGGTGGACACGGGCGCGTCCGTCAGCATCGTCAGTTCTCAACTCATCCCACCTCAAGAAACGTTTACGGGCAAGACTGTTAATGTGCAAAGCTATGACGGAACTTCCCGAATACTCAGTAGGTGGTCTCTGCTTTGTGCCGAATATCAAGGCAGCAAGACGAATGTCGAGGCGCTAATTGTACATGACACCACATTTGATTTTCTTCTGGCTCGACCTGACATGAAGAGAATGAGAATAAATATATCATGGCGCGATGACGTAGAGGTGGAACATTCAGTTGAAACTGTACATGGGGATGAACCCCTCTCAAAGATGGTGACAGCAAGCGAATAAGTATCAACGCAATATCCAGAACTAATATGTATTGGACAATATCCACCTGCGGCCAAGGTTCCAAGAGTGCCTTTAAAGCTCAGTGACACTACTGTCGTACGTACAAAAACCATACGGCATGTCCTACGAAATAAAGAAGTGGTTGAAGCAAGAACTACAAGGCTTGCTCAATGCTGAGATTATTCGGCCTTCTACATCCTCGTTCGCATCACCAATTACTATAGTGCCGAAAGAGGATGGGACATATACAATGTGCACCGACTACCGGCTTGTCAACCGCCAGACCGACCTATTTCCTTACCCGATGCCCTGAATCGATGAAATTATTCATGAAATGGGTGGCTGCTCATGGTTCTGCCGCATCGACCTCTGCAAGGGATCCTGACAAGTTCCACTAGTAGGTGAATTCAAGCACTTTACAGCATTTGTCACGCCCTTCGACATGTTTGAATACAACAGGCTGCCATTCGGGTGGAAAAATTCGGGGGCGTGGTTCCAAAGAATGATGAACAATGTGCTCCAGGATTTTATCGGCAACTTATGCAATGTCTACGTGGATGACATCATCACATGCTCAAAAACGCATCACGACAACTGCTTGCATCTCTCCAAGGTGTTAAACGCGTTAAGTCAAGCAAGGTTGAAAATAAATATCCAGAAGAGCGACTTTTTCAAGAATGCCGTAGTCTTCTTGGGAAGAGTTTTTGATGGACGTACAAAGAGCACGAAAGAGGAATCCATAAAACGCATAACCCAGCTGACGAAGCCATGCGATGTGCATTCTCTTCGTGTATTGTTGGGATTAGCCGGACATTTCAGAGCTTTTATAAAGGCTCACGAGAACGGATAACTGGGCTAGTTTGTGGGAATTCATGTTAAGGTGGGTAGCGCCAAGACACACGGACAAAAGCGAGGAATGAATACACAGGACAAGCGCTTGTCTCGTGTATTCATTCCTCGCTTTTGTTCGTGTGTCTCTGCGCTACCCACCTTAACATGAATTTTATAAAGGACTGCACCACAAAGACCAAGTGCCTGACTTTGCTAACACAAAAGGACACTCCTTTCATGTGGACACAAGAATGCGAAAAAACGTATCATGAGCTCGTCAAGACAATTTCATCAGACCCGGTTTTAACAATTCCCGATTTTACCACGACGCTTGAACTGAACACAGATGCTTCGTATTACGGTACAGGTGCAGTGTTGTACCAAAGACACGAGAGTGAGCCGGCCAAAAGACAACTCAAAGTGATTGGGTACTACTCATATACGTTCACCAAGGCCGAGATCAACTACCCGACAACTCAGAAGGAAGCAGTAGCTGTTGTCATGGCTCTAAGATATTTCAGAACGTACCTAGACGGACGACACTTTAAGCTATTCACGGACAACCAAGCCTTGACGTACATACTCAACCTATCGCAACCCAAAGGAAGGCTCGCTAGGTGGGTGAGTGAGATAGAACAATTTACATTCGATGTTGCTCACAGGCCAGGAACCAAGCTTCGAGGCTAATCCCCACGCCAGGCAAGACCACCCAGAAACCACAACAGTTGGCGAGGCCGGCTCCAAACTCACCAGTGCTTGAGCACATGGAAAGGACAGATGTTCTCGTGCCTGACATACTCCTCACTCAGACAAAGAAACCAAAGTTTTTGGGGCATGTGCGGTTGTCCTCTATGTCGAGCCTGATGGCAGTGGACGCCCGTTACTCGGAAACGCGGTACGTTCCACCTGGCTTGTGCTGTTGAAGAGCGCCGATGAGATTTGGTCTGTCATCTGCAAAGCTAAGATGCGCGCGGCGACAGAGCAGATGCTCTCCATGTGACCACGACACATCAGTGCAGTTACCTACCGTTCATCGCGAGTCTCCTACGGTGCGTCTAGAGGTGCGACGAGAGAGGCGACACCGGCGGCTACGACCTTCCCTCAACAGCCAGTGCCGAACACCAGAAACATCCGCCCTCCAGCCAGACAAAGCTAATCCGATGTCTGCAAAGACCTCCAAGAAGTAGTCAATTTCGGCCCCTAGAGACATTTCCGCGGCTGGACACTACGTCGCAGTCGTGGCCGAGTGTAAGGATGACAACGCCGAATCGGCGCGGGCGCGCGCTAAGCGACTGCGGAGAAGAGGAAGAAGTCAGGGAATAGAACAGCCGGCCTAGTGAACAGGCGTTTTATCTATGTCTCTGTGTCGTTCCTTGACAATGTATACAGGGTGTTTTTTTTTTAAGCAATACAGATTTTTTCTGAAAAAGCTATAGGGTGTGTTCAGATAAGAACGTCGGTGCATGTCCGCCGACCCCCTTTAATTTCGCCGAAAAAAATATATTTTATTGTCCGAGCCCCCTAGGACCACAACACCACTTTCGGTTTCGCGAGAAAAAAATTTCACCTTCTTTAAAAAAAATTCACAAGTCTGCACTGAGCCGCCACCGCCTCTTTCGGATTTCGCGAAAATGGGATTTCGATGAGACGCTACAAAAACACTATTGTAGCTGTAGGTCCGAAAAATTTGCTCCACATACTATGGATAGTTTGTGTTGAGAAAAAATTATTACTTTGCAGTTTTTATGTTGCTCTGTTAAGAAAAAAAATCGCAAAGTCGACACAAAGCTCAATAATGCTCACATTTAAGATTTTTTTCCTCCGCAAGTATAAACGCCAGGCTTCCCAAAGTTTTTGAAAACATTGCCATATGTTTGGTGAACAATTGTGTTGAACGAAATACCTGAGAGTGGCTTCAAACGTTAACCAGAAATGTTCAACTGAGGACATGTCTCTCAAAATGCAATATTTTGAAGATCATTAAAAAAAAAACACCATCTTCGATGTTCTTTAAACTCTCCAGAATTAAAGCCAAGCACGTGTTCTAACTTAATCTGTAAAAACATGTTGAATTATTTTTGTGAGGTCGGAACTACGAAGCACGAAAAGTGGCCAAATTGACGTATAGTGAGTAACCGCAACATTGAGCGAGCATGGAGCAATAGTTGCCATTATCGTTATTTTTAGGTCGCGAATGTCTTCTGTGGATTGACGGATTGTCAGGAATAAAACAGGAACAGTTGGTTTTGAAGAGGAAATTATTACTACATTTTTTTTACGCAAATCACAAACACTTCTACACGGGTTCCAGCCACTGAGCATGCCGCGATAATGAGTCGCACTCTTCGCAGGAATCGCTTTCAAAATTTTTCGCGCATGTGAGCCTGCGTACGCCTCATAAAGGAGGTGGCTGGAGAGGATCCACCGCTGGATATTTATCGCTTCCCATGGCACATCGGTAATGTGATAACGCAGACGGTGCGTGTCGGCACAAGAGGCGCTTCTGCAGCACGACTGCGCTCACCAGGTCCCTAAAAAAATGACATAAACAAGAAACAGCTCAACTCGCTTAAGAAAGGTCGAAGTAATAAGAGAACGTCGGCTTTCACTTCCGTTCGTCGTTGACAACCCGGCAGTCCTCTGCTGGTGAACGAACGTGTGTACGCGTGCGCGTATTACACTCCCCTGATATTGATGGCCACGTTGTGGAGCTCAAAGCGACCGTTTTGCGCTGACTACCGAAAGAGGCATACGAAGAAGATTGCCTACAAGTGGAACTTTCGACGTGTGCAAGATTTTAATGTCGCCTTACTAAGAAAGCGCATGCCAGAAAAAGCCTCATCCATCAGAGAAACCGACATTTTGTGCCAGAGCTGTTTCAACCGCTTGAAACAGATCGCCGTAGAGTTAGATGCATCTCAGTCTGACGCAAATTTTGTTCCCGAACAAACTGCTGTCGAAGAGGTAAACGTACTCGTTAAGACAACCGACGTGACAACTCTGAAAATTCCGGCGAAAGTTAAAGCACAATGCCGAGTGTCTTACGCCAAGCGTAAGAAAGCGGAGATCGAGGGCGCTATCTCCAGGACAATTTCTGCTGTCCTTACAATAGCATACGCCACTACAGAGGAACCTGGTCCTTCAGGTGAAACCTGCAACACGTGTCGCGAGTGGCTGCGCAACCTAAAGCACACATTCGATACCTGCGAATCATACTATGAACGCTGCCGCCTCCTGACATTGCTCCCTGTGAACCTTTCTCATCAAGAAATTCAAGAAATGATTCCATCCGCAACTCGGCACCTCATTCGGAAATCCAGAAAATACAGACACCCGGGTGTGGTCAAATCCGAACCTCTACACCAGATCGAAGCTGAAGCCAGAAAACATACAGGCAGCAGTGAAATACTATACTGACGATGAGCTCAACTCCACCCAACAAAGCCCAAACAAGAAAGATTTCATTGCAATTAGTTCTAAAAGACAAAAAAGAGTACGTTTCAAAACGGCTGATGACCAGGTCCATTCGGGAAACATTTCGTCTACAGCGGCTCACCCTGACACAGGGATCGAGCTCACGAAGTTCTCCTCCTTGACGCCGAAATGGGTTGTGTGCACAAGGTTGCTTCACCAGGAGCAAGATACGCACAAGGGCTTCAGTGACGTTTGTGACTGTCTAACTTGTCTGACTATGACCTGTGACTATGACTCCCTGTGTATACAATATGGGTAAATAAACAGTTCCTTCCGAGAGCTCGAATTGACTACATTTCTGGAAATCTTGCGGTTAGTCCCTTACGCCAGGACCAAAACTGCGACGCGTGCACGCACGCAAATGAACAAATTTGCACTTTAAGGCAACTCTTTTGTTTTATCTGTCAAGCTGTTGTCCCTCGAGCACAACAGATGACATTCTGGGCCTAAAAATAACGATAATGGCAACTATTGCTCCATGCTAGCTCAATGTTGTGGTTACTCACTATACGTCAATTTGGCCACTTTTCGTGCTTCGTAGTTCCGACGTCACAAAAATAATGCAACATGTTTTTACAGAATTAAGTTAGAACACGTGCTTGGCTTTAATTCTGGAGAGTTTAAAGAAAATCGAAGATGGTGTTTTTTTTTAAATGATCTTCAAAATATTGCATTTTGAGAGACATGTCCTCAGTTGAACATTTCTGGTTAACGTTTGAAGCCACTCTCAGATATTTCGTTCCAACACAATTGTTTACCAAACATATTGCAATGTTTTCAAAAACTTTGGGAAGTCTGGCGTTTATACTTGCGGAGGAAAAAAAATCTTAAATGTGAGCATTATTGAGCTTTGTGTCGATTTCGCGATTTTTTTTCTTAACAGCACAACATCAAAAACTGCAAAGTAATAATTTTTTCTCGACACAAACTATCCATAGTATGTGGAGAAAATTTTTCGGATCTACAGCTACAATAGTGTTTTTGTAGCGTCTCATCGAAATCCCATTTTCGCGAAATCCGAAAGAGGCGGTGGCGGCTCAGTGGAGACTTGTGAATTTTTTTAAAGAAGCTGACATTTTTTCTCGCGAAACCAGAGGTGGTTTTGTGGTCCTGGGGACTCGGACAACAAAATATATTTTTTTCGGCGAAATTAAAGGGGGTCAGCGGACATGCACCGACGTTCTTATCTGAACACAGCCTATAATAGTTAGGCACTTGTCGTCTTCGCAACCAATTTCTAGGCCGAGGCGGAAAGATTTTGCTACTAATTAGATCACTCAGCAATGGTTAATTAACAAAAATTATATAATTAACTTTTTTATTATCAATTTTAGGGCGGTTGTTTATACGGCGAAGTTGTTCTACGTCACAATTTATGGCGAGCCTAGTTTTTAAAAATCGAAAATATCGCGCGTAGTTTCAGAGATACATCGTCGAATTTACAGACCGCGATGCTGGAGAAATCGAAACTCAACGCACCGGGTGCGCCGGAAGGGCGGTCCATGTGTTGCGTCACGCCGGAACGCCCCATTGCGTAATTCGAATGATGGTGCGCCGCGCGAGAAACGATGTGTCGTCCTAGCAGAGCATGCCGACCAATGGTCCTTCGTGCGTGATGTGCGGTGGTTGTGTGATTCTTTGTACTTTTAACTTCTGAAAGGCACAAGACTCGAATGTTAAGTCGAAAGCCTGTAATGTCTCATACTCGCGATGACCGGTGTCCAGACCCCCGGCACGGTGCCAGCTGTGGCGTCTCCCCTTCACGCGGGAGGATAAATGAGCCTTGTAAGCGCTGGAACGCGGATGGCGTCTGCACGATGCTCAAAGTGCGAGGATAAGAACGCATGCGAGAAACGGAGGCAGGTTAGTCTCGCTGCTATTCGCATTAAAAATTAAAAAAAGGAAACACGCTCACATTGCGTTGCGGCGTGACGCAGCACACGGACCACCCTTCCGGCGGTCCGTGTACTGCCATTTCTATATATATATATATATATATATATATATATATATATATATATATATATATATATATATATATATATATATATATATAGATATATATATATATAGAGAGAGAGAGAGAAATGGCGCGAAAGAAATAATTCAGAAAACTATTTGCCGGCGCGCGGAATCGCAAGGGCGACTTCATTCCGGCAGCGCGCGGGGTTTAACCACTGGGCCACGAAAGCGCAGGTCCTTGGACATAGTAACGGCGATCTATTTATATATACCGCAATAGGGTACGTATTTGGGCTGGTTGGTTCATGTTTTCCAGTAGAAAACAGCGCTAAAAGACGGGACGAAGAAAGGACACAAACCACAGCGCTGACTAGCAAGAACAAACTGGAGCTGGAAACTTCGAGTAAGCTGCAGAGGTCAAGGTTAAAGAGACTGTGGATGGCACAGCTTATATCTGCAAAGATGCAAAATGTCAAGACAGCGTCAAAGCCACAAATGAGATATCCCAGACAAAGGCAGAGGAAAAAAGCTGTTGCTTCCAAGGCGAAAGCAGCCAAGACGACGAAATCAAGAAAATTTGTCAGGAACAGGTACACCAGAACCTCGCGGAAGAATCCGCATAATGGATCACCCTGCCAACAAAAACCGATCATTGAAAGCACAAGTTCACGGCAGGCGACGCGTTCAAAGGCACCAGCGTGGTACAAGTGTCGGAAGCAAGGATGGAAGGTCAGGTACGGGAGGAAACCTGGACTGTTCTACGTGAATTGACTTGGACTTCATACAAGTACTGATGAACAAACAATGTGAATTTAGAACCCATGTGTATTGGTGTTCATCTTCGTCAGGCGTCACTGTAGGGGCGCGGAGGATGTTCAAAAGTGTGTAGACGACGAGAAGTGGTAGTATCATCATTACGATAAGATCAGTGTTCGAATAAAGAAGAGGTTTACGGGGGGGCTTCACCATGGGGACGGCGGCTTCTCCTTTTCTCAACAAGCTGCCCCCCTGACAGATTTGAAATGCAGCTGTTTCCAGTTTTCAACAACAAATTATAGTTATTATGTAAGTTCTCAGTACTCTAGCACTGGTTATCAACCTTGATTTCGAGATGAAATTTCTTTCTTTCTAAAAACGCGTTTTCACCATGAAATTTGCTTCTTTCTATCGGCAACTGCGACTAAGCGTTTTTACAGTTACTAAATTTTTCAGCAAATAAAACATGCACTCACAATTTTTTAGTCAATTATTCAGGTTCTAGCGGCCATCTTCATCTTCATCGGCCGCCAATTAATTGTGGCGCGCTCAGGCGCATGTGCATGCCCATGCGCCTCGTTCCTCGTGCGGCGCGCTGCGAGGTTAGAGACACATGGGCATGCGCATGCGCTTGAGCGCGCCATAATTTATAGGCGGCCCAGTCAAAGCGGCCGCAGATGCCCTCTCCCGTATCGACGCGATATCAGCGCCCACACTTGACTTCGAAGAAATTGCCGCGGCGCAACTTACAGACGTCGAACTTCGGGACATCCGTTCATCCACCACGTCACTGGCGCTGACCGACGCTCCCCTTCCACTTTCTTCACCACGTTATAGGGACTGAGGTTAGTTCCTCTATAACAATGCGTATGGCGGCGAGCGAAAGACCAGGGAACCGTTCAGGCCGATGGCAGGAGCAGAAGAAGAGTATTCTTTATTATCTTTTTCTAACTTCGCAGCGCGCCGCACGAGGAACGAGGCACATGGGCGCCATATGCCTCGTTCCTCGCGCCATAATTAATAGGCGGTCGATGAAGAAGAAGATGGCCGCTAGACAGGTTAAAGGGCTAAAATTGTATATTTGGCCTAATTATTTATTTTACAAAAATTCAGCCGTTTAAGCTTTTCTTTATGCATATTTGAGCAATATTTGAGCAACTGCCTTGTTAGTAAGAGCACACCGTTAGACATACTGTAAGTTTGTTCAGAGTTGAGTCAAGTTTTCTTTGCAAAGAGCACTGATGAATTTACGCTCATTTCGTGTTTATCTCACACTGAGAAAAATGGCTTTACCATGCACCAAAGAGTTCAAAGTGATCACATGTAACTACAGGCAACTACACCAGACAGGGTGATTTGGTGGTTATTGTGCTCGACTGTTGACCCGAAGGTCGTGGGTACTTAGATATAGGTGCACGTCGAACAACGCCAGGTACTCATACTTTTCAAGGCCCTCCACTGCGGTGTGCCTCATAATCATATCGTGGTTTTCTCTATCTCTCTCTTTCTCCATCTTTAAATCTCCCCCCACCCCTTTCCCCTAGTGTAGGGTAGCATACCGGCCCTATTAGACTGGTTAACATCCCTGCCTTTCCTTTCCCTCCTCTTCTTTCCTTCCTTCCTTCTGACGTTAAGCCCAAACAATTATTTACGGGCATCAAGTAACTTCACATACAAGCCGCTATAATATTGCTGAGGTCCGGCACATTAGTGCAAAGTTTTCTCGTTCAATCGGTACTTCAGGTAAAATTTCGATTTGGGCTACCAATTTTATGGAAAATATAAATATGAGCTTTCTAAAGTTGTTACTGTAGGTTCCTGCAGCGAAGACACACTGGTTCAAATTTCTCACGATGCAGCAACGGTACAAGTAACGTGCGTTACCTTTTTGTTTGGAGGTAACGTAGGGTGGCAGCGCGTCCCTTTTTCGTTAGTGTAACGAGTACCCTACTTAGTTCTTTTTATTGCGATAGCAATTATATGGAAACTCTCGACTGATTTTTGCCGTTGCCGTCGCCTTCAAGCCACGGATATATATATATATATATATATATATATATATATATATATATATATATATATATATATATATATATATATATATATATATATATATATATATATATATATATATATATATGTGTATATTGTTAAGGCGTTTATTTGCCGGTACTCAGAGATACTTCGTAATGCGCGAGCGCGAGCGGCGCGAGCGGCGTCCTTTTTGCAGATGACCCACTAGAAGGCTCTCGAGAGTGCAACCCATTTCTACGTTCCAGTGCATCGCTACAATTATCCCCGGGGACGAAAAGGGAGGCGCCGGGCGACCTAACAGCTTGTCACTATGAGCAGGTCATAGTAGGCCTTCAGGCGCTCCACGTTGACAATGTCACGCCCTCGACGGCGCATGTCCGCAGATTGTTCGATGGGTTCGATCAGGTAGTTGAACCGGAGATGTGCGCTCGATGACACGGTAGGGGCCTTCGTATTTCGGCAGCAGTTTTGAAGAGAGGCCAGCTGCGGAGGTAGGGACCGAGAGCCATACGAGCGCTCCAGGGAGGAACGTGGGCTCAGAAGTGGCGGAACCATCACGAATACTCTTCTGCCGTTCTTGTTCATTCGTCGTGAAGGTCTTGGCGAGCTTGCGACACTCTTCAGCAAGCCTGGCTGTGTCCGAAATAGGGGCATACTCAGATAGGTCCGGCGTGTACGGGAGTATCGTGTGGATGGTGTGCGACGGGTGCCGTCCGTATAGTAAGAAGAAGGGTGAAAAACCAGTAGTGCTCTGAGGGGCGGTATTGTAAGCGTAGGTGACGAAGGGCAGTATAGCATCCAAATTCGTGTGGTCGGCGGCGACGTACATCGAAAGCATGTCGCCGAGGGTGCGGTTAAAGCGTTCGGTGAGGCCATTTGTCTGCGGGTGGTAAGCAGTAGTTTTGCGGTGGACAGAATGGCACTCCGTGAGGATGGCTTCGACGACTTCCGACAGCAAGACACGGCCTCGATCGCTGAGAAGCTCCTGGGGTGGACCGTGACGCAGTATGAATCGGTGCAGCAGGAAGGAGGCAACATCGCGCGCAGTAGCCGCAGGGAGGGCGGCGGTTTCGGCGTATCGCGTTAGATGGTCCACGGCGACGATGGCCCAGCGGTTACCAGCCGACGTCAGAAGAAGTGGTCCATACAAATCGATACCCACGCGCCCAAACGGACGGTCAGGGCAAGGCAACGGTTGTAAACCGGCTGGGGGGCATGCGTGTTGACGGTTTGCGGCGTTGGCAATCGAGGCCGGAACGAACGAAGTTCTGCACGTAGCGGTACATCCCTCGCCAGAAGTAGCGTTGTCGAATGCGGTGGTAAGTTTTGGCCACCCCAGAGTGCGCGCATTGTGGATCAGAGTGAAATGACTCACATATTTCCGACCGCAGACTGCGGGGTATCACGAGTAGCCACTGCCGGCCGTCGGCGTTGTAATTGCGTCGATGCAGCAGGCCGTCACGCATGGCGAAATGGTGAGCTTGACGACGCAAGGCGCGAGTGGATGGTGTTGTGGACGGATCAGAGAGCAAGTCGATCAGCGGGGCGATCCAATTATCCTTGCGCTGTTCGGTAGCGATGATGTGGGCATCGATGACAGAAATAGCAATGGAAGATACTGAGCAGGGGGCTTTGTCGCCAGGCAGAGGGGAGCGCGAGAGGGCGTCGGCGTCAGCATGCTTGCGTCCGTTGTGGTACAGCACGCGGATGTCGTAGTCTTGCAGGCGAAGAGCCCAGCGGGCGAGACGCCCTGAAGGATCCTTCAATGACGACAGCCAGCATAGTGCGTGATGGTCGGTGACGACATCGAATGGGCGACCATACAAATAGGGTCGAAACTTTGTAAGGGCCCAGACGATCGCCAGGCACTCTTTTTCCGTGACGGTGTAATTTGTCTCGGCTTTCGTGAGCGTACGGCTTGCGTATGCCACGACATATTCGGGGAATCCGGGTTTGCGCTGCGCCAGGACAGCGCCGAGGCCTACACCGCTGGCGTCTGTGTGCACCTCCGTTGGGGCCGTAGGGTCGTAGTGGCGTAGTATGGGAGGAGACGTCAACAAATGGCGGAGCTTGGCGAATGCGTCGTCGCACTCGGATGACCACGAATTAAGGGGCCCGTTACTTCCAAGGAGCTTCGTCAGTGGTGATATGATCGTCGCAAAGTTTCGTATGAATCGTTGAAAGTATGAGCACAGGCCTACGAAACTTCGCAGTTCTTTGACGGACGCAGGTTTGGGAAATTCGGCCACGGCCCGAAGCTTGGCCGGATCGGGAAGAATTCCGTCCTTGGACACGACGTAACCTAGGATTGTGAGTTGCCGTGCTGCAAATCGGCACTTCTTCAGATTTAGTTGGAGGCCGGCGTTGCTCACACGTGTGAAAACTTCTTTCAGACGTTGGAGATGCGTGGAGAAATCCGGAGCGAAAACAACGACGTCGTCCAGGTAACACAAGCACGTGTGCCATTTCAAGTTGCGCAGAACGGTGTCCATATGCGCTCAAAGGTCGCGGGCGCATTACACAGTCCAAACGGCATGACGTTGAACTCGTACAAGCCGTCAGGTGTGACAAAGGCTGTCTTCGGTCGAGCGTCGTCAGCCATGGGTACTTGCCAGTACCCCGAGCGCAAATCTAGAGAAGAAAAGAATTCGGCTCCGTGGAGGCTGTCAATCGCATCGTCGATGCGCGGTAGTGGATAAACATCCTTGCGAGTGATCTTATTGAGCCGTCGGTAGTCCACACAGAACCGCACAGAACCGTCCTTCTTCGCAACGAGAACAACAGGAGACGCCCATGGGCTGTCCGAGGGCCAAATTACGTCGCGTCGGAGCATATCGTCTACTTGCTCATTAATTACCCGACGTTCGGCAGGCGACACGCGGTATGGACGTTGCCGTAACGGTGGCTGGGCGCCAGTGTCGATGCGATGTGTAACAGCGGACGTGCGACCGAGAGAAGTTTGCCCGACATCGAAAGAAGATCTAAATTCTTGCAACAGGCCCAGAAGCTGGGAACGCTGGACCGACGTAAGGTTATCAGCGATGTAGTTACCAAATACACCAGCAGATGACGGATCAGACGTGGAAACAGCACTGATGGTACGGGAACTGGGACAGTGCGAGTCATCGGGTACGTCCAGGACTTGTGCATCGTCGACGGGTTCCACTCTGCCGAGACAATCCCCTCGAACCAACTTAACAATGTACGGGAAATGGGTTGGTCACAAAAAAAAAATTCCCCATCTCCCGCTAAAGGGAACCATGTGTGGATGCGAAGCAGCGGGGAGATAATTAGCTTGAGCGGGAGGAACGTCGCCACTCTCATTTCACGGCAGCGGTCCGGGCGCTCATCGCGGCGCTGCACAGGAGAGAGAATGAGGCACGCGCGCTCCGTCATTTTCATACCGCGGAACTACCGTGGCGCCCCCCAGAGGAGTATGCAGCTGTCACACCACCTGTCGTGCGCGCCGCTCCGCAGAGGATTCCTGGAGGACAGGACGGGGGGGGACCGTAGGAGAGGAGAGAGAGAGGGGACGTGCATGCGCTGTGGGACGCGAAAGCACTTCCGTAGAGTAGAGGATTCCTAGAGGAGAGAGGGGGGCGAGGACGCGCATGCGCTGTGGGGATGTGGGACGCCGGAGCCGCTCCGTAGAGTAGAGGATTCCTAGAGGAGAGCAGGGGGGCGAGCGTAGGAGAGCATAGGGGAAGGGATGCGCTGTGGGACGCGGGGGGCCGCTCCGTAAAGGTAGAAGATTCCTAGAGGAGAGAAAGGGGTGAGCGTAGGAGAGAGATGGGGGAGGGGACGCGCATGCGCTGTGGTGGTGTGGGACGCGGGAACGGACTAAGCCCCCCTCCAAACACATGCAAGCAAGATTAAGGAATGGGGTCAACCTGGGCGACAGACACCACCTGCCTAGCCATTGCTAAGCAGCCTCTCTGTGCTCTCGGCCATGACTCTGGTGACTATGTAGTGGTTGACGGCCTTCATATTACTACAGTGTTCTGGTTCGCATAATGGGTACTTCCCTACTTCATGAAAGTGGCCGGACGCGGGACGCGGGACGGGGGGACGCGGGAGGGACGGACAGAGCCCCGAGCATAAGATGCTTCGCATCTAAAATAGCGGTGTTGCCCCGAGTTACTTGCACGGTCGCGAAAGGTACCAGCAGCCCTTTCCTACTGCAACCACGGTCAGATGGCGAAAGGAGTGCAACTGTGTCGGAGATACCGGCGCAGTAGACCGACACAGCCGTTGACGAGCTTGGAGGCACTGTCGTATCGTCTTTGACGAGGATCTTGCTCAGTGCCGAGGGACTGTCTAGTGGCGTCAAATGTGAGAACGGTGAGAGTTCAATTTCGGCGGAGGCACAATGAATGACGGCGTCGTGGCGGGAGAGAAAGTCCCATCCCAGAATGACGTCATGGGAGCATGCAGTAATGATGATGAACTCGACGACATATAGAACGTCCTGAATGACGACGCGAGCTGTGCACACTGCTGTAGGATGAATACTCTGCGAACTTGCGGTACGGAGCGACATCCCAGAAAGTGGCGTCGTCACTTTGCGGAGTAAACGGCAAAGTTTTGCGTCCATAACGGATACGGCGGCTCCAGTATCTACAAGGGCAGATGCGCGAACACCGTCCACAAACACGTCTATCACGTTCGATGGGCTTCTCTGAGGGCTTTCGCAGTTCGACAGCGTCGCAGCCCTTGCCTCGTGGACTGCGACGACTAGTTTTCCTGGTCGCGTGCGGGCGGACGTGGCCGCATCGGCGACAGTGAGCGACGTCGTGGAGACTGTGAACGGCGTGTAGATGGTGCGGGGCCGGACGTCGGTGACATAGGCGGCGGTTGGTCATAATAAGGGCGGCTCGATTCGCTGGGAAGGTTGGATGCGACCCGAGGCTGCTGCACGCGATTGCAATAACGTGCGACGTGACCGGCGCAACCGCAGGCAAAGCAGATGGGGCGGTTGTCATAAGTGCGCCATCGGTTCGCGGGTCCCGGCCATGTCGCAGAACGCGATGGGCGAGGCGGCTGCTGATATGACTGCATGGTGGGCGGCAGTCGCGGCACGTGGACGACGTCGGCGTATGTATGCGGCACAGTCGCGTCAAAGGCCTGGGGTCTGGCGACGGCTTCGGTGTAACTAAGCGGGCCAGCCACAGGAATCGGTGGGGGGTGGCCTGGCTACAACTTGTGCGTAGCTAAGTGGCGCAGGTACTGGAGGCGGCTGGTGGTATTCAGGCATGACCTCCGCGATTTCCTGCTGAATCGCTCGGCGGAGGGGAGGCAGAAGTGTAGTTGACGGTTGTTCGACATGTTGCGGTGGAGCGAAAGCCAGTAAAGAGAACCTGGCGGGCAATTTCCTCACGCACGAACGACTTGATTTCGGCGAGCAAGGTGGTGTGGTCAGAAACGGCCGACAAGCCCGCGAGGTCAGCGTCGCGTGATGGTGGTCGACGGGTCATCAAGCGCTGCCGGCGCAGCTCCTCGTAACTTTGGCACAGCGTTATGACCTCTGCCACAGTGCGAGGGTTCTTGGCCAGGAGCATGGTGAAGGCATCGTCGGCGATGCCTTTCAGAACATGTGTGATTCTGTCCGAGTCCGACATGCTTGCGTCTACTTTCTTGCACAAGTCGAGGATGTCCTCGATGTAGCTGGTGAAGGACTCGCCTGACTGCTGTGCTCGTTCACGCAAACGCTGTTCGGCTTGCAGCTTACGTACGGCAGGACGGCCGAACACGTCGACGACGGCGGTCTTAAAAGCGGACCAAGTCGGGAAATCGGATGCGTGGTTGTTGTACCACATGCCGGCCACACCCGCGAGGTAGAAAACCAGGTTGCTGAGTTTGCCTGCCTCGTCCCATTTATTGGGGACGCTCACGCGTTCGTAAATGGCGAGGCAGTCCTCGACGTCAGTGCCATCCGCGCCGGTGAAGACAGGAGGGTCGCTGATGCGGGGGACACCGGGACATTGCGTCGGCGCAGGAGGAAGCGTTTGCTGAGCGGCGTCTTGGGGCATGGTTGATGGCACGGTACGGGATCGGAGCTCCAAGGGCATCGAATGCGGACCGAAGTTGTTTTAAGGGCACAGCACTCTCCACCAAATTGTTAAGGCGTTTATTTGCCGGTACTCAGAGATACTTCGTAATGGCGACAGCCACGGCCAGGCACGAACTCTCAGCGCGAGCGGCGTCCTTTTTGCAGATGACCCACTAGACGGCTCTCGAGAGTGCAACCCATTTCTAGGTTCCAATGCATCGCTACAATGTATATATATATATATATATATATATATATATATATATATATATATGCAAGGAAGGGACGTTTACTTTACTCTGACGAAGGCTGGTCCACCAGCCGAAAACGTTCAGTAAAGACGCTTTCAAGAAAGTTTCGTCGTCCCTTCCTTGCATACAATACGTCGGGTCCAGCGTGAATGACGTTCAAAGAATCCGGTATATATATATATATATATATATATATATATATATATATATATATATATATATATATATATATATATATATATATATATATCGAAAAGTGTTTCAGCAGATCCAGTGCTTTGTATGCGTTGAAAAACGACGGATAACGTGCGAAAATGTTTATTTAATCGTTTCGGCAGGAAGGCCTGCCCTGACGAAGGCAGGCCTTCCTGCCGAAACGTTGGATGGAACATTTTCGCACGTTAGTCCGTCGCTTTTTCAACGCATATATATATATATATATATATATATATATATATATATATATATATATATATATATATATATATATATATATACAGAGAGAGAGAGAGAGATTTTCGAACCAGCGACCCCTCGCTCCGCAGCGCGCGGCATAGACCCCTAAGGCACGCGCCATCAATGCGCCGGTATAATAACGGCGAGCTATTTAAATACACCAAATGTCGCTAGTGGTACGCAGATCTCGCCGGAGCTTGAGCGTGTTTTCTATCACGCAACGCTCCTACATTTTCTTTCAATTTGAAAACTGCCCTTGATAATAATAATAATATCTGGGGTTTAACGTCCCAAAACCAATCGATGATTATGAGAGACGCCGTAGTGGAGGGCTCCGGAAATTTCGACCATCTGGTGTTCTTTAACGTGCACTGACATCGCACAGTACACGGGCGAAAACTGCCCTTGAGACACGCACGAAAAAGGGGTTCCTTTCTGTGCCCATTCGTGATGTAGAACGAAAAAAAGAAAACACTACGCACACTTGTGTCAGACGCCACCGGGTGGCAGGAGACGCAGAGAGGTCATTCCACGCGCCGCACTTTAAAAGAAAAAAATCTAAGAGTGCCGGGTTTTGCGTTGTCGACACTTGCTGCGCATTGCTCAAACACAAAGGCGTAACAACTATGACAGTTGTTAGTTCACGCTTGTCCTGTGTATACTTGCGCATTCTCTTCGAGCGTCCTTCTTTGTTCTTCAGCGGGAAGCTGCAAGTATCCAGCTGCTTGTCGTTCTTCGTGTGACATTCCACATTCTTGCTATCACATTCATTGCTTCGCCCTTGCGCCGAAACTGTGACTTTTGTCCAGTAACGCCTACAACACTGCTCCGTATACACTGGCACCAAATGAGCGGAGGTCGCCTAGTGCACTGCAAGTCACATATGTCCCTTTCAACGTCCGATAGGGCGCCGCGGTTGTTGCAGCAAGCCGATTTGACGCGACGGATGAACCGCGATTCCCGGAGTTTTCTTTTCCCCGCACCTTTGTCTCGTTTTCTGTGGACATATGTGACTAGAAGTGGACTGGCCGACATCCGCTTATATGGTGCCAGTGTATAACTGAGGATGCCACCCGCATAGGTGGCGAAACGTCTATGTAATTTTGTCATATTTTTGTTGTGTTAACCCGGAGTAAATTTTTTAGAATCATTAACTCACCCGGCTTCAAGCACTTCATGGACTCACTCTGAAGACAGAAAAGTGCCGCTTTGCCTACGAGGAGCTCTTGTTCTTGGGACACGTGATTAGCAAGTCTGAAGTTCACCCCGACCCACGGCAAACAGAGGCCATCCCTGCCTTCCCGCCACCAACCGACACGAAGGCCGCACGCCGATTTCTCGGTTATTACGCCTATTAGAGACGCTTCGCCAAGGGTATTTCACGGATCGCCGAGCCGCTAACTCCAGCTCACAGAAACCGTCGTGGAATTACAGTGGGAACCGCCACAAGTTGAAGCATTTCATGAACTGGTAAAACGCTTGAAAATGCCTCCAATACATGAACACTTCGACGAATACGCCGACACGCATAAACCGACGCAAGCAGCGTAGAGCTCGGCGACGTCCTTGTGCAAGGGACTCATGGAGTAGAAATGGTTATTAGTAGAGGCCGGATTTTAGGCAAATGCCTATTTTTAAAGACGATAGTCTTTCTTGGGATACCTAAACGGAGAAATTTTGGTCTGTCTGTCTGATTGTTTCTCTGTTTGTCGGCACGTCGCACGATTCAGCGGCTGGCCAAAGTTTGACTGCTTTCTGAACGCCCAGCCAACTTGATCAGTCGTTTTTGTGCATACTTGTGAACATTGTCGATCAAAAAGCAAATATTACGCATATCTGAGGCGCAACAACAATACGGAAGTATTAAGTGGTGTGTTCTTTTATAGAAAATACATAGATACTTAATTCTGAAGACCCTAGTGTTTCTTAGGCTGCGCTGAAAATGCGGGCTGCCTTGCAAAAGCGAAGAGCCGTCGTCTATCTCCGAGGTCGCGCGAAGTGCCGCGTGTTTCATCCGCCGCGCGATAGCTGGCGCAGTCTGCCCTCGTCGCTGCAAACAAGAGAATCTCTTTTCGTGGTCGCTCTGCGCGCCTTCTCAGCTTTTTACACGCTGCCAAAAACACCGCGCTTGCGGCGAGAAGACGCTTGGTCATGCCAGGACGGAAATGGTCGAGAACAGCATCACATGTGGCCGCGGATGAGACCGGCAGAAGACCATCGTCTTTCGATGACATTTGCAGCGAAGCACGCAGATACGCGGCCAATTTTTTCCTTGCGTTCCTATCGTGCCGCATTGATACATAAGCACGAATTAAGGGTTAAGGAGGGCTTTTATAGTGTTTCTATAGTGCCTATAAATGGCTATTTCTGGTGTTCGTGCCCAAATGCCTATAAGTGCCTATTAAATGCCTATTTTCCAAATCGGTGCCTATATGAACACTACTTAACCTCCAGTTTCACTTTCGAGTGCAGTTTGAGACCGTTATTCATGTTACCGGGCAACATTGACCTTTAGGAACACTATGGGGTTCCTACTAACCCTGTAGTTGAACCAACTTCCGGAAAACAACCGCTAGCAGCCATAAAATGTGACGCGCCAGTCGTCTTACGCCAACGCGCTGACATGTCGCGGGCTGCTGGTGAAGGAGAGGTTCAGGGGAGGAAAAGACGCTATTTCTGCAGCCCTAAATGGGAGCCTGTCTCAGCGTCTGCTATGGAACGGAAAAAGGCAACTAAAGATGGGAAGAGGAGAGGAGAAAAAGAGGAGAATGGCGTCCATGGCCGTAGACGCAGCGAGGAGTTTCTACAGCCGTTTGTCCATTCCATTGTCCTCAAGGAAGTGAACCACCTTGAATACATGGGTGTGGCAGTGGGCAGGATATAGGAGGTCCCTCTGTGCAGCCGCGTGAAGGTGGCGAACGAATGCGAAACCGTGGAGTTCCATCAGGGGAAAGGAGAATGTAGGTCAAAAGTAAAAAAAATATACGATGTGCACGCGGCTTTGGTTTTGTTTGTAGTTTACTTCTTAAAGGGCCCTTCACCAGCTCACATGGGAAATTGTAGTTAGGCACTGGAAGTTGTTGCGTGCCGAATGAAGAGCGTCGGACCACAATAATTTTTCAAGTTGGGTCATTGCGATCCGCGAAACCATGATGCGAAGAGGCGTCATGCGCACGTAAGGTCACGTGCGCATGACGTGCCTGAGCCAGGTCGTGAACGCGAGCAGTGTTGTGTTGTTTCGGCGTTCTCTGTAGAGTACTGCCTGTTTCTGTGGGATGGATCCCTCAGTGCTCGCACGTTTGGAGAGGCTGGAACGGATCATGTATCCTCACCGCGATACACCGCGTCGCACAGCTGGAACCATGGTGACTGGAACTGCTGTTAGGGACAGTGCACCAAAAACTCGCCAAGCGTTGTCAGGGCTGGCGCCGGCACGACGCGGGAACGGCGAAAACACGAGAGGCAAAACTGATACTTTGCTCACTTTGCTAGAGAGGCAAAACTTTGCTAGAGAGGCAAAAACTGATACAATACGCCAAAGGGAAGGGAGGCGATTTTAAGCTTCGTTTCAATAAGTTATTCATGAATGGCCAAGTATTCCTGTATGACAATGCTGCAGATAGCGTTGTGCCTAGTCCTAGATAGCAACCACCTCAATGTGCCGTTCTACCGACAAAAGAATTAAGAAAAAATGAACTAACATGCATTGTAATTAACTGCCGCAGTTTAAAAAAATAAGAAAACGGAATTTCTTTCGTTATTAGACATGACTGAACCCCACATAGTTTTTGGTACTGAATCTTGGCTCGATACCACCATCGAAGATCATGAATTCTTTCCGTCGACCTATGCAGTTTACCGAAAAGACCGTACGACTCATGGTGGTGGTGTTTTTTTACTGATCCATAACAGTATCAGTAGTGTCCGTATCCATACTGAAAGTGACTTGTGTGAAACTGTGTGGTGTAAGGTTATGCTGAGTGGTGCCTCAACTGTGGCTGTTGGTTCCTTCTACAGGCCTCCTGGCAATTCAGCACCCCAGCCTTTATTCACTTTAAATAATATATTGTCAACCCTAGACACAACGTACGTAATGGTTGCCGGTGATTTTAACCTTCCTGAGGTTGCATGGACCTCTTTAAAGCCAATAGTCCACTGTGAGTCACTACTACATAGAACTATCCTAGAAATTGTGAATGTTCATGAGTTATATCAGCTTGTGACAGCCCCCCACAAGGGTGTGCAGTACTACTGCAAATGTGTTAGACCTGTTTTTTTGCAATGATCAAACACTTGCTTCCTCTGTTGTTACAGTACCAGGTATTAGTGATCACGACGTTGTCATTGTTAAAATGTGCTTCGCTGTAGCACAACAGCGAGCTTCGGTGCCACGAAAAGTGCTGTTATATGAAAAAGGAGACTACGCTTCCATTTCAAGGGAACTAGACTCCTATTTCCTTGAGTTTCAAGAACTATGCTTGTGTTCTGACGTGAATGGCTTGTGGAATGCTCTGAAGACAAAACTGTTATCCTTAACTCAAACCTTTGTACCATCACGACTTATATCCGCCAAACACCGAAATGATAAACCATGGCTGAGTAAGCAACTTCGAGCGCTTATAAACAGAAGAGATCGTCTCTATCGCAAGTATTGCCGGACGTCAGACGTTGAAACATACAAACAGATGAAACAACTTGGTAAGAAGATAACCAACGATTTGCGGGAAGCAGAGAGAGCATACTTAAGTGATCTAAGCAATAAGGTGAAAACGAACCCGAAACTCGTCTGGAAGTACGTTAAAAAAAAGACTAAAGTTCCTGGTGGTATTCCTGATATACATGATGGTACTAATTACCTGTCCGATAGCACAAGTAAAGCAGAAAGCTTTAACCAGTACTTTCAGTCGGTGTTTTCGGTGTCGTCAGCGGTTGAAACTACAACTTGCAATACAGTGGCGTTATCGGAAATGGCTGAGTTTGAAATTTCTGAACAAGGTGTTGCATCTCTTTTAAAAAACCTTACTGCAAACTCAGCATCAGGGCCAGATCACATTTCGAATTTCATTTTAAAAAACTGTGCCCTTTCCGTTAGCCCATTTCTTACAGCCGTGTTCAGGAAATCTTTATCACACGGTGCATTACCTGATGATTGGAAACGAGCGAATGTCATTCCCATTTATAAGAGTGGTGACAAGTCACGTACCTGTAACTATCGACCTATTTCTTTAACGTGTGTGTCCTGTAAGACTCTTGAGCACATTATATACTCAAACTTAGTAAAGCACCTTCAGACTAACAATTTCTTCTGTCCTACACAGCATGGTTTTCGAAAAGGATTTTCCTGCGACACGCAACTAATTGCATTTACGCATGACATCGCCGCTACGTTAAATTCTGGTAGCCAAATTGATTGCATTTTCCTAGATTTTAGCAAGGCTTTCGATACTGTTACGCACGCGCTCCTTTTACTGAAATTGTCGTGCCTTAATATTCCTGCTAACACACTGGCATGGCTACAAGCTTATCTTTCATGTAGGAAACAATGCACCATCATCGATAGCGCGTCATCGTCACACGTAGACGTCACGTCAGGAGTGCCACAAGGCTCCGTTCTGGGCCCGCTTCTGTTTTTGATTTATATCAATGATCTTGCTGAATGCGTGGAAAGTCAAGTCAGGTTGTACGCAGATGACTGCTGTATATATCGTGAAATTAAGTGCACACAGGATTCCGAACAACTGCAGAAAGACCTCGACTCAGTAATAGCATGGTGCAGTACGTGGAAAATGAAGCTCAATGTGTCAAAGTGCAGTGTCGTTAGGTTCACCAAGAAAAAGCAGCCCCTTCTTACAGATTACTGCATGGAACAGATTCCACTGTCCATTGTAAGTGAATATAAGTATCTTGGCGTTGTCATCAATAGCACACTATCATGGAATGATCATGTTCGCAGGGTATCAGTTAAAGCCAGTCGCGTGTTGAACTTCCTGCGACGCAATTTCAGAACCGCACCCTTTGTTCTTAAACAGGTTCTTTACGTGTCAAATGTACGCCCGATTTTAGAATATGCTTGCACTGCTTGGGACCCGGCTACAAAGGTAAATATAGATGCGTTGGAGCGCATCCAGAAACGTGCCGCCCGGTTTGTGACGGGTGATTACAACTTCACCAGAAGGTCAAGCGAAATCGTCAGTGCACTTGGATGGCCATTACTGTCTTCAAGGCGTAAATATATCAGACTATGTCTTTTCTACAACATAATCAATGACAAAACCGGAATCGATAAAAATAAATACATCAAACCACCAGCCTACATCTCATCACGGCGGGACCATTCTTTAAAAGTACGCGAGTACAATTGCCGAACAAGTGCTTTCGCAAATACCTTTTTTCCGAAAACTATACACGAATGGAATAGTCTTCCGTCAAGTATTGTAACCGCACCTAACACAGCGTTCCCTTCACTTTTAAAAGAGTATGTTGTTACCTAATGTCACTTTTTTCTTTTTTTTTCTTTTTTTTCCTTTAATCTATTGTCAACGTTTTTTTCATTTAGCAAAGGCGGAAATGTCCAGCCCATGTATTTTGTGCATCTATTGCATGCTGCGATTCACCTATCTTGATTTGTTCTTTGGTTTGTACCGCGCAATTTGTTTTCTTTTACGTGTATGTACTTTTGATTTGTAAACCCCCCTACAACAATGCCCCTAGAGGGCGCTGTAGGTATATGTATAAATGTATAAATAAACACATACGAAATGGAGGCAGGTTAGTCTCACATCTCACTGCGATTTGAAGTAAAATAAAAATAAAAATGCACACACATTCCGCTTGTGTGTTATTATTTCTCAACTTTCATTCATCTATTCAAGCAACAGATTACACAAATTACACATGTCATCTCGAATCATTCTCGCAGTGTCAGGCGCTACTGCGAGCGATGTCAGAGCAGCATTGTATAAGTGGAGGAGCGACGTCAGATCTCAGATAGCTACGCAGGACCATTCCTTGTTGTACGTCAACCCCTTCATCACATCTTTCTGCGGCGTGTAGCGTAGCGAATCTTGGCAGACGTCATCGAGAGCGCCCAGTTCATGCAAAACACTTGTCAGCTCAAAATGCGCAGACCTGGTGAGGGGCCCTTTAGAGGTGTTCACCGACGGATGAGAAACACCCTGCGCGACTAGACCCTACAATATGAGGGCGCCTTTGTGCCATCATAAACATTTTTTTTGCTTTCCTGTCGTAAATAAAGGTATCGTACGTCTTTGTCTGAAATATTTTAAATTTATGTAAATATTTATTGCGCCAACATTTACGATTTTGGAAGCCTAAAACGGTGTTTTTCCTGCCTATTTTTGGCGCCTAAAACGGGCTTTTTTAGTGCCTAAAAATCCGGGCTCTAGTTATTAGTTACACTAACCGGTCGCTATGTAAGGCGCGAGCCTTAGCTAACTCTTCCACAACAGAAATGGAGTACCTTGCAATCATCTGGGCTAGAGTAAAGATTTGCCCCTGACTTTACGACAGGCCTTTCAAAACTGTGAGCGACCACCACACCTTATGTTTGCTGGCTAACTTGAAGGACCCTCCATGTCGCCTAGCACGGTGCAGTCTGCGACTTCAGGGATTCGACATTACCGTCGTTTACAAGTCCGGACGAAAGCAATTTGAGGCTGACGGCCTGTCTCATGCCCCTGTTGACCCACCGCCGCAGCACGACCAAGACGGTGACCGCTTCTTATGGATCTTAAGTGCCAACAACTTCGCCGAACAACAGCGAGCTGACCCAGTACTCAAGGCCCTTGTGGCACATCTCCACGGAACGGCTACCGTTGTATCTAAGGTATTCAAGCGAGAAATGGCGTTCGTTTTCTCACGGAACCGCGTTCTCCTAACAAATCGCCGCTTCGAGCGAACTGCCTCCTCGTTACACCTCCAGCACACCCGCCACGGTGGTCCAGTGGTTATGGTACTCGACTGCTGACGCGCAGGTCGGGGGAGCGAATCCCGGCCGCGGCGGCCGCGTTTTCGATGGAGGCGAAAATAGCGAGTTTTAGTATAGCGGGAAACGCTTTCGTTAGCGTTAACGTGCGTCTCAACGCTAACGCTAAAACGGAACGTGCGGCATGCCAACTGGTGGGCTTTTAGAACAGCGACAGGCATTCCCGCTTACGCTAGCGGAATCACATACGGCGCCATCTAGTTATAAAGACACTAATTGCACTGTGAAAACCTCAAGTGCGCCACTAAATCGAGCTGTCACCGCTGCTACGCCTACGTGTCACATTTCGTTCAGTGTTGCGTCTGACGGCCCGAAACATATCTCTTTCTTTCGACATATGCCGCAATTGAGTGACCCCTAAAGACCCCTATTATTTGTCTCAGCTTGTCTTGCAGCCGCATTTGCCTTATCTTGGAAACAGGCGAATGAATACAACGTCGCTATCTCTGTGCGAGTAAAGAAAACACGAGCGAACCTTGTAAACAAATTTTGTTAAGCCTTCTGCACCGCAAATCGACTGTGCATCTCAAAAACGGAGCTATTTTACGAGCAGTATACGGCTGGCGAAGCCTCATTACTGAAATATAAATCAAATGCGAGCGTTATTTCAGAACGAATGAGTATATTAATGCAGGCTGACGGCTAGAAAGATTCGAAGTGGACGGCTCTCGCTTCAACAGGCACCGTCATCTTGCCATACGTACGGGATCTCTTGCGTGCGTTAGCGTTGAACGCTACACAGTAAACCAGTTTGCAACCCTTAAGGGGGGTTTTGCCGTGTCTATAACTAACACCCTTACACCCTAGGAAAAGGGTGCTTTGACGTACCAAAACACCCATATCATGGGGTTTTTCCAATGGCCTAAACACCCTTACACCCTTATGACTGAAAAAAACGCGAAAAATGGAATCTACCAGTCAGGGAACGTGGAGTCCCAGTTGACATCAGCATAGAAGGTGCACGCGCGCGCCAGACTATACACACAACCGAGCGTGTTGTAAAATATCCCATGGACTCTGCGACGCGCTACACAGCCTTAAAGTGACCATCGGCTATATATAGCCATAGTATCTTAGGCCACCATTCAGTGCCGGTGGGGATGTTCCTGTTCCCTATAAGTGAGCACTAAACATTAAGATATTAGGCGTAAATTTATGGTATGCTTGTAGAAACCCCTAAAAGAGACATAACTTTTAATCTAAACTCGCCTAAGGTCCAGCGACTCTTTAATCAGCGAGTCTCAGTTATCATCTGGTACGCTGTTGTATGAGCCATGGGTGTTTCGATTAGCCAAAACACCCTTACCCCCTAAAGGGTGTTTTAGCTAGAACATCACCCGTAAGGGTGTTTTGGGGAAGGGAAACACCCTTACACCCTAATTTTGCAAATTTTGGTTAGGCAAAAGGGTGTTTTGCCTGTTTGAAACACCCTTAAGGGTGCAAAGTGGTTTACAGTGTATATTCCACAAATAGCGTACGTACGTAAGAGCTCGGGCTACGTTTACGTTCTGCACATGCTCCTGGCAACGACGCTCGACTGGCAACGACGCTCGACTCCACGTAACCCAACGTCAACGATGAGAAAAACGTCGACGTCACCATCTACCTTCAGCGCGCCGAAGAAGCCCGACAACTGACCCGTCTGCGCATCCAGTACCAGCTAAACACAGCCGTCGCTGCTACCTTCGACGACGCCACCTAGTATACCAGCCAGGCGACCGTGTTCGGATCTGGACGCCGATACGGCAACGTGGACTGAGAGAAAGACTTCTTCGGCGATACTTCGGGCCATACGAATTGCTTCTACGTGTGGGCGCTCTGACTACCAGGTTGTCCCGGACGCAAGGTATGTGACCGGGCTAGTTGGTATTCCATGACGACGTGCACAGCTTGTATTCGAACTTTGTCGTCGTTTTTTCATGTTCGTGTTTATAAATTATAATTATAAATTATAATTATAGTTATAAAAAAGCATCGGGGCGATGCTTTTTTTCAGGGGGGGGAGCATTGTCTCGTTTGTGTATGTTGATGGCTTCAGGTTACACCCGAAAAAACTGTTAGCAACTATCGGCGCAGACCGCGCCACAGTGTTTGAGAAGCTTCGCGATTGTTCTAGATAAGTTTGTTAAGGTTGCGCGGAGGACGCGAATAATGAAGTTCATTCGAGAGCACCCGCGATAATGCTGTAAGTTTCGGTGGCGCGACTGTACAAAAGACGGTGAGCTCCGCCGATGATCAGTTTATCAACGGCCGACGCTCTGTTCGCCGCTATCAGTGTATGCAATGTGTATTGCTGCACTTTGCCTTTCCGCTTCCCGGGCACACGTTCGTTCAAATAAAAGTTTCGTTTTCGACACGCCGACTGCTTCTTTCGTCAACGTAACGACCCCGTGGCAGTATGGCATCTTGAATTGAGCCTTGCATTTCCTCATCCGTTAAGTGCTCACTCCCAGAAAGCTGGCGACAGGGGTTGCATTGGTGGTCGGGGCGTGGGCTGGCCGTGCCGCAGCTTCTGCCGGCCCGTGCCTGCAAACTGGGGCACACGTTCATGCGGTCGCTTCATCGGCCACACTGGTGGCACACGTTCCATTGCTTTCTGTGTAACGCGCACTTGATCAGTGCGCCTCCGTAGCGGACGAAAGTACGAACTTTCAGGTAGGAAAAGAACACTACATTATTGGCATTGCTGAGTCGTTTCACGACGATTGCCGTGGAATTCTTAGGGGCAACACCTTGGGCGCGGATGTCCCGGGAGGAACTTAGCTTGTATTAGCGCGGTACATATACGGAAGAAACACGACACAGACGTAAAGTGAAAGGTGGGCGCTAACGCTCTTTACGTCTGTGTCGTGTTTCTTCCGTATATTTACCGCGCTAATACAAGCTAAGTTCATGGATGACCAACTCGCCCGAGCTACAACACTTCTGAATTTCATCCCGGGAGGAATCCTCGAGAGGCATCCCACTCCCTTAGAAGTTAGGTCGGGTGCCGATCCGTACGCGTTGGCCTGTAGGCCTGGCCGTTGACCACGAGGCGCTCGACTGTTTGGTATCTGTCTGCGTCGAATTTACTGGGAGAACACGCCACGAGAATGCTCTGTTTTGCGTTCAGGCGCGCGGTGTCGTCTTCCCTCTGCTCCCCGGGTATACCAGCAGCCTGGTGTACGCACGAGGCCACTCTGACCGCTCCAAATGGGGAGTCCTCCCTTTGCGCGAATGATGATATTGAAATCACCCTTCGGTATAGAAAGGCAAGAAGGGGAGCATGGAAGCTTGCGATGAGAAATTCGTAAACAGGGGTGTGTGCTGGAACCGACGTTTCGACAAGCGGTCCTGTCTTTTTCTTTTTCGAGGCTGCAATAGTTGCAGCCTTGAAAACGGCAAGGCCACTTGTCGAAAGGTCGGCTCCAGCACACACCCCCTGTTTACGAATTTCTCACCTTCGGTATACAGTGGAACCTCGGTGATACGAATCTCACGGGACCACTAAAAATATTCGTATCATCCGAAATTCGTATCACCAGAAAGCATGGAAAATTAGCATGCGACAAAAGAAAACTGGCGTACATTTCCATTCTTGTTTTTCAGGGCCGCAGCAATGTCAGGAAGAACTCTGAATGACCGTCAGTGAAGTTTTAAGATGTCGGCAATCATACGAGCGCTCGTAAACATACGGCCCGTACGCGCGTGTTTAATAAATGAACCAGGTGACCCGCGACAGCAATGGCCCCTTCCAAATTCTCTGACCGTAAGAAAAGTATTTTTTTCTTAAACCGGCATTCTGACGATTTGGCGGTGCGGCGTGCTTGCCCGTGCTTGCGTTCCCGCGCTCGCACGTGCTTGGCGCCTCGTCCGCGACAGCGCGGACAGCACCTCTCCGCACCTAGGCGGTAGCGCTCGTTCGTATGAAACGTCGCAGGGGTGAAAATCGGTTCGCAACAACCGTACTGCATTACATTGCAGGCCAATAGGCCCTGGCCGGGACCAAAGAATAATTCGTATCACCCCGAAATTCGTATGAGCAGTGTTCGTATCACCGGGGTTTCACTGTATATGGCATACCTTGATTCACTGCTGTTTCTGCCCGCGCTACTGCTTCATCCTACCGGTGGCGAGATGGGCGCTGGCAGTGGGTCTTTCCGTGATTCGTGCCGACGGTACTCCAGCCCGTGGCGACCTCGATTTGGAATATGTTACACGAGGACCTTAATTTCTTCCGTCTACGAGCCAGTGCTGGAGCGCGCCAAAAGCAGTCTTTGTTTTTTTTTTGTTTTTTTTTTTTGCTGTTTTTTGTTCACGTGCGCCGATGCCTAGGCTCAGGCAGCCACCACATCTGCCGGTGTGGCACAGACCAAGATTTGGTGTAAAAATCCGAGATATACAACTCCCACATTGAAACTGGTTAGAGAAGAAACCCGGCAACTTGCTGCACAAGACGGTTGCAAAATCTCAGCGATCCTTGGTGATTTTCGCTGCGAAAACGTTGACGAAAGACGGATCTGATGTCCGTCCATCCCTTAGGAGATCGATCAGATATTCGATAAAAATTTATTTCAAGGCGAAATCCTTGTGCGCGTCATGGCACGGTGACCTTGAGTGAAAAGCAGCGCGTGTTGTGAGGTCTCATGTGATGTCGTCGTAGCGTCACATGACAGATGGCCGAAATTTGTGACGCCTATGACGACGTCATCAACCGACATGGTCGCTTGCCCACACGTGGGCCGATCACGCAGGTAGTGCAACACCACGTGAGGTGCTTCAAGGGAGGCGAGGAACATAGCTAACTGACAACGTGAAAGTGTGTACATTGCAGCTGGTTGAGGGAAGTCTGCTCCCCGACTGTACAACTTAACGCATTACTAAATGTGCAGGAATTGTTCGCGTGACAGAGATTCTAACATGCTGCCCAACCTTTCAGCCCTGGCTACGGCAAAAGTTCTCCCGTTCTGTGTCGTTCCAGCCTAATGGAACGGGCACAAGGCAAACCGATTTCCAGCGCTCAATTGCTGTCGCTACTGACAGCACAACACATTTCTGTTTAGCTCAGGACCCATTAAAAATGCCAACAGAATGGAGATAGCCTTATTCAACATATCCGTGAAGGTAAGGCGTGTTTACGATTTCGAATGTTGCATGCCAAACAAGCTGACAACAAATACCGGCAGTCTAAAAGTCATGCAGTGTTTACACGGCGCCTCACAAGATGCATTATCTGAGACGTACCCAATCGCTTTCTCCGAGCTATGCGAAATCTTGTTTCCGAAAGGGTGAGCGGCCTGATCACCACATCAGGAGAGCAGTGGCACCTGCGAGGAAAAAGGTCGCCATATTTAATTGTATTTAAACACGTACAAGCGCATTACTCAACACAATAAATGCCCATAGCCTCAACTTCCCCAAAATATATCTGAAGAACAAACACGCTAGATAGGACTATCGGTGCCCGTTCAGTAATTCAAAGAATGTCCTAGTTCTGCGCTGATTCGCGATCAACGAATGTGTATATTCGGCATCAAAGAGAGCAAGAGAAGGGGTGCCCTTCTTAGTTAATTTTATATTAGCGAACTTCGGCGACTTTGAGCCGAAGTTCGCTAAGGTGTAACGGCGCCTCACGTGGTGTTGTATCTATCTATCTATCTATCTATCTATCTATCTATCTATCTATCTATCTATCTATCTATCTATCTATCTATCTATCTATCTATCTATCTATCTATCTATCTATCTATCTATCTATCTATCTATCTATCTATCTATCTATCTATGTCATGTACAACATGTCTTGCATGCCACGCTCATGGCGCGCTCGCGGCCGTTTCGTCAGCTTGATATGCACCAAATTTGGGATTCAGTGACGTGACTGTATGACGAACATAAATTACAAGTGGTAATATGGAAACCATGACTTGTCATGAGCGACTTGACTTGCATGCCACACTCATGGCGCGCTCGCGGCCGTTTCGTTAGCTTGATATACACCAAATTTGGTATTGAGTGACGTGTCTGTATGACGAAAACAAATGACAAGTGGTAGTATCCAAATCATAACATGTCATGTGCGACATCGCTTGCATGCCACGCTCATGGCGCGCTCGCGGCCGTTTCGTTATCTTGATATACACCAAATTTCGTATTGAGTGATACGAGTGTATGACGAACATAAATGACAAGTGGTAATATATAAATCATGACATGTCATGTGCGACATCACTTGCATTCCAGGCTCATGGCGCATTCGCGGCCATTTCGCTAGCTTGATATACACCAAATTTGGTCTTGCGTGACGTGACTGTATAATGAACAAAAGTGGCAGGTGGTAACACGCAAATCTTGGCATGCATGTCATCTACAACGCCATTTACATGAAACACTCATGGTGCGCTTGCGTCGAGTTCGCTAGCTTGATATACACCAAAAGTGGTATTGCACGACCTGACTGTATGAAGAACATAAATGACAGGTCCTAACATGTAAAACATGACATGCAATTATGTAAAGAATGATTTGCTCCTTTCTGGCTGCTTCGCATTACATCGATTCCTACAGTGCGTGGAATCTGCCGGCTTTTTTTTATTATGCTAGGCTTCTAAACTGATGCGGCCAGCCTTGCCTTTACTCTCATCTAGAATAATCCTACCTGCAGACAAGGCCACACAACCTGTGCACTTACTGTCCAGCGAAACTAAGTATGCGTATCAGACAGGTTGTTTGTCCATTTGTTTAGTGTCTTCCCCTAAGCGGTCATTGGCCATAAGAGCGGAGCTCTCGTCGATGTCCACTTTCACCGACGTAAAACATCCCGCATGACATGAGAATGCTCCACTTGAAGAACCGCGTACCTTATGGCATTCTCATTTCCAAGCTGACGGGGGGCAAGAGCAACAAATTGTGGCCCCTTGCAACCTTCTTAAGATTGCGAGAAAACATATGGGCACAACCTCAGGCGTAGAGATGGTAAAATCGATGAACGATTAATCGATTAAAGGTGCATAGTTAATCGATTAATCGTGATCGATTACCACCTTTCAAGTAATCGAATTATTCGATGAAAATTTTGCGATTAAGCGATTACGGAAACTGCCACCTCCACCCCCAATACCGCCCCTTGGCCAGTGCGCATGAGTGCGAGGCGAGCCATGACGAGGCGCAGTACAGCGCACATTTATACGCTAGTAGAACGGGCCCAAAGCCGTCTGCGGGCCAACCACATAGAGGCAGAAGTGAACTCGTCGTGGTCTCCGTCGCCTACGACGCCCACCTCTAAGACCTCCCCAAGGCTTCAAGCGCGGGCAGGAGGTGGCGCTACCCCGACGAAGCACAAATGTACTTGCCCGCTTCTCTCCGCTCACAGCTTACTGCATTCCCCTCCTCTCGCCCCCCCCTTTCTTCTGTCGTGCGCTGGTTAACCGTCGGCAACGTACACGCGGTGCTTACTTGCTATATTGCATTATTACATTTCGGTCTTTATATATACTGCTTCCTTTGTCATGTCGTAATGGGGAGCACGCGCAAGAGGAGCACTGTGTGCACGTTGTTCACAGAAGATTCGAAAACGACGGCTGCCATGTGTGATAAAGGTGGTAAGCAGTAGTCGAAACCAGAGACGAAAACTCAAATGGTCATGACTAAAATTACAATGTTGAAGTACCCGTTCCCGAAGGCACCACTACTATTCATATACTGTTTTTTTTTTCGACGCCGTACATAAAGTGCGCACTGCTTAGCGTAATATGTACGGTAAGTTATCCCTATCTCGCAACTTATCCAAGAGCCTTTGAGTAACTTATCTTTAAAATCAAGTCGCTCTTCAATTACACAAACGATTCTTATCTTTCAAAAGGATGGACTGTTGGTAATTCATATTCGGTCAAAAAGCTGCGTCCTCTTCGCAGGACCTCTTCCTTTGTCCCTGTGTTTTCAGCGCTATGGATTCATTGAATGAAAGCAGCAAGGCGGCGCTTGAACGCTCAACAGAGAAGTCGGTTGTTTTCTGTACATTTCAGACGTGCGAGCGCATCGTCTAGTTGCCTATTTTGTTTGTGTTCGTTTTCGGCTCCGCGCTGTTTCATCGTGTTTCATCGCACAAACTCGGCTCTCCTTGTCTTTCATAAACTAGCGATTTTCTTCGCCTGCTGTGTCTATGGCAAATTTCTGGGTATATTATTTAACACTCAGCTCAACCATGTTGGATCACTGGTTACAGCGCTCGGCTGCTGACCCAAAGGTCGCGAGGTTTTAACCCGCGCACGGCGGTCGCATTTCGATGCAAACGAAATGCTATAAAGGCCCGCGTACTGTGCGAGGTCAGTGCACGTTAAAGAACACCAGATGGTCGAAATTTCCCGCCCGTGACAGCCCCCCTCCCCCCTGAGCTTGCTTCCGCCCGGCGCTCGTGCGCCGTGGCAGATGCTCACAGGCCTTCACGAGAGGTTGACGCGCTGCTTGAGCAGGCGGCTTCTCGTACGTGTTCTCGGCTGCTGCCCTTTGTGTGATAGCCGTAGCGCCTGCCGGCAAGCGTTCACTGGGTCGGTTTTGCGGAGTTACCCTAACGGCCGGCAATCCCGTGATTGTCGCACTGTGCTGTATCTTGGGTTAATGAACCCGTGTTTGTTGACGACCTGCCTCGAGTGCCATCTCTGCGCCGTGTCGGAGAGTCGACGAAACCGGCCGTAGCGTCTTTGTGCGCGACGGCAGTGGAGAGCGTCGCGTCCCTTCCCGGTCGCTTCGTAGGGTAAGCTTGTGTAGCAAACCTATCTCCGCAATATATATATGTAGATCTTTTGTAGCGTTAGCTACACCGGCCTAGCCAAGCCCGTTTCGCGCGCCTCATCAAGAGCCGTGCTGCACATGCGCGAGGATCAGTGATGCCACACAGCTGGCGCACCGGAGCCGGCACCTCCCGCGCACTCCGCTGCCGGTCTGCGCATTCCAGAGGAGTGACGTCGTAGCCGTGGTAGACGCACTGGCGCCGGCGCGCGCGCAGCTATTCGCCTTCGCTGTCCAGTCCAGTGATGTTCCGTGCAGGGAATTTTCCCTTTTTCGGGGAATTTTCAGCCATCATTCCGGACGAAAGGGAAAAAGGGAATCTTTCAGATATTGCAGGGAATTTCAGGATTGGTTAAATTCACGTATGAGGATCGATACATAGCGGTCACAGTGTGCCTTAATTCGGCTTCTGCAATCGGTTCTGGCGCATGCAGCACGTAAGCGTAGCCCTTGATATTCGTTTCTGATTATGTGGAACGATTTGTAGTTCACACCCGTCTCGGTGGGTATAGTGGTTATAATATATGGTGCTCGACTGCTGACCCGAAGGTCGTGGGATCGAATACCGGTCGCATTTTCGATGGAGGCGAAATGCTTGACGACCGTGTACATTGATTTAGGTGCACGTTAAAGAGTTGGTCGAAATTTCCGGTGCACTCCACTACGGTTTCCCTTATAATAATATCGTGGAAATTATTATTATTTATAGTTCACTCTTGGTACGTGTTACAATCGAAGCCCACTACGTGAAATGTACTTACAGCGCATCAATTAAGAAAGTAACGCTTTTGTTGCGTAGGAGCACGGGCGATAGCCATGATTTCAATAGTCGGAAACACGTCACACAAGTCCATTTATAGTGTGTGTGTGTGCGAGGGGGGGGGCGGAGGGGGGGGGGGACAAGCACATATTACTACTATAGTGCAGGGAAATATGCTGGGAATTTCGTCAACGTAAGCAGGGGAAAATGCCCGAAATAGGGAATTTTCATGTCTCGTAATGGGAATTCTTCGGCGTAGTACGGTACATCACTGGTTCCAGTCGCCGTCTGACACTGCGCTGGAGCCGCTGCGCTTCTGACTGGCGTTTGCCAGTGTGGTATAGCCATGCAGAAGGAGAGCGCAAATGCTGCTCAACGGCGCAGACGAGCGGAGAAGCTTGACTCATCTGATCCCGAAGTAGTTTCATGGCAATTAGCGGTTGAGCGTAGGTATGTGTCACCGAACAATTCGGTTAAAGACACTATACACGTAGTGGCTACGTCTATACCTAATCGTGCGGCACGTGAACTGTGTGTGGTGGCTGGCGACTTCAATCGTGCTCCAGACTCTCTTTGTGTTCCTTTGAAGGACACGTTTAACCTCGACTTAGCCAGTCTTCCAACTGCACAGACGACCCAATGGGGAAGCACCATTGATCTTGTCTATCAGAGACAGACAGACAATTCCAAATACTGTGTTGGGGACATAGAGGCGGCAGCGCGTTACTTCACTGATCACCGAGCCGTCTTTGTGGCAATAGAGAAGCAACCTGACGTTGAGCAAAAAATAAATATACATGTGCCACATACTACGTATACCGTGTGTGCGTCATAGGAGCAGCAGTAAGCATGATAATCAAGCTCATCCTAGACAATCTAGACAATCAGGAAAGCTCAGGATAATCAGCTGAACCTTTGGTAACGCTACGTATATCCTGGCATAGCCGAGCTAAGCCACTGCAACATTTTTTTCATGAGTGTGAAGCTAGCATTCCTGCAATGCAGTTAGCGCAATTTATACCACTTAGTCATTACCGCAAACAGCGTGTTCAAGCATAGTTTGCTTGCGCTAGGACGCTGACAAGGTAGACTCGGCAGCTCTCCTGACATAAACACGCACAACAGATAAGCGCCAGCACGTGCAATTAGGACCTCGTCTCCGCATGAAACACAACAGGTGCCGCCATTAGTTGAGCGAATATGTAGAGTAAGGAAGCGCACTCCGGGATTATGGAAATGGTCTAACAGACCCTGGAGAAGTGTGACTTTCAGCTAACGCTTGCACTCTCACGTAAGCCAGCCTAGAGGACTCCCCGTCTCCTGCTGTGACGCGAAAGGAGGACAGTCGCCTAATTCTATATGTTCTAATGCCTGACTGTGGAGCCCGAGCGCTCACAGTTCGGGCTCCACGGCGGCTTATAGTGGTTGCGGTGCTCTACAGCTGACCCGAAGGTCGTGGGATCGAATCCTAGCCGCGGCGGCCGCTTTTTTCGATGGAGCAGCTTGACGAGGTGACAGCCCCCCTTAGAACGGCGGCAACTAACAGTGGATAACAGTGGAACGAATAAGTAATAACAAAAAAAAAAAACAGATCTTACAACAAGGTACACAACTACTCAATGACACACGCTATCGGAAGATTGTGGAACATTGATATGACAGGCAACGTATAGGCGAAAAGTTTTAGGTAGGTGAACAATATTGCGTAAAAAGGTGCCAACGGTGACATAAGGCAACATATCTAAACAATCGCAAACATTGAAAGGATTTGTACAAAAGCGTAATAATATGAACGATGTTGTGGTCTATTTATATAAACATAGCACGAAGGTCTTTTAAAGTGAAGTTGGGAATTTGAACCACTTTTTTTTGTTGTTGTAAGGGCTTTCACAGTGACGGCAGTTGGTAACGGACCATTAGCTTCTCATAGCTCATACGACATCGTCCTACTTCCAACTGCTCTGGATTACGGGTGCTGTATACAAATGCGTTTGTTTTAAGATTTGGATAAGTTTTGCAAAGCTTTTGCCTAGTCTTTTGTGAATAGTTTGTAATAACAGGAAAGCCTGTTTTCGTAAAGTGATGCAAGTTTTACGATGTGTAATTTTGCAAACAACTCAGCTGTATGTGACTAATAGGGCATCTTACAAGTTAGTGTGATAATTCGCTTTTGCAGTTAAAGTAATTTTATAATAATAGCATTTGTGGTTGTGCCCCACAGCAGAGCGCCATAGTTCAGAGTGGAAGAGAAGAGCGAGTTATAAAGGAGTAGATTCACGGTAACCGGAAACGCTACATAATATCGCTGCAAAAGTCCAACTGTACGAGAAAGTTTTTTAAGCATGAAATCGATCCCATGACATTGTAGCAGAAAAACAGATGCCTAACGTTTTGAAGGACTGAACGTATTCAACTGAGGTGCCATTAATAAATAGCGGATGCGCGAGACATTCCTTATGGCGAGGATGAAATATGAAAGCTTTCGTTTTTGCGACATTGAAAAGCAGGTGATTTTGTATGGACCATTTCTGAATTAAATGAAGGGTAGCGTTTGCATGATTTACTAGATCACGAGAGGAGCGACCTGACAAGAACATGCTCGTGTCATCAGCGTAGACAATCAACGCTGACAATGTCACTAATATATAAAAGAAATAAAAAGGGGCCTAGGATGCTTCCTTGAGATACACCTAGATTAATCTGTCTTGAGGAAGATGCGTATCCATTCATTTATACATACTGTGAGTGGTGTGGAAAGTACGATGATATTAAGGATTGGGCGTAACCCCTGATGCCATAGTGATGAAGCTTCTGGAGGAGAATCTGATGACTAAGGCTATCAAAAGCCTTCGTGAAATCTACAAGGCACCTAACACAAGGTAGTGATTTTCAAAATTTTCAAGGATATATTCTTTTTCTGCAAGAAGGGCAAGCTCTGTTGATTTACTTCTTTGGAAGCCATATTACACTGGATTTAAAATCTTATATCGGTCAACGAAGGATGTGAGTCGTTTAAGCATTATTTTCTCTAGTCCTTTAGAAAAAAACTGGCAGGATGGAACTAGGACGATAATTGGAAAAAATCATTCCTGTCACCTTTCTTCTAAATAACAGTTACTTTGGCACATTGCATTTTACCTGGGAACACTCCGTTTATAAATCTTATATTAAAAATGTGCACTAAGCGATATTCGACCGATAACATATATAACTGGAGCGATTTCCATCCCTGACGCATCGGAGGATTAGCTGTTATTGAGTTTAGTCAAAGACCAAACTACTTCAGTTTGACTGACTGGGTCTAAAAAAAATGGTGTGCTCATTGTGATATTTTGAAACCGGGATAGAGTTGTTATTGGACAAAGGGGCGAAAGAGACAAAGAAATCATTAAATGCGTTAGAAAGCTCTGAACCTTTTAATCCATTCGGTCCTTTACTAGCTTTCTAAGGACATGACCAATTATAGATTTTAATCTTTTCCACAACTGTTCGAACTGCCTTGGGAAGAGGTGAACAAATTGGTGTAATACTCCTTTTTGGCTAAGCGAATATTTTTGTTTACACAGTTTCTAAATGCAAGTTTTCAGTGCTTCAGTAGACCTCACTTGAATGAACGATCTGTAAAGTTCACGTTTTCTTATTTGGCTGAGCAGGGTTGCTATGCAGGATGGCCCGAGTGTGGCGAAACTCGGGATCTTTCCGAGCACTTGCGACACCCAATTTTGAACGAGCTAACAGTACGAAAATCCATCCCTCAGCGCGCGCTGCGTTCCATTGGTGACAATGGAACGCGGTGTCACTGGTGTCACGTCAAAGGCGGTCGACAAAGTTGGGCGGTGTCTTCAAACCGGTGGCATCATCTTTCATTTGTTTGTCGTTCCACTGAGTGTAAGATAGTTTTACTAACGAAATATTTTAGAGCTGCGGGCCATTTCAGTTCACTTTCAAGCGTATTGTCCGCACTAAGTATCCTTTAGAAAAAAGTCACAGTTTCGCCGCAAGGGCGAAGCACTGAATGCGATAGCAACTAATTGGCATTTCAAGCGAAGAACGGCAAGCAGATCGAAACTTGGAGCGCACTGCTCAAGAAACATACGCACCGGTATACACAGGACGAGCGCGAACTAACAAGTGTCACAGTTGTTACTTCCCTGTGTTGGAACAGCACGCTTCTTTCGGAAACGGGGCCTCTGCAGCGAGCGAAGTGACCTTCGTGCGCTCTGTAACCTAAACGCAATCATCCCGGCGAAAGCACGCGGTGTAAAACTGCCCCCCATCCCCCCCCACCCCAAGATAAGCGCGCGCGAGCGCATCCGGGCAAAGGCGACTGCGCCCTGCAGGCCTAAGGGCCTAAGTGCAAGTCGGGGTGTTGTGGAGCCAACGCGTCGCTACGAGTGGGGCGCCGAGTGCGCACTTTGCGCCATCTCACTGGTTTGCTGGTAAGGCAGAGAACACGCTGATATTCCCCCCCCGAGATCTGCATACCGCCAGCGGCGATTGGTGTATATAAATAGCTCGCCGTTAGTATGCTGTACCATGTGCGCTCTTGTGGCGTAGCGGTTAGCGTCGCGCGCTACGGAGCGAGAGGTCGCCCGTTGGATTACGCGCGTCAGAAAATGTTTTCTGAATTATTTTTCTTCATGGCTTTTGCACACACATACACACACACACACACACACACACACACACACATATATATATATATATATATATATATATATATATATATATATATATATATATATATATATATATATATATATATATACATACAGGGAGCGTGACGGCAGAAAGCAGCCGAGAGTGTCCATATCATTGCTATCGCAATAAAATCAGCACAGTGGCCTCCTAGATTATATCCGGCCGAGCGCCTTACAACAGGGTGAGACTTTTCACAACAAATCCGAGCAGGGCGGGGCCTCGCCTCGATGACGTAGGCCCCATTTTCATTTTTTTTCTCTGTTTGGCGGCGCAGTGTCACAATTTCTTTCGCTTTTTTTTTCTTCCTTTCCCTCTCTACCGCTCTCTCTCTCTCGGTTTGGCGGCGCGAGCGTGGTGAGCGCGGTTCGCAGAGTGCGTGCGGCGTGCTTTGTCTTGCTTCGTCTGTGGCCGGAGGCGCGGAATGCAACGATGCACGAGCCTTCTGACCGACAGAATGTGATCCAAAAGTACCTCCAAGGGCTACATCATCATGAAGAAGTCTACTTCCACGGCTACATGAAGTCAGACGATGAGCTTAAGCTCTTTGAGAGGTCCTTGGCTGCCGTCAACGAGAGGTATGCTGTGCGAACATCACCCAGAATTTTTTGTGTGGTTTTAAGAAGTAACAACTTGAACGCAGCACCAACATGATGCAGTTTGGTTGGACCTTGGGACTTTAATATAATACGACTGAGTATGAACGTGAGTACTCATGAGTGTGAATAGTATAAACGTGAATAGTCGTGAGTACGAACGTATGTGAACCCATGAGCGTGAGTAGGTATGCCGCACAAAGAAACACGTGGACATACGCACACAGTGAGTGGTCGTGCTAAGGAAATGAGAGGCCCTAATGGTGCTGACTTTGTTATCTAGTGGCAGTTGACTAGACAAGCGATGTGAGGCCGCAAAAAAGTTTTATTGTGATGTTGTGTAAGCTCAGTAACAGGCGTTTCAAGTTGGAAGAAAACAGGAAGCAGAACTAGCAATCGGAAAATGAGGTTTGACGTTTCTTCAAAACTCTCACTCGTGCAGCGCGTTTCAATCGGCTAGCGTGTCGAAGACGCTGTCGGATACGTGAAACATCTCGCAGCTGGCATTCTGATTCTGCGCCGTCCGTGTACGCTGTGTGCCCTGGCGCCCTGGCGGCGCGGAGCATCGTCGCGTCTATAGGATGGTCGATTAAAATTTTTAATCGATTAATTGTTAATCGTTCATCGATTTAGCATTTAATCGATTAATTGCTTTCGGTGTGATGTTTTAATCGATTAATCGATGAATCCACATTTTTGATGGACGCTTTAAAAAGGGTATCTCATTGTTTGAGAAGCATTGTTTGTCTTTGATCTCGACCGAAGTGTTTCTATCAGGCGCGCAAGAGATCACATGTGCACATTCACGCCTTCCTGAAAATTCGAACTTTTTCCCAATGGACACAGAGGAAAACGTCGTCTTTGGGTGATGTCACGGATTGAAAGATCCGTGGCCACCATCCATGGACGATTCGGAATAGGGTCGTATTTCCTCGAAGTCTGCCTACTAGAGCGCACCGAAATCGGAGGCGTTTTCGGCGACCACACAGGTCGGAAAGACGCACCGGAAACGTGCAGTGTGGCCGAGGGTTAGGAAATCCTGAGCAAGGCAAAGCAGAGACGAGGAGGAAGAGGAAGTAAATAAGACGCTCGCACTCCTAGGGACGGCATCTTTTCTCCGTTTGTTTGTTAGATATTGCGGAAACCCTGAATAATACTAAAATTGCGGACTGACGTGATCTCATACTTGAGCTCACCCATACGAGATTGCACACCAATATAGTGGCCTCAAAGAGACCATCGGTACAGGCATGTGCGGGAAGCAGAGGCACATGAGTTTTTGCCCCCCGGTTAAAATGAACAGCAGTTGCGCAAGTGTACTTCACATATTTCACCTCGTTGCCCTAACTCGGCGCTACGCGCTCATCTTCAATCGTGCGTACAGCAGGAACGGTAATAATAATAATAATAATAATAATAATAATAATAATAATAATAATAATAATAATAATAATAATAATAATAATAATAATGATAATAATAAGCTGGTGTTTTACATCACAAAACCACGATGTAATTATGGGGGGATGCCGAAGTGGAGGGATCCGGCAATTTCGACCATCTGGTGTTGTTTAACATGCACTGACATCGCACAGTAGGCGGGCCTCTAGCATTTCGCCTGCATAGAAATGCGACCGCCGCGCACGGGTTCGAACCTCGCGACCATCGGGTCAGCAGCCGAGCGCTGTAACCACTGATCCATCATGGCGGACCTGAGAGTTAAATAAAGTACCCAGAAAGCTGCCATAGACACAGCAGGCGAAGAAACTTGCTAGTTTATCAAAGGCAACGAGAGCTGAGTTTGTGCGATGAAACTCGATGAAACAGCGCGGAGCTGAAAACGAACATAAACAAAATAAGCAAGTAGACGATGCGTTCGCACGTCTGAAATGTACAGAAAACAATGAACTTCTCTGTTGAGCGTTGACACACCGCCTTGCTGCTTTCATGAAACTCAATGAAGCCAAAACGCTGAAAACGCCAGGGACAAAGGAAGGGGTCCTGTGAAGGGCACAAACTTTTGAACGAATACGAATTACCATCAGTCCATCATTCTGAAACATAAGAATCGCTTGTGCAATTGAAGAGCGACTTAATTTCAAGATAATGTACACAAAGGCTCTTGGCTAAGTAGCGAGATACTGATAACTTACCGCACATGTTACGCTACGCGGTGCGCGCTTTATGCACGCTGTAAAAAAAAAAGCTATATGAATATGTAGTGATGCCTTCGGGAACGTGGTCCTCAACATTGTAATTTTAGTCATGACTATTTTCTTCAGAGGATGACCCTTGGCACATTAATAAAGTTGGCGTGAAGCAGCTGATATCTTAAAGGGACACTAAAGAGCAGAACGATTTTTCGCGTATTAGTAAAGTACAATTTCACAATCCCGAAAACACCACTCTAACCGCGGACACGACGCTTGGTAAGCGAGAAAACGCGCGAAAAGAAAATGATGGTGGAGATGCCACCTTGAGATTCCCGCACCAAACACCGTGACGTCATAAATTTTGAAGATGCCTACTGGGTCCTACGTAGCTTCTAATCGATTAAAATTGATGTACATTGTCATCTGTGGGCGCCATAGACATAGCATACGAACTTTCAGAAGATTTCGTCTAGCCAATGTCGTGAAAATACGAAAAATACATTTTGAAATTTTTGACGTCATGCGCGGAGATTTCGGCGCGAAATTTAAAAATGAAACATCGACCTTGATTTTCTCCTCTAAAAATGAACTTATGATAGTTAAAGCATTGGAGTTCTCGGAGTGCAGTTTGTCAATCTAAACCAAGTGATCGTTTATCTTTAGTGTCCCTTTAAGAGTTTCCGTCGCTGGCTTCAACGACTGCTACCACCTTTATCGTAGTCG